>CM072150.1:23718550-23874174 GCA_036850595.1 Rhyacichthys aspro | reverse complement strand
TCACGTGACATTTTTGTGGCCGTTTTTTTCTTTGCAGTTGCTAATGATACATGGGACACCACACCACAGAGATTAAAAACATTTGAACACAATGTCCGTTTAAATGTGTGGTACATAGAGACTATTTACACAACATCTGGTGGTTCAAACACAGGCCACAGCGCAGAGTTTCTGAGGTAGATTACAAGAGAAAATGTGTGCGACATACTAATGATCTGATCCTTGAACTCAATTACAGTGAACACCAATCCCAATAGCTAACAGCTCCAATCTAAACAGTGATAAATCATCTTTGCCATTGCATCTTCCATGGATAAAGTGTCCCCTGTTCCTTCAGATACCGACATGACCAAACATGTCAAAACCAAACGTAACAAACCCAAACTGTCCAAAACAAGCAGCTCCAATTCACACACAGCAACAGGCAAAACAGCCCTGCGTCGGACTTCTCTCCGGTTTTAGCTGCATTAATCAGGGCAGTTTCCCACAGTTCTGGATGACCCATCCTGTAGCGTTCACATCCAGTTTAAGCAGGTTCATGACCCATTCATCCTTCTGAGCACCCTCCATGAACTCAGCCAGGGTTATTTGACCTGTGGACACAAACATTTTTATTAGTGACTAACACCCTGGCTACAGTCTTCTTTTTAATTAAATTGAGATTTGGACGATCTATTAAAAAAAAATAAAAAAATGTCCACACAAGAGCATTTTGCTAAATATCTTCATTCACACGATACTAGTGGAAATGCTCAAAGTGAAGACTCCAGAGCCCTGTCCTCTGAAGCTGAATTAGGAATTTAGTAAGGTTTCTTCAGATTTAACCCTTCTGAGTATGATAAAGCTGGTTCACTGGTTTATGTCAAAGTAGATCTTTGTGAAAACTTGCTGAATGAATAAAATGCTGCAGCAAAGGTTCAAAAAATCCCAAAAAAGGGGATCCTCCACAACCCTATAAAAGCTCTGTAAGAAACAATGTCACTTACCATCATGATTCTGATCGACCAGCTCAAATATCCTGTCACAAATCTGAGTAGGCGTCATGTCCATGTCACTCCTCTGAACTCGAATCTTTTGAATTATCTGCAAAAGGGAAAAAAGTGTTAATACTGATGACTTCTATTGAGTATCAGTCATTAGCATGTCTGTCCTGGTCCCTTTAACTAACAATGAAGTTTCTAGTTTCTGGTATCGTGCCTTTTCTCCAATGCAATCTCAGTTCAATGAAAAATGACTAAAGAATGATCTAAAATTAGAAGATGTAGATATATTAATTGGTGTTGTGCCAATCTTATGTAAAATATGTGGCACAAATGGGTTTTGTGTATACTTTAAAGTTTTTATTTACAAGTTACTGCTGATACTGAGTTAATTAAATAAATTACATTTAAAGCCACACTGCTGCATCCATATTTTTGAGGAAAAAGTGTCAAGTCATTATAACAATAACAAAATGTACTTGGATGTTTATTATTGTATTTTTTTTAAATTTATTTATTTGTTTTTTGTTTTTTTGAAACAGGAAACTAACTTCCTCTTAAAAAACCCCAAAACAAAACAAAGTGTGATATTCCTAGGATATTTTCAAAATAAAAGTAACAGTTCCATGTGAGTTTGTGCCGTAGTTTGGCCAAATAAAGAAGCAGAGCAATGCAGAACAAGTCAGTTTACTTTATATGAACTCATAAGCACATAAGAACACTTTACAACAATAGAACAATGTGTAGCTAGTGTGCATAGATCATGGATGTATTATTAGAACAAGATACTGAATTTTTAAAAAAAACATGGCCACACGTTTACATTTGTTGCAATACCTTGAGTGGCCACTATTTAAATTGACGACAGGGGAAAGGGAGCGGTGTCTTATCCAGATCTTATAATACATCCATGGCATAGATAGTGTCCATCTTAATTTCTTCTTCTGCAATTTTCCACATAATTTGTCTCCTTAGTCCAAAGTGGGTATACAAAGCTCAAAAAGTTCATTGGTCTGTCATTGTTTTTTTTTTTCAATTAAATCCTACAATCAGACATTTGGTTATTTTCTCCCTTCTTTTTATGGAAATGTTGTAACTAAGCCATGCCTGTGAGCTACTTTATCATGTTACAGTGAACAACTACTTCTACAACTACTGATTCAGTTAATATCAGTGTAATAAGATTCATTAAGAATGATTCTTAAAATACTACAATGTTATTGTTATGTAACGGTGATATTAATAACCAGGTTTCTCTGAGTCATTGTTACATATTCCATATATGGGCATAACATAGTAATGATGCTGACCTATCACACTTCCCAAGAATATTTTAGTATAAAGCGTATTTCACGTAACCCATACTTTCAAAGAGGAGTTTTGGATTGGCCATATGGTTGTTAGCTTAGTGGGTTATGTTTGTTCGCCCATGATCTAAATGTGTTTCTTTAAAATTAGAAGTCTTAAGAATGGTCTCTGTAAGAATAGCCCCTGGAGGACCATCACCTGTTCAGATAATACCCTCCAATCCTCGGCCCACCTCCACTGAGCCTAAGCCTTCTCACTGGGGCACTACTCTAATCCCGCCTAAGATAACTGTTATGAAACATGGACATTTTTACTAGTCAACATTACATTAACCATATTGTTTTTGTGTTTACTAATGTGGTTATAAATTTCTTGTTGTTAAATCTCCAAAAATATCACATCAAATGTCTTGCTTTCAGGTCTATACAATATTTGCTATCAAACTTAAAATTGTTGATAATTTATTCTTAATTTATGATAGCAAAAAGACATTTTTCTTTACAGTCTGGAGTTCCTTTTTTGTTGTTGTTGTTGTTGTTGTTGTTGTTGTTGTTGTTGTTGTTGTTGTTGTCTAATCATAATTACAAGATTTACAATAAGTTACGGAAAATTCTTCTATCAGACATAAATTCTGAAAAAGTTTTTGGTGTTTGCTAAGTTTTAATTTTAATGTTTTGATGTTAATCATGTATCAATTTGGAAAATGAATACATAAGAAATTTTAAAATGGTTGTTAGTTTTCCACAACAAAATCTAAAACTGTTAAGAGCAATGAAATAATGATTAGAATAGAAACAGGATTTATGAACCTTTAAGAAAATTCATATTAAAATAAATGACTAAAAAAAAAACAGGAATCAACATTATGTAAAAAATAAATCAAAGGAGAAATTTTGAAATTGTTTGGTAAATTTTTACTCTGTGGCCTTAAGTTATTCTGGTCTAATGCCAAGTTGCGTGATTACATCTTTAGACAACATCTTTAAATAAAAGATGATTTGTGAAAAAAAATAAAAATTTACAGTACATACTGAAATATACAGTAATGAACATTAAGAAACAAATAATAGGTGTTTAAGTGGTTCTCAATTTTTGCTAAGTTCAACAAACTGAAACTGCATCTGATGAAAGTCTAATTTCTCTTTATGGAAAATTATCTTTAGGACTGAAGTTCATTTTATTTCATTGTAAGCCCTTATGGATAAATAGAAACGAGATTAATAAATCTGAGACATTGGTATTAAAATATATGAATAAACCTATATTAGTAAAACTTAGTTCACTTACTTCAATACTATAAACTGGAATGAACATGAAACAAATACAGAATGAAATACTTAAACGAGAAGAGTGATTTTTATTGCGAACAAACCCCCAAATGCGCCTGAGCCAAAGACTTATTTCTGGACAAAGGTTTATGTTATTGCATAAACACATGTTCAGCTCTTCTAATACAAATTATACAAAACAGGTCCATCTTACCCTGATTAGACTTTTCACCTCTTTTCTGTCCAACTTGCCATTTCCATCTTTGTCGTACATCTTAAAAGACCATTTGAGCCTGTCTTCCAGATTTCCTCTCAAGATCAAGTGAAGAGCTGCTACATATTCCAGAAAGTCCAGCCGATTATCCTGTGAAACAAATGAACAATACACTGTAGGACGAGTAAAATATCAATTCAAATGTATGAACTGCTTCTTTATTTACCTTATTTGTGTCAAACGAGCGGAAGACAGTCTCGATATAGAGCGATTCCTCCGGAGAGCTGCTCTGAACGCCGAAGATGCGTTTAAACTCGTGTAAATACAAGGCACCGCTGGGACACTCCTTCATGAAAATGATACATAGCTCCTGTATTTGTGCCAAATCCATTTCTTCATTGTGACTTTCCTCTTGCCCCATGGCGTCTGGATGACTTTATCAGTGCTTTGTCCTGGTATTTGCTCTGTGATAGGCGCAGTTATTTCAAATTTGGCTTCAGTCCCATGGGTGAGTAAGGCAGCGCTCCCACGGCTTACGCAAACTGAACGGCATCGCAGCAGCGCACAGTCGCTCGGTGAAGTCAAGCCAGTTAAAGGTCAAGCGTGTTAAGCTGTTAATCTCTTGCATCTTCTCTCACACTAGTTCTGCACCCTCTTTTTTAAGCAAAGTGACAAAAGTTGTAGCACTATCCACTTAATTCCAAAATGCACTAGGAAGAGTGCATTACATTGCCTCTAATGTTAAGGAAAACCCTGGAACTATGCAAATTGATTGGTTCATTTGCCAAATACAACAGACTTACCCTACACATCAAACTCATTAGTGTTAAATTACCAACAGTGAGCGTGTGTGTAATTCTCACTTTAATGTAGGTTCTTAGTCGTAATGCTACTTTAAAATGGACAAAACGTCTTTCCAAACTTCGTCCAGATGCTTTCTTTTCAACCTTTAGCAATTCTCACCTTAGATAGTGTTAAATGTCAGGATTGTCAGTCTTTTGACATTCTGCTGTTGAGTGAACAGATCAGGGATTTGAGTGACAAAGAGAGGAGATGGGGTCTTTCTCTCCATTTTTTTCAGCTATTTCTTATTTTAATGTACACAATGTAAAAGCTCCTGAGGCATTTTCAGGAGACTAACATGTCAGTGTGAGGCTTTGTAAATGTCATCGCTCACGCCATTCATTGACGAGGAGATAATTGCTGGATCGCTTTGGTCTGACGCTAAAGTTAAAGCGAAAAGTTCAAGGTGAGCGCTAAATTTCAGTTTGGTGTTTTGTTATAGTACTTTGCACAGGAAAAGTGGGCCGGCTTTTACTTTTTATTATAAAAAAGCAGGAAAGGTTACTGGGCAGCTATTTTTAAATTGGGGGTTAGTGGTGGTCAGAAACCAAGGTAGTGCCATTTTAAAATCGAGTGGTGTACATTAACAAACGAGGAATAATAACCTAGAGTTTTGCAAATGTCTGATGCATAGATTTTGAATTGAAAAATCTTTGATGCTGCTTTATTTTATTAGGTTTTGTGGAATTGGGGCACAGAGAGTAAACAGGACTAGGACACAGAGAGTAAACAGAAACTAAAGACTGCACAAGGGTTAAGGTCTGATACCAGGCTTTAGACAGTGTTCAGTCTCCCTTGTTGGCTCAAACTTTGGTCCAGTCACTTCAGTGGCTGTTGAAGCCCCAGCCGCGGTCTTGAAAGTCTATAGGTTGTCATTGGACAGCCCTCTGGTGGCGAAGGTTTAAAGTACATCATCGAGTGGACTGGTAATGATTACAGCAGGATTCAGACAAGGTTTTGACAAGGCATGGCTTTTGTTGCAATATAAACAGCAACATTGAAACTGAAAATAAACGAGTTAAAATGCTGATGGTCAATTTTCTTAGATAACTTTAGATAACTTTCTTTGACTTAAGAGATCTCAAGATAAGTTTTTTTTTTCTCTTTTATGTGAGGAAAACATTTTAACAACCGAATAATAGGAATCATCTGTGGAAAAAATAGGACCATCTTAATAAAATTACTACAACGACAACGACAACAACAACAACAACAACTACTACTACTACTACAACAACTACAACTACTACTTCTACAACTACAACTACTACTTCTACTACTACTACTACTACTACTACTACTACTACTACTACTACTACTACTACTACTACTACTACTACTACTACTACTACAACAACTACTACAACAACTACTACAAGTACTACTAGTATTACTACTACAACAACAACTACAACTACAACTACTACTACAACAACAACAACAACAACAACAACAACAACAACTACAACTACAACAACAACAACAACAACTACAACAACTACTACTACAACTACTACAACTACTACTACAACAACTACTACTACTACTACTACTACTACTACTACTACTACAACAACTACTACAAGTACTACTAGTATTACTACTACTACAACAACAACTACAACTACAACAACTACTACTACTACAACAACAACAACAACAACAACAACAACTACAACTACTACTGCAACTACTACTACAACTACTACTACAACTACTACTACAACTACTACTACAACTACTACTACTACTACTACTGATGAGAATAGTCAGCATGTACTGGGTCTTTTACCCTGTATTCCTCTATTCCTGGATTGAGGTATACAGGGCAGTAACATGACCCACTGTTTTCCAAATAAAGTCCTTTAAACAATTCTCTATTTCTATGTACAGGGAAGTACAAGATACAACTCCACATTTTGGAACCTGTCCTGATCCCACTTTGCCCTTGTACTGTACTGTAGACCTGTTACATTAAAAAAAAATAGAGAGATCTGCTGTGAAAGTGACTTACTTGATTCCTCCATCACTCATCATGACCTCAAAGCTGAAGTTGACATGACCGCCTCAACATCCACTTGAAGGGCTCGATAGGGTTGGGGTTGAAGAGTAGACCATCCCACAGTCCTCACAAACACGTTGCAGACTGTAACAGGCCATCCACATGTGATCAGCCATCTCCACCCTCTCACACAGGCCGAAAGTTGATATGTTAGAAGGTTAGATTATCTCTGATATAAGAGAGAATGGGTTGGGAGAGAGTTTTTTGGTTGGTGAAAGACCTTGCACTATTTTGTAGAAATTAAAATGGAATAATGTAATACCCAGATCAGGGAACATTGGGGATTAAATATTAGTAAATGTTATTTATAGCTTATTTAAAAAAATAAAATAAAATCTAGTATTTTAGAGCACATATGTATAAACTTGATCTATATTTAGGATTGCAAATGTCCAATAACTGGACTGGGAACTGAAGATAGACAACCACAGCAGCAACTTGGCCCTTTTTTTGCCCTCATGGAGGAGGCAGTGGGACAGTCAGCTGCTGTGACACCCCCCTGCCTGATAGCTTCCATCTATGAGAGCCAAACAGGGCCAAGCGCTGCTGTTGGCCCCAGTCAGGAGCCAACAACGAAGTCAGCAGCAAAGAAGAGGAAGAGGCTGAAGATGAGAGGAAGAGGAACAGGCAGATAGATAGATTTAAAAAAAATGTTTGGCCAACTTTGCTGTGTTCTACTTTGTAAATCAGACAAAATGTGGAGTGTAAATAACACTTGCAGACAACAACTTAAGTGTGAACAGAAATTTACTTTTTTTTTTTTTTTGCATCTTGAGGTTGATAACAGAAAAAGGGGTGTGATCTTGGTGAATAGTGATCCAGGTGAAAGGGGCCATAACTTCAGAAAGATATTGTTTTAGAATCAGCATGATATCTGTAGTTACATTTACAACACTGGTGAGCCTAACTATGGGAACATATAGATGGAAACAGCTTCCTGTAAAAAGAAAGACATTGTTTATAATGATATAAAAGTACTAAAGTTGCAAAATTACTATTCACAAATGATGTACTGGTTTCTGTAGTCCTGACCATCAGGGACGTCTGGACATTTAATTCAAATATGGCACCCATCATTGTCCCCAGCTGCCTTCTTAAAGGCTGTGTGCCATGCCATCCGGGCAAAGCCCCTGCCCTTTGGAGCTCCTCTGCTGTGGAAAGGCATATAAAGTGAGGGAAGACACCCATCACCTCTTCCACCATGTGATGAACCACCCTGTGGACAGTGGAGAGGAGCATCTGAAAGACTCTGGAGACAACCCTGTAGGCTGAGCCACTGGCCAGACAAAACAGGAACACCAGAGTCTCCAGAGTTGGGCCCCATCTGTACCACCTCTCCACCCTCAGGGCCCCCAGGAGCTGGTGGACTGCCTCTCCTGGACAGGCAGAAGTCTGGACGGGTATTCTCCTCCGCAAAAAAAGCCAGCCCACGTGGGTTGTTCAGTAGAGCAGCTTGTGACGAGGCTGGGGCGCGGCCGGGCGATGGTCGCCCCTCTCCCATCTCGCACCGCATGTTTGTGGAGAACCTGGTGCTAAAACACTTACAGACAACCTGATTCTGGGTCAGGGTTTTGTATGTAGCAGAGCAGCTCCCTCCCTGCGATCTATTGAAAGTTAGCTTTTGATCCAAGCTTTTTTCAGCTGGGTGATGTGTCCAGAGAACCAGGGGCGGCCAGCCCAGGGCTTGGCAATTAAATCAGGAGGGAGCTTAAGGGTGAGTGTGTGCGGGCTCGAGAGCTGAGCTGGGCACTGGGAAGGAAGAGCAGTCCCAGGACTGGGGCCTGGATGAGGGGAGCCAAGGCAGAGGCTTCGGCCATGGGTGAATGACCCCCGAGCCGGGGGAGGCAAAGTGCACCGTATTATTTTGCCAGTGCAGAAGCGTCCCTGAGAAAGAGCCGGGGGAGAGGAGAGGTTTCAGATTTCTGTCCTGGTTACAACTTTTTTCATTTATGGAGCTCCTCCAGGAGCAATCACATGGGGGAGCCAGCAAAAAACCTCTGCGCCTGAAAAGGGTTAATATATTTTAACTTACCACTAGTGTCCAGTGGTGTCTGTCACATATTGCCCCTAATGTGACATTAAATGCTACAAAAAAGATAAAACGAGAAATGATGTAAAGTATTTAAAGAAGTTTTAATGTGGTACAATGATCCTTACATTTTTCAACATTTTGGAGCATCCCTGACATGACTGTGTCATGGCAAATGAATCAAATAAATGTGCACCAGTCTGCCGTGCCACTAAAGAGAGATATGCATTTACCAACTAAAAATAAAAAAGGAAAATGTTTAGCAAACATTTAGTTTAACAATTTACTGACAAGTGCTCTAGCCACTTTTAGGTTTACCTCACTCTCCAGTTCACATTCAGGGGCCAGGTGCAACAAATCATCAGCATAGATTTAAGGGCCGATTTTGGTCCTGAGCATATGTCTTGCTGGCCCTCACCATATACTCCTAGTTACTCTGACAAATACCAGTATTATTTAAAATGTAAAGCATAATTTAAGTTGTCTTTTAAAGAGTTTACTTACAGGTTTCTTTGTCATCGATAGACATCGCTGGGGGCCTTTGACAGGGGTCTGGAGGTGAAGAATGTGGGCAGGTTAAGGTCGTGGCAAGACGTGGGCAGGTTATGGTTGTGGCAGAACTAGGGCAGGTTAAGTTTGGGGCAGGACTTAGGCTGGTGTGTGATGTGGAGGAATCCAGAATTCACTCCTCTGGCTCAAAGTAATGGGTCATATGATAAACGTTGGCAATTTTGTTGTCCTTTCCTTACACTTCTTTTTAAATGTTGCATATTTCCCTTGCATAGATGTTCTGACACATGGGCCTAGCATTTCCACAGTTTTTTTTTTGCTGCTCTTTAAGTTTATTATAAGAATTACCCCATCCCCAATTTCAAATTGGTCATCCTGGCCCTTTTCATTTTTCCGTTTTTTTTTTTCTTTTTCTTTTCATTTTTCTTGTGCCTTTTTGCGTTTATTTTGAAACTTCTTCTCCAGGTCTTGGACCCCTCAGACACCAATTAATTTTTTAGCAGGCAGTCAATTCTGGCCTCTGTAATCTGGCAAAAAAAGATGAATAATCAAATTTAAAATATGAGTTAATAGAGGAATAAACCACGTAGTTTTCAGTCACGCCTCGTACTTCATAATCTGTTGATGTCTCCAAAAGATATCTGGCCTCCATACCAAACATAAGAAAATACGGACGTTGTGTGGTCAACTGCTGCTTTGTCGCTTGCAGATGTCTGGAGGCTCCTTGTAATGCCAAGGGTAGCACAGAGCCCATAATTCATCTAAAAATGACAAATGAGACAAATGAGCTCAAGCAAGGCTAAATATTTAAGATAAATGAACACACACTATACCTTATTGCAGAAGTCAGAATCCTGACCCTGTCAGCAGTCTTTTAGGTGCACCAAATTTGTAAAAGATGTCTGTAATACAATTTGTCACCTCAACTGCATTTTTACTTTTTAGTGCCCATTTGGTGAAGTAATCAACCATGACACATGTGTACAGGTTGTCACCATCTGTTTGAGTAAGTTTACCCACCAGGTCCATCCCCACCAGCTCCAGAGGTTCTGATACCTGTAGGTCCAAACAAGTTCATTTTTTCTGTCTAAAAAAAATCCAAATACATTAATTAAAAAAATACTACATTACCTCAACTGGGTTGTACTCTTTTTTTTTTCTTCTTCTTCTTTATTATGGAAACTGCCCTTTTTTATTGGCACGGGGTACACTGGGTTATCTTTAAGAACATACAAAAGTCACATATAAAGTCCATTCTGTACTATACAGTATAAAACCAAAGAATAGGACAAGATGCACTCATCCATTTTCTTATGTTCCCCTCCATTCCAGGCCAGTAATAACGTTTTATTATGGCGTCATGGGTTTCTTCCCAACCAAAGTGGCCCCCAAGGCTGAAAGGTGAAATTCATTGAATAAATCACTGGCCTCCTTTGCTGATTGCACTACCTTTTCCTGATGCCTGTTTTTGTTCCTTCTTCTTCTACAAATGTAGTGAAACTGGCCATCTAATTTAGGAATATTAAGAATTGTGTCAGAAATTATATTGAGCATTTTATTAAACATGGGTGAAGGCTTTACCTTTAAGTACAAAGGTGTCAGCTCTTCGCCCTACTGTGCATTCCATTTAGCTACTGAAACCCTCAGGGTACATTTTATGAAGTTTGGAGTCTATTACCTCTTGGATGATTCTGGGGTCCATTTTCAATAGAATAAACTAAGAACTTACACCATCGGACTATTTCTCTATTTTACTGTTCACTTGCACACTCTCTATTTAATCTTTTCTCACTATCCCAACAAGCTTTGATAGCTTTGGTTGCAGTGTCTTTATATACCTTCCTTCTGTAATTTATGTTAGATTAGATCTGTGCTTTATTGATCCTGAGGGAAATTCAATTATTTAGAAATGTATTTTAGATCACATACATACATTGTCTAATATAATGCAAATAAACAATAAGAGTGCTTTACCAATACTGATGTCTCACATGGCCTTAACCCAGTTCATTCTATAGAACAGTTTTTATGTGGCATAGCTAAGACTTAATGTTTAAATGTGATTTATTTGACAACTGAAAGGAGTAAATGTTAAAGGATAAATGTTAGATATGTAAATTTAAAAATGACACTTTACTTTTATTTTACTTCAGACCAGAAATCACAAAAATAGATAAATAGATAAAATAGCACACAAAGACCTAAACACACAACGAATGCTAATAAAAAGATGCAGTATTGGTAAACATTTTACCTCTATGCATATTACCATTACTGACAGTTCACTTAACGCTAGCTATCACAGAAGACTCTACTGATAGTATCAAACTTATACCAGAGTCTACACTTTCCACCACTACTTTACCTTTAATCAGCAATATTTTTTGTGAAATCCACATCCTTGGAAAAATTTAGGTTACCATTAACACAAATATTACTCATGACTTAGTATGTGTTTTGAACAGGCATCAATCTGGCCACCTACACTACGTATCGTTTTTGTTACAGCTGCCCAATCTCACCATTTAACCTGACGCCAGTTGAACTCTCAACAGGCATGCTTTAAAGTCTGTTCCATTTGTCCCCAAGAATCAAGACAGGACTCTAGCCTTGGCTTGGGAGTAGCCACTTCCCAAGTAGGGCAACAGCCAGGCATATAGTGAGTCGTACAGACGCCCCTAGACGTATTGATCCCCACAGCACCAGACTCAGCTGTCGACAGAATAATTATTTGAGCTAGTGTTTCTTGTGTTTCCCATCCCTCTTGCTCCGGTCTGTTATCCCAGTCTGTGTCTGGAGTTGGGTGGATTCTGGGTGTCTCTGGGCCATGACTGCACATCTGCAGCTAATCCACAATCAACAGACTTGGATAAGAAGACTCGTTTAGCTGCTCCTTGCCAGATTGTCAGTCATCCCTTGTGCTCTCCACACCAGCCCAGCCAATCTCCAGTCCTCCACCACCAGCTACCATACAGCCTCTGCCAGCCTCAGCTCCTGCTTCAAAACTCAATTTGACTCCATTTTTGTTTTTTGAATAAAACCGGCATCACTACCAGTTTGTCTCTATGTCTGTCTTAAGGGGTCATTGGTTCAGTCATTACAACTTGTTTTGTATCATTTAATTACAGTAGGCCTATTTGTGTCTTGTTTTTAATTGTCCCAGCAACAACTATTGCACGGACTGTCTGTCCTAGGAGTAGATTTCTCCTTCTGGGGTTCTTCCTGAGGTTTCTCTTTTGATGGCTAGTGTTTTTGTGTGTTTTTCCTCGCCCTAATGGAGTCTACAGACAGGGGTTGTTGTCCAGTACAGACTGTGAAGCCTTCTGAGGGAGGACAGCCATGGTATCTACACTGCCCAGGAAACCTTAAAGTGGGATCAGTCGAATATCCCAGGAGAAATTTATAGAAAGTGGACATTAAGTTGTATGCCAAATAAAATAATTAAGTTAAAGTTAAAATAATAAAGATGGGTGCAAAAAAGCCACAAAATGAATAACTGTAAGTAGGTGGCAGTAGACTCAAATGCACGACAACAGTTAGGTCGTTAACAGGCCTTTATTGAAGGTTTATTGAGGTGTTATGCAGAGCTGGTACTCTGAGACTGGAGGCCGAAGACTGGGCCAGTGACCAAAGCATAAAAGCAGGGCAGTCTGATGAGCAGATGAGTCTCAGGTGTGCAGGCAGGTGTGACAAATGAGAAGTGACAGGGAAAATCTGGAGTGGAATCGTCCACAGATCCTGACACAACTGTAGATAAAAAATCATTTCTGGCATTTATGGCAATGGTTATCAACTGTGCGGACTCAGATATTTCAGATCATATTATTGAATGTGGACGGTATCACAGGGGAATATCAGGATCTCAAACTGAGGCAAGGGTTTTATCAGGGGACTGGGCTGAATGGATAGTGTTCTGAGTGTGACTGGTAGAAGAACTCTGACACAAATCTCCGTAGGTGGCGGAAATGCAACACTATGGATGCCACCATAAAACACTATAGGAAGATGCCTTTTGAGGCAGTTGCTGTTGTGATATTGGGCTATGGAATACTAAATGTCTTGTCTTGTTTAACAGTTATTTATTATTTTGCAAGGCTTATGGAGAAATTTTAGTTGAATGTTTGTCAACAATCCTGCCTATAGCCTCATTTCCACTAAAGTGGTGCATATCGGTACACTCTAAAAAATTAACTTCAAATTTTTGTATATGTAAATCATAGGGACATCATAAAAAACATTATGCAATGCAATTGTATGTTTCAGAATATTTATTTTTGCAGCACATTGATAATTTCATCTATTACTTATGTGATATTAATTTCCTGTTAGTTTTACCAAACTTATATATTATAAAATAACCATGTTGTGTATGTTCTACCTCATCTGTAAAAATTAAGTTAATTCAGTGTATTTACTACAGTCATGTATAAAAGCACGCACTGTGTCCCAAATTATGCAGAGAGAGAAGATGCTTCGGTGGTGAATGACTTCTAACGTTTTTGTCAGAAAAATCTAAAGATACAGGGTGTAATATCGAGTTCAGTGCTTATTTTTGATCGTAGTAAGCTCCCTAAACCTGTGTACTGTTTTGGTTGACAAAACTCTCTTGCGCAATATGACGCAAAACAAAATCTAGCCTTCCTCGCTACGATTGGTCGTGAGGAGAGAGCCGCAGCAGAATATGGAGCAGATTGGACAATCCCAGACTGACTTTCTCTGAATGTAATACAATGAGAAAGCAGGCTGGCTGGCCAGGCTAGTACTTATCACTCTGTTTAGGAAAATTACAAAATGGCAATGTTTGCTGATATAAAGCTTGTTCTATTCTTGCGATAAACAGTAATATTATTTTTTTTTTCACCTGTCTTTGTCTTTGAGTGTTTCAAATACCTTTTACATCGAGTATAGCAACATAATTTGTGTAGTACTCACATGACGGTGCTGTACCAACCCAAACCTCTAACACCATAATACTCAGTGGAAATGGTTCTTCTTTAGTGAAAATCCAGCATGTCGTAGCTATGAGTTTTAAAGATAGATCGTGCCAATTCAAGATAATTTAAGTGTTTTATAAGTGATTCCTGTACCAGAAGAAGTAATTCATGCAAGCTCCAACCAAAGGGCAGTCCATCTGAAGCAAAGTGGATACTGTATACTCCTGCTCCATTCCAGACCAGGGCTTTTGGTCCTTCACAGCCTCCATAGCTTTAGCACACTTGGCAAAATGCCTACCCACTGCACAATAACCACCAAAAAAAACCAAAAACAAAATGGGGGATATATTTTAATGTAGATTTACCTGTCAGAGGCGTGTGACAGCTGTGTGGTTGAGTTCTGAAAGCTCTGTAATGGGGTGATTAATGATTTAGAATGCAGTGTGTGTGGTTTTTGTGAGTTTTTTTCTTTTGGTGATAAGCATGTTATAGAAACAGGAGAATAGGTTGAATGATGCTATTATATAGCAGTAAAAGAAGACATGGGCCAACAGAGAGAGCACGGAGCTTGTGGACAACATGGAGTCGTATTTGTGACATGTTTTCAAAAGAGTACAGTTCTCTAGAATTCGTTACAAAATCATTTATGTATGTTTCACTGAATAAAACATAATCATTGTTTGAGCCTCAGCAGCAAAAAGTATCATTTAAAAGTTTGATAACTTTCACATTTTATGGTTTTTGTAGATTTTTATGTAACAAGAACAGTAAAGATGTCCTTTAACACTGTAATGGTCCCGATAAATAGTAAATAGATCATTCTTTCATACATACAGTATATATGGAATTTTTCTTCTGCCTATAATAGCATTAACATAAGTCACCTTTTAAGCCTCTTGTAAACTTCATATTTTACTGTGACAATCCTATTGGAGACCTAAAGCCTCTTGGTCACCAATAGGTGAGGATCAGCAAACCACACCCATAGATCAAAACAAGAACAGGACTGGATTATACCTGGGATTATATTCTAATTTTTCAGGGCAGATATTGAGTGGATTTAGCTCTGGTACATTTTTGTTCAGAGACATGGACAAGGAGGCCAACAGCGGACAAATGTATTTAAAACTACATGTTTTAATTTATACTTTTGTTTTGGCATATTTAGCTTTTATTGTGGCAGTTGTCAGCTACAGAGTGGCAATGTGTAGTTTACTGATCTTAAAGTGATATTTTCTTTTTTTTTGTTTATTTATTTTTTTCACAAAGAAGCAGTGTACGATATAATTTACACACACCCACACAAAAAAATAATTTTCCTTGACTTCTTTGTAATATTCGCTGGCCATAGAAATATAATTTACATCTACTTAAAAAATAAGTAACTAAACCTATAAGATTACACTGAAATGTTTTGTCAAATATACTCAATTCTTTAAAAAAATTGTGCACTGTAATTAAATTAATACAATATAATTTAATGTAAAAAATATAAGTTTATAAAACATATACCTTAATAAATACACACTTTTGGGCCACAGAAAAGCATTAACATAAATACACTTTTTTATATAACCTGAATATCATTTGTAAATATAATTTTACATGTTTGTAAAAAATCTGCAACATTTATAAGGACTTAATTATGATAATCGAACAATAAATGACGTAGTTACTAATACTTCACATATACTTAACACTGAGACCATGTTAGCTCAAAACACAAATTGCACATTTAGATTTCAATAATAATCATACAGTGAAGAAGATCATGGCCTTCTCATATTTAAATAAAGTCATTTGGGCATTTGTATGTACTGTGCTTGTATGTGCTATGTATTTGTTCAGGAAAAATTAAATGCTATCAACTGAACTGGTGAATTTAAATTGCCAATAGTGAGTAAATATGAGTTTAATTAGTTGTCTGTCAGTGCATCTCTGTCTTTAATCAAAGCCCCTAGTATTTAGTATAGTAATATTTAGTTGTGTAATTGTGTGTTAGAAAAGTTTAAACTGAATTCCAATCTAAAGTAAGCTGTAAGCTATTTGTGAGCAAAGATTATTCAAAGGTTTGTGCACTGATGATGACCCCTGAAGAGAAGAGTGAGAAAGTTGAGGATTACAGGCAATGATCTCTTGCACATGTCAGGTCCTAATACTCTTATATAAGGTAAACATGTGTGACCCCGCTCTGCTCTCTTCACCGCCTCAAAAAAATGACATTAAAATAGTTATGATAAAACAAGTCAGTTGAAATGTTACAACAACAGACACACAACAGTTAAATCTATTCATTTTTTCAATTTGAGTGAAGTATTAGTTTGCAGTTATGTTTATATTTACTTTGTATTGGGAAAAAACTTGAAGTTGAAGTTTAACTATGCTTAACTCAGATTTTAAACTAATAACAACTTGAGTTTATAAACTTACATAAATTAAGAACCGCTTACTTTCGTTCATGAAGTGCTTCAGTTTGTAGAACTTTTTTTTTTTCCCAGACTGGCCAGAGACTGAGAAAAACATACACCTGAATGTTTGGTTTTGGAAAATTGCCTTTGTTTTTTGGACAATATGCTGTATTTATGCTATACACAATAAAGCTATTCAAAACAGCTATTTATTATTCAGTAAAATGTATGTTAGCGTCCTCATTAAATGTGAGTGGTTTATGCGCTGGTTAATTTGGCATTTGGAGTATTTCCTAACAACCCTGAGATGTTATGACATTATGTAATATGTAAACAGTCAAAGGAAGATGTACAATGAAAGACACTAAATAACGTAAACAAAGGAAGGCTGTGTTTCAAAATGGCTCCCAGTTTATAGATTACTTCTGTCTTTTCAGATGCAGTAGGAAGATAAACTTAAACCTCAGCAAGTATTTTCGTCTGTATTTTGTCACCTCTATATTTTTACACTCAAATCACACAAATTCACACCTGTCAACACACTTTTTTTTAAATAAGTTAAGAAAAAAACAAATTTCAAAAGGGTTAACACACATTACATTACATTACAGTTCAATCTAGGTCAGGTTTAATTGGTGACAAGTTTATCCTTGTCCTTGATACCTCAAGTTGCCCTGTAATTAACTGGGCATTGTCAAGGGTGTATCCAGCCTCAGGCCCAAAGCTGCTGGGATAGGCTCCAGTCCAGTGACAAAAGGAAAATTGCACATCTTGCCGTGATTAAAGCGAGGTACATATTTTAGGAAATATATTTAGGAAAAGAAATAGTTAGAACTTTGGAAATTCTCTCTAAAACTGCAGATGACCTGCTCGTATTTATGTATTTGGAACAGATATTTTTTTATATCAATAAATGTTAAATCATATGCTGAACCTTTGTCTACTATTTGCTTGGTACTTTATCATAGAAGTTCTGAAATTGCAGACGGCTTGCCTATGTCCAAGATTTTGACACAAGAGGTATTTTTCACATTTGTATTCCTGTTTTAATTTGACATAAATATCATGTGGCTGTTTTTATGATGCCATCTGTGGATAAAGTAATCATTCAGTGTTGGTTTGATTTAGGGTCAAATAATCATTAAATGTTAAATCTGGACATAGAACCAACCAGTTTTGTTTAATATTTATGTATTGAAAAAAAAACCTACTTAACATAAAATGGCAGCTAAACTGTGATGAGAGTTTGTTTTTTGTTTATACTTTATATAATAGATAAACCTGCACGCCCTCAATATGAATACAGAAATAACATAGCTTTTACTGGAGGGGGCTTATCATAAGACGTCTCAAAATACACCACAGCCCATCTCGGGACAGTCTTATGTATGACTGGATTACATACCGGACTTAGCGCTTTATAAGCTGTGGCAGAGAAAAGAGGAAAACATTTACCTTCAGAGCATCACACGCACCTGTCGGAGAGACGACCCTGCAACACTAACGGTAAGACCCTGTTCCCTCTATGGCTAAAGAGACTTTAGGAATTATGCTGTTAGCAGCATTAAGAAAGTAAGGTACACAAAGATTGATATTTCTTCTTGTGAATTATTCCTAGTTTTCAGTAAATGGCTTCTAGGCATGTGCAGTGGGCTTCACCGTTAGGTAAGCACTTTTAGTTTTAGGTAGAATAATGCTTTTGTGTGATATGACGCAATAAGCAGTGTTACACTTTTAATTATTGAAGGCTGTAAAAGCAACGCTTATTAATTAAATTGTAGGGAAATACAAGTGTTGTGCGTATTTCAGTTGCATTTTAAATTGAAAGAGCTTAAGTTGTAGCACTGCTTATGTTGACGGTTGGCCCCACTGCATGTGCATTTAGAGATTAAATAAATTGCTTAAATATTCTGATGCAAGTGTAAAGTGACCTATGACTTGTCAAAGTGTTAGTGTGGTGACTATGGTTGTGACAAGTTTGTAGATATCAATCAATTCCCTTGAGAACAATTTGTAACTTAAGTACTTATCCTATAGAAATGGACGCAGCAGAGGGCAAAAAGGCCGCTCCCCCCAAGTTCAAGCAGAAGGAGTCCAGGCAGTTCAAGAGCAAGGCTCCCAAAGCTGGACAGAAGGGGTGAGATGGATTTACAAACACAGATAATATTCACAGTTATATAATAAATGAAGCAAAGTTACAACAGAAGTAATACGGATTTAACAATAGTGTAGTTTATGTTGAACATTAGATTAACTTACAAGGGGATAATGCAACTTCATTAAAAACACAAAATCACACTAGTTCAAGAAAAAGCTATTATACATGTAATCCCCAGTAAAAAAGCTATAAAATACAAATAATTAGAGCACTACAGAAAACAAAACTTCTTCTTAGTTTCATAATTAGACGTTAAAATAAATTATACAACAATAACATAATTTGATCTTGTTGTAATGTTGTAATGTTAAACCTTAATTGTGTACCTATTAAACAAAAGAAATAGACATTAATTTGATGTATTTCAAACCTCACAGGTTTGATAATGACGTGCCAGGCATGGAGGGTCTTGGAGGTAAGATTTTCTGTCTGTAACTCAAATGTGCATTATACTTGAATATATCATTTTATTTAAATGCTAAAAAATTCATCTTGAGAATAAAAGTCCATTGCGGTAAAATTAAGAACCTTAATAAATCCATTTTAGTTCTTATTTTTAAAGACAAACGGTTCACAGTTTTTTGTAACTGTGGCTCTATTAGACACTTTTGGAGCTACTATATTGACTATAGCAGATAGTTGTCAGCATACTCTCAGTTTGGAAAAGCAGTCAGGAGCAATCCCACAGGGACAAAAGCATAGTAATGGAGCCAGTTAATGTGTTAAAGCCTTTAAAGCAACACATTAACTACTATTTAAATTAATTAATATAGACATTGTGGAAATACAATGTTGAGAGAAATGCTGATGAGAAATGGTGCATATTTTACACAGGCCACATTGAGGAGCTTGTACTGGGAGTGATTAATTCTGTGGTTATTTACATGAAAAAACAAATAAAAAACTCCATTATATGTTAAAATAAAATCCCTTTTATGTAGCACACGCTTGCACCGAAGTAGTTTTGACATGACTCCAGTCTGCTTCTCCAATCTGAGTCTCACTAAGTATCACCTAAATACTGGTCTACCCCTGAAAAGTAAGGATGTAGCAAAAAAAAAACAAAAACAAAAAAGAAATATGTGAATTCTATATTTTCAGTTCATATTCCATATTCCATCTGTACTGTTTTTTAAAGATTGCTACATTTCAAAATCAAGAGCACTTGTATCAAGATCCAGAAATAATTTACTAATCACTTCTAATCACTTGTTCTAACCCGCCCTCTTTGTTTGTGACAGACTCTGCCGTGGTCTGCCCCTGGGAGGCATTCGGAGACATGGAGCTGAGCGACCTGGCTCAGTTTGGAATCGTCTAAACCAGATGGACACCTGTCTGGGACGTCACTTATCACATATTTATCCACATTTATATATTAGACATTAAGCGTAGATCATCCTTGTGCTTTGTGTTACATTGAACATTTCTCAACGTATTGTGATGACAGCACTACTCTATATATTTTTCTTTAATTTCAATTTAAATCTATATTTTACTAAGATAAATAAAGATTTTGAAAAAAAACAAAGAAAGAGTACGCTGTATAGTTGTGTCTGAACCGATTAATATACAAGTTGTGTTGTTAGTTGCAGTGGATTGCTTCTTAATGTAGACTTATGTAAATAAAGCAAGTCAGACTATCTTTGGTGTCGTACATGTCTGGAGCAGATGATTCAAGTGTTAGTTTAGGATTAGTTTTGATATTTGACAATATATCTCATGTACCAGTATCAGATTGTACATGTTGTGATACATTATCGTGATACAGATACATAAATTCTTCTCCTCAAAGTCCAAAGTCCGGATTTAGTTCGGGTTTGTGTCCTTATTTTAGACCTGGTTTATGTTATAGTTGGGTCTTATTTTAGTGCAAATTTTATTTTGGGTTTGGTTCTGTTTAGCCTGGCTTATTTTACGTTTGGACCTAGTTAAGTCCTGGTTAAACCTGCCAAAAAATCATTTGTAAGTCGTGTCTATTTATAAATATTGACACAATTGTAAAAATAACCATAACTATGAATGAAAGAATGTTGTAATGTAAATAAACAACATTATTTCCAACAAGGCAGGCCTTGCACATTTCTGAAAGTCCTCATCAGATCTGGGTTTATCATAGGCTTGGTATTCAGCCATCACACTATTCTCCAATTAGTCAGTTAACCTGGGTATCCTGTTTACCCCCCAGTGGTCAGTCCAGTGTTGTACATCTGAATGTTTGGTTTGATTTGGCACCTGAGTCATCTTGGGTTACTTCTTGACCTTTTAATCGGAGTAGGAGCAGCAGGCCATGTGCAATCCTATTAGAGAAGCCTAATAGCATTAGTCTTGTCACAGTTATGCAAAGGCCAGGACAAACATGGGTTTACATCAGCTATGTTCATATTTAGCTCAGTTTGACCGTAATTTCTCTTTGAGGATTAGTTGTTAATGTATGTGACCTATTTTGGACAACTACTTAGAGTGGTATAATAATGTTCTTAGTTTGGATAAAAATCCTAGACCTGATATAAATAATTTTCTGATATTTGATCAGTTGTCTTCTCTTGACTATCTATTGTTAATTATGACATTGTACCGGTGTGTGTTTTAGCTAGGTCTCCCTTAAGAAGTGATTTTACCTTAAGTGACTTCCTGGTAAAGTTAAAAAATATATATATATATTTATTTAGTTAGGGTGTTGTTTTAGACAAACATATGATTCACTGAAAGATTTTAGATTTCTGAGTCATAGATTTGTAAGCAATGTCAACACACGGTTATATATTGCCCACTTATCGCCTGGATGGATAGCAATATGGTGGTAACAAGATCTGGCCCACATGACATGAAACCAGAACAATGCCACCTATTGGCCAAACATACACTAAACTACACCAAAAAACACCAGATACCTTCTTTTTGCCCACATACCGCCTGGATGGATGGCATTACCAAAAAACAGCCAGGGTTATTTGCAATACAGTTCTATTACTAAAAGACAAGCTCAACTTCAATTTTACAATTTTACTAGCGATGTAATCAAGAGGTGTGGGGGAAAAAAATAACAATGCTCAGCACACAAGTTGAATCTCACATAGACACTTCTTTGAAATGCTCCTAGGGGAAGATTACAGATGAACCACTGCAACAAAGAGCAACTTCTAAAAACCAAGCATGTGATATGGGCATGTTTTTCTCTTCTGCCAAGTTTGGTTTATCTACCTTTTAATCTGTCTCAGCTCGGATATGTTTCAGGCTCTACTCACGTGTGTGTGCAAGTGCGTCGACTGTGTGTGTGAGAGCGTGTTCCTGCTGCTGCCGTCACTACTCACAGAGCAGAGAGAGCAGCTGGACATGTGCTGCTTTGTGATCAATAGCAAAAAAGCAAAAGCAATTTAACATATATACATTACATTCAAAAGCAGGGCTGTCACGAGGTCTCTGACAGCAACTGCGGCATTCAATTGACCAACATGGCTCTTGACTTGAAATCAATTCCAGAATGATAAACTATTTAATGCATTTAACAGTTAACAAGAGTAATATTGCCAGTTAAGAATATTAACCCAACCAAAGTGAACACTATCATAGTAAAATACATCTAACAGTGTGAGTTAAGTCTATAGCCATTAAGGTAGAAAACAACCTTTATGCTGTGTAAAGCAAGATTTCAGTCGGAAAATCAGTTAAAATATGAAAACTAAATGCAAAAGTAAAGATGACACTTATCCACAAATGTTAAGAAATAATTGCACCTGGAGAAAAACCTTACACTCACGTTACTCGCTGATGGTGGCTTTATCAAACCAAGATCATATAATTGTATGCTCATTAAATAATAACAACAGCAGGTAGAGTAGACCTTGTTTGGTTGACAAAGGCCCACAGGGTCCAACACTAAGCAGATCACCCATGGCTAAGGTTTTAGTATGATGAACAGCATACAGGAAAGCGCTTAAGATAAAGTGCTTAAAACAGCATTTCAAATCAAATAACACTAAACGGATTAGTAGCAGAAAAAAAAAATATCAGTAATCACACATTTTGTCAGAAATATCCCAACTTTTGGTCAATGGGTCCATGGTGGATGCTGTGGATGTAGCAAGGTTGAAGTCTGTAGTGTTGCAGCAGATGTATAGAGTTAGATTTGTGCCTAAATTATCAAACAATACTTTTTGAGAAATGCAAAATAAAAAGAAGTAGTGAAACAAAACTTTTAAACTGAAGCAAATAAAATATTGCAAAATAAAAAACTAGTAGTTTACAAATATTATTTGTTCAAATGGAAAAAAAAAAAATTTCATTGAGAATGTATTTTTTGTTTGCAGCAATCAGAGTTTTGCTTTCATTCTGTTCTCTGCCTTTGCGTTCCCTGGTTTTTTGTTTGCAGTTTTGTCACAAACCTTACGGGGGCGGGCTTTTACAGAGCTGCTACCTGATTGGCTAATTTGCATTGTGGCCACTGCTCAGTGAACCAGAAGAAGTATTCTGAGCAGCAGTTCTGGTGATATGGTCTGTTAGTTGAAGTGGGAAAAACACCCTCATGGCAAATTTGGTGGCATTTATTGTAAGTATTTATTTATATCATCTTATAATAATGCTTTATAAATGTGTAGGGAGTTGTAGACGCTTGTTTCACTCTCCTTCAAAAGTTAAAAGTAAGCTAGGCTGATGTGAAACTACTTTGACACATGATGCTATGCATTTGACACTTTGCTTCTTTCTGGGGATGTTTTGGTCTTTCGGCAGAAACGGACAAAACCGAGATTGGCTCTATTCAATTCAAGTATTAGCTATAAAGTAACTAACGACATAAACAATAATGGCAGCGAAGGGTCTAGGTGAGTTTAGATCAAATAAATAACTGGTCTGGCTGCATTTTAGATATTGTCATTCATTACTAATTTTATATTTTGCTTAGTTTCTCAGGCTTCTTGGCATTCCTTGCCTTGTGCACCTTACTGTCCCACATAAACCAGTGTCACGTTCAGCTAATTCACTGGCTATGGCTGGTGACATGTAGTAGCCATCCATGTATACCTCATGCCCTTTATCTTTGTATTGAGTGAGTAGTTAACAGACTACTGCGTGGTTGACACTTGTGTCACTGGCTGCATCAGTATGCTGTCCAGCAAGCACAGACCACTGTAAAACATACCCTGACCTGCTTTCACTCCAACATATGCTCTGCAGCCATATTTATCTGGTTTTCTGGGATTATAGCGTTTATCTTCCCTTGAATGCTATTGTCATCTCATCTAAGGAAAGCTCCTTGAGATGGCTGCAAACTGCTGAAAAGTGAGGGATTATCGTTTTAATTATTCCACGCACTTTGAAAAGTCTATCATAGCCTGGCTGACCTTTTTCTCACATACTCATCATTATTGACAAAATGCAGGAAAAACAGATAAAGCCCCTTCCTCTCCTTTTTCTTCTCCCACACCTGCCTCTGCCCCCTCTCCTGCTAGGAAAAGTCTCAAGAATGGATGGTGTCCTGTGTAGACTGTCAGAAACTGTAAGCACAGAGTCAGCAGCATGGCCAGAAAACCCCTCATCCCCACTGGCACCTTCACTCTGGCTGCTATCCTCACTCTCCCTTAGTTCAGAAGATAAATGTTCTCCACAGAGTCAGAGTCAGCAGCAAATGGAACTACTGCTTCACCACACTCTTTTCTCTCAAGATTCGCCAACGGAAGTGGTCCAACTGAGACAGTCGCCCTTTTATCGAGCAAATGTTCGTGTGCGTCCGGTGTGCTTTGTCCTCACAAGAAACTACAGATTTACAGTTATTTTTTATTTTTTTGTTGTTAATACATTTTTTTGCTCACCTCCTCCTGCTGTTTTCTGCTAAAATTCAGTGCATACTACTTCCTAAATTCTTTCTACTCCGCCAGGGATTTTGTTTGGAAGACCCTGTGGTGTATCGCTTATGTAGCCTGCAGGACTTCTTTCCATAAGGTGGACTGTGTAGTAAGAAGATGTTCAAAATTCACTCATTCGCTTAGCTTTTCTTTATAAATTGTTATTGGCATACTTCCACCAGCAATCACACAACGAGAGCCATCAAACCCCAAAACAGGATTTGAAAGACTCCTTTTCTGGAGAAAGGTTTATGGATCTTCTGTTGGATGTAAAAAAAAAAAAAAAAAAGACAATGTTTAATTCATTTGAAGTGTCAGTAAAAACTCTAAAGCAAGAAAATCTGAAGCAGTCTACCTCCAGGATATGCAGCAAAGCCTCACTTACACTCCCCAGCTTCTTTGGTGGAGAAGATGCTGAAGGAAAGACTGTGGGAAGAACCTTTTTATTTGTCATTTTCTTTCTGATGTTGAAAAAAATTACTCTACTCTCCACTTTGAGCCTCTGACAACATTCAAATGCCATTCCACATTAATGTTATGTTAATGTCGGTCCCTACAGACAAATCAATTTAAAAAGACAAAATTTTTCATGATTTTATTTTGCTAGATATAGAAGATATGAGAAGCTTGGGTTGTTTGCAGTGACCCATGTACTTAACCTGGTGCACCTGCTACATTAAGAAACTACTGACACAGAAGACAACTTCACTAAATTCTGCATCTCATTCCAGACGTGCAAAATAGTTCCAATTGGACTTCAGAGAGTGGTTCAATCCTGCAATGCTCACAAAATGCCAGGTATACCAAACAGAATATGCACATGCATTATAAAAGTTACATTTTTAATACAGTAGTTAGTAAGTTACCAGACATATAGTAATTTCATGGACTAATCACTATAAATATATTAAGAACTATTTTCTCCTGCTCATTAGAAATCTTTATTTGTTCTTCTTCATGTTAGGCATACCCTACTCACTACCCTATAAACTTGCCCCATGGCTGTCCTGTTAAAATCTCAGAGGAGCAGTTGCCCTGTGTGCAGTTGCCCTGTGTGCCTCCAGTTGTGTCAGACATGTATGTGTAGAAACTGTCCTCACTTTCTTGGTCGCCTGTGTTTGGGACCTGTTTTTCATCAAGTGATCGTCCAAATTAAATTTACAAAATGTCTGCAAGCCATTATGAACCATCACCATCAACTTTTTGAATGTTGTCAAAATCAAATGGAAATTGAGCATTCCATTTTCCTACACTAGAAAGAATTGGGTCCTGTTTAAGAGTTGACAAATATAGAAGACTTATCAAAGGCTAAGTTCCTTATTAAAGGTGGAGCAAGTGAAGCAAGTAGGTAGATGTTTAAAACCTTGCTTATTCATGATATGATCCGGTGATTTGTAATGTCTTGACAAACTAAAAAAATGTATACATTTTTGCTGTTGTATCCTTCCTGCTGTAGGAATTTCTTCTACTTTCAACAAGTTAAACTACCTCCTAATGGCACTGTATTGTTGTTGCCACTCTGCAGAAGGATCCACAAACTTGTCAAATACATCCAGCACATCTTTTCTAAGTTGACCTGAGGTGTTGCATGAATGCGGTCCAAAAGAGATTCTGCTGAACTATGATTACTAACCAAATGCTGTAATAAAGAAATACTATGTGTGTAAATTTCAACCTTGAACAGGACTTACTTGTTGTAAGAAGATGGTTCCATGTTTATCAGTGCCCAAGTCTTCCTCTCCTGAGTTGAGAGTATGAACTGAAATGTGCAATGTCAAAGACAGTCTTTGAAAATGTGCATGCAGATGTAAAGGCTCATAATTTTGCAGTAGTTCCCACACATTGACTAGTCTTTGGTGGTCATCCATAAACTACTTGGCTAGACTTGACTAGAGTCTGCTGCATGAACCTGTGTCTTTTAAGTGATTTTTCTAACTGTTCTGAAAGCTCAGTGCAGACTCAGTAGCAGCTGCTGTTGAGTTAGCGCTGCTGTGGGAGAGTTATGACTGAGAGGCTTCTATTTCCACCAACCTTAAGTGGTTGGTCACCAGAGAAAGACAAAAAGTGGGCAGAGGCAGTAGTACAACTCTCCAGAAAACCCAGCACTATCTTGTCCTTTAATATTACTATTGGTGGATACAATCTGACTAGTGATGCTCAGCTGTAGGATTACCATAAAGCTGTTTGTTCCTTATCCTCTATGTTCCGAGGGCCCATTCCTCCCGTTTGACATGTCACCCTGCTGTTTGTCGAACTCTCACTTTCCTGGATCAGAGGTTTTGGTGGCGATCGCGGGAAGAGGATATTCGTGCTTTTGTTTTAGCCTGTACTGTTTGTTGCAAGAATAAGCCGTCCCATCAGGCCCTGGCTGGTCTCCTACATCCACTGCCGATCACACTCTGCCCACGTTTGCCCACAAACACCCACTTAGTCTCCTGTCTTCCAGAATCTGATGGCAAGTCAGTAATACTCACCGTGGTTGAACACTGCTCCAAGCTGGCTCATTTTGTCCCTTTATCCATGGATTGCCCTCTGATATAGTTTCACATCGAATACCACAATTTACGACCTGTTTTTGGAAGGAGCTTTGCTTTATTCTTGCAACTGCCTACCTAGGTTTTCAATCCTTAGTCCAACAGCCAGACAGAGAGGCTCAACCAAGAGATGCAGACGGTGTTGGGGTGAATGTTGTTGCAGAACCCTTTTACCGGGTCCTGGTCTTTATTCAGAGTTACAAGAGGACCTTGAGGCCCGCCTGAACGCATTGTCCCTCACGCCAATGCAGCCATCTAAAACCACTCTCAAACATTAAAGTATCACCCTGGGGACAAGATGTGGCTTCTACCAAAGACTGTTGTCCTGATGTCGTGCATTTGAGTCCTTACAACAGGAGTCTGAAACTCACTTCTCATTTTTCTTTACCATTTACAAATATTTGTGTCAATAACCTTTTTGTTCATCATAATACAGTTTTGATTAATATATGTTTAAAATCTATAACAATGAACTCTAGGATGGATTGCCCTAATGTGGGACACCCTGGCTCTTTTGTTTTTACTTCTGTCTCAAATAAATGAAAGTCAATGAAACACGGTTTATCTAAAGATATAATATCAGGTTAACAAAGTCACATAATTTATGAAATGTGATGTGATGCAATCTTCAATTTTTACATTCAAATAATACATGATGTTCATCCTACATCCATCATACACTTGTCAACACAAAGAGTAACCTCATACTGTCTTACACTTGATACCTACCCACAACTTTTGGAATTCTTGTTATTATTAGTTCTGAAATTGCAAATGGCTTGACTTTATTATCATCACACAATAAATAGTTTTTTCTAATTTAAATTTCTGTTTAAATTCTGCATATAGGTCACAATTTTCTCATTTTATTTACTTCTGGATATGATGTTTCAGACTTGTTCAACAGTTAGTTTCAGCCAGTTCACATTGGTAAAAGTCACATATATTTTATATATATTTTACGTCTGAATTTAACTTGTTTACTCCCCCAATATTCAATTATTCTCTTTTTAATCATAATAATAAGTGGAAATCTGCCCATTTCACCATTCACCATGTTTCTGCAGGTGGACATTTTCCCCTGTAACATATATTTCATAAATCTGAGGTGCAGTTTTCCCAGAACATCTATTTTTTCAAAGCTCCATACTTCTAAGTGTTACATCAATTGAAGGATTGAACTTCCTACATTTAGAAAGAACTGCAAACATCACACAGGAGGCCTATGCAGCTCCATGCAGGCAATTTTAAAGGACCCATTGTAATACATAGTGGCTCCTAAATATTTGAAACAGGACAGGAAACATTTGACAAAGTTTACTAAATTTTGCTTTCCTTTAACCAATTACCGTTTTGTCACTGTTCATTTTCCTTTCTTAGTTGTGGACATGGCGATCGTGTCATCTACATGCATCAGTGCTATGAGCTGAATATAGGTATAGTTAAGTTTTCCCCTTGGCTAACTCCTGTAAAACTTACAAAAAGTTAGATTTTACCCAGTTTACATAAACTTGTAACTCTAACTTCTAATTAAAAAAAAAGAAAGAAAAAAAGAAAGAAAAAGGAAAAGCCAACAGCTTTTATTTCCGCTTGCGGCTCTAATTTATCTGTGATTGATGTGTTTATATTTTAATGTAGCTCTGGGTTACGATGTTTCACTCACTCCCAACCTGCTCTTGAGCTTAAGTCAATAATGTGGATAGATATAATTTTACTCTTGGGAATCACCCCAAAAAATCAACTTATAAATAAGAAATAGGCTTATAATTGTTAGTACCTCTGCCTCACTAAAGGGAGCGTGCTTTTTCTGCCCTTGTCAGGATAGAAGGTCAGTCGCTCTTTTTAAAAGGACTAAAGTGCACCACATGAGTTGTAAAGCTCAGAAAGGAGCTGGAAGGATTAACTCTAACAAACATTAAACATAATCAACACATTCTAATTTTAAATCTGCTTTTCTACACACTATATACTTTTTAATTATGGATCTATCTGAGCTGCTATAACATTCTTCTGAGAATCCCAGCCACAATTGGCCCTGTATGTCACTGACTTACGTATTATTATATATTATGAAAAAAGTAAATGAAATACACAGACTCAGTATTATCTAAATATGGAACTTTAATGATACATACCATACACAATCTAAGATAAAATAAAGATAAAGATAGAGAGAGAGAGAGAGGGTTAGATAGATAGATATTTGATGATTTAATGACATATTAACAATCTAAATGATGACATATATTCTCGGTTGTTTTCCTGTTCACCCTTTGATAAACCGAAGCACAGTACAGTGAGCTACACTTTTACTCAGGTGCTGGATTACACAGATCAACAAGGCCACAACAGAGACATAATAGATTCATATAATTACAGACAGATACAGAGCTCAGAGAGTAGCTAACTCATCCAGGTGGTGTTTACACAGGCCCAGCAGTCATTCTTGGGGGCTGCTGTCCAAGAGCTTATTTAGCTCCACTCTGTCCATCACTGTCTCAAAGTGGTACCATTTAAGCACAGCTCCATTTCCAACAAATAGGAAAGAGCTCAATCAAAGCAAAAAAAAGCTGCTGGATTGCAGCCTCCAGGAACAATCTGTTGACATTTGGCAGAAGATCTATACAATGCCAAACTGAGCCAGGTCACTCAGCTCCATGTCACCGAAAGCCTCCCAGGGGCAGATGACGTCAGCACCTACAAGACAAATAAAGTTTACTTAAAATTACAAACAGTAAAACTACTGAAATCATTCAGCCATAAAATATATACAATAAATGTGAATTTATTCTTTTGAGAAAAAATAAATAAATGAAAAACATAAAGCAAGCTTTCCAAATTTTAGATTTTTTACTGAAATTCTCATTTTAATCTGTTGATAAAATGTGGCTGTAGTTGCTTACCTCCAAGACCTTCCATCCCAGGGACATCATCAAATCTGCAAAAAACAATAAAATAAGACTTGGAAAACCACTAACAGTACTGTTTTTTGTTTGTTTGTTTTTTGAAGATCATGTTGCCATTTTTATCCAGGGTAGGTAGGTAATAGAGCTGTGTTGTATTCTCACCCCTTTTGTCCAGCTTTGGGAGCCTTGCTCTTGAACTGCCTGGTCTCCTTCTCCTTGAACTTGGGAGGAGCGGCCTTGTTGCCTCCGGGGGCTGCCACAGCTGCGTTCATTTCTGTCACATTACAAACAAACACATTAAGAAAGTGCAAAGATAACACTAAAGACATAATCCAATTACTTCAGATGTTCAGATATGTTTTTATTTCTGGTGCCGAGCTTCTGAGACTTAGCTGATCCCCTTAAGATGAGGGATTACAGATCTGACCCCCATAGCTAGTGTCATGTCTTATGTAACATCATTTTCAGCTTTCTGACGTGTCAGTTATATGACCAGCTCTGATGAGCACGAAAGCTGACCCACTGTATATTGGCTTAAGTTTTGAGAAGATATTGTGATGTCAAATTTTCAAATATAGTCAAGTTTGCACCTACTAAGGTTATGTAAATCTGTCTTATCTTTGCCATGTTTGTGTAGGCCTCAATGATGCAGCATAATATAATACAAAAGTTAAGACAAAAGACAAGATGAGGGATGAAAAGTCAACCTTAAAAACTATGTCCAGATGATTTTGTCCTAATCTTAATCAGAAGACCTGGGTAACTGTTCTCAGTTCTTAGAGTTTGGATTCTGTAATGGACTGACATTTGTGGACTTCACTACAAAGCTGACAGTAGCTTCATTTAAGGTTAAACATATTTTTAAGGGTTCAGATTTCAGAGGTGTTCTGTAGCACTTTATGTTCCAGCTCTATAATAGCATGGTAATGCTGTTGTAATACTGTGGTAATACATAGGTAATACTAGAGTAATAATATATAATATAAGGTTATAATATAATTCATAGCCCTGCATGAGTTCTTAATGGTTATTTGGTCACAACAAGCTATAAATGTTAGTCAATAAAAATAGCTTTATAATTAAGCACATGTTCTGTAGCAGTACAGTTATTAAAATGCTAAAAACCGAGCCCACGTTTGAACATATTAACTTGTATTTTTTGTTTAATTATAGCTCATTACTTAAAACCCATAAAGATTATATTTAAGGGTTTAAACTTATTGAAAAGATTAATGCTGAATGTCAGTAATTACACATTTACATTTACTCATACAGACTAGAAAAATGATAACAAGCTAAACGTGTAAAAGTAAGCCTTACCTGCTGTTGGGTTGGTGAGGTTAGTGCTGGAGAAGAGAAGTGGCCTGGATGGCTGAGCAAACGAGGAAATGCAAAACAAAGAGAAGGATCTCTTTCTTTTTGCAGTCTCTGTCAGTGGCTCAGCTCTCTGCGCTGGCCTTTTATACTGTCCCAGCTCATACACAAAGCTGCTAATGGAGCTGAGTATTTTAGGAGTATAATCTTATGACGCAGAGGACAGTATGTACCTGCGGTGCATCGTGTGGTCTGCAGAACACGCCGGGGCTTTTTTCTCCATTGACCCATATCTGTGTTTATCACCTGCTGAGCCCCTTGGGTCAAAGGCCACGATCTTAAGTCTCTCAGATCATTAGTCCTGGCGAGCTTTCTCACAGCCCTGTTTAGGTTATTGCTAAAGTGTATTGACTTGATGAATTTATTTATTGCAATACTGAGCCCTGGCACAGACTTTTATAAAAACACAGAGTTATCTAAAGAGCATTTTGATGTCAACATGTTCAGCAAAAATTTTTTTAATCTGTTAATGTACAACAACTCAAAAAAAGCAATTGCTTGACTTTAGATGTAAGCAGTATGGCAACAAAGTGGGTGTTTTAAGATGTATTTTAGTCATTTGCATATAGTCCCTTTGCTGAAAGCCAATTTGTAATGTTGGATTACCATAAGCTATGTGTCACCCATATAGAATAACCTATAGGCTTAGACGTTAGCGCTCATGACACGTTCTTGTATTGGGACACACAATGTTTTTTTGGCTGAATAATGCACACCATTGCAGTCATCTAACAAAACTGCCTACATTTCTATTTGTTTTTCTGTCAACAATGTAGATGTTTTATTATTTTTACATTTTTTTTTTTTAAAAAAAAGGGGGGGCTTTGAATGGGCTTCCTGTGGGTTTGCTTCCCCATGTGCAACCCCTTGGGGTGTGGTGTTGTTGTGAATTGTCAACCCTGCGACCAACTGGCCATTGTCCAGGATGTACCCCACCTCAGGCCCAACACATTCAGCACGTAGGATGACCTGGGCTCGAGCCTTGGTCAGGCCATTTGCCCAATGTCATTCCCCACTCTGTCACCTTACCTCCTGTCCAGCTACTGTTGACTATCAAATAGTATACATAATGTCCTATCACTATATCCAAAGGCAGGACTGGGCAATATATGGCCCAAACACTCATTTGCAATCCATTACCGGTGCATACACTTTTTTTTCTATTCAGATGAAAAAGCAAGCTTCAGCTCGTATAATTTATATTCTCCAGTGGAATTCATTGGATTTTGCACTGGTGATTTTAGTTATTTTGGATTCCATTTACTGCATCATGTGTATGTATATCACAGGTTACATGTTGAATTCAATTCAATTTAACTTTACTAATCCTCAACAGGAAATTCAGTTGTTAGGTCTCTTCACATGAGTTGATTCAGGCTTCATCTTCCATGGACTAATTGATTGTACAGTCTTATACAGTCAGGAAGAAGGAGTTCTTGTGGCGTCCTGCAGCTCACTGATCTCAGATATCCACTGGCTGCTCTCTGATGATCCTTGATTATCCTTTTCTGTCTAGCATTATGAAGAACCTTCTAGATATTGATCTATAAAAAGTAGGTTGGTTTCTGTGTTTATCATAATCCGATGATAACTTGGATGATTAAGTTAGTAAACTTCACAATTTATTCCAACAACAATATAACAAAGGCTGTTGTGGTTGGAGTTATGCCAATATCAGTTTTAAAATCAACCCTTTCTATGTTTTCTATTTTTAATTTTCTAAATTGATTTGATAGTCAAATATAGATGTTTTAAGTAGTCTTATTACAAAATGTATAACTATGTATATATACTGTATATAATCAAAGGTTTTGTGAATGAAAAGCTTTTGTCAGAGTGTGAATTCTGTCCAGTATATTTTTGGACTAAATATTACTGGTCATTAATATTTGTCTTGTTGTACTGTGCAAGCATACTATGTAGTATATTTGTGGTAGTAGTATATTTGTGTTATTGACATTTTTTTTGTTTTGTTTTGAGTTGTGCAGGAAAGATAAAGGAAAAGAAAGAAGATTGTGGCAAGAACACAAAAACAAGGGCAATTAATTAATTTTTTTTTTATTTTTTTATTTACAACCGTATATAAAGATAAATTGTTTGTTGTTGAAATATAACTCCTTAAGTGTTACATATGCACTTTTATGCCAAAAAAATGAGATAAAACTCTTGCTGGTGTATATTACAATATAAGGACCATTGAAAGCACAAAGAACCACTGAGCTCATTGTTTGCTTTAATTTATTGACTTAATCTTCTTTGCTTTTCACAGTAAACAGATCATGATCTGATCGGACTCAGTGATGGCCGACGTCAGAGCCACAGACTCACTGACAGACAAACACAGAGGTTGTCTCAGTCCAAAGGTAACTGGCATAAGGCCCCAGAGGCTAAGTAAGACTAAACCCATTACCTGCTGATATAATCTTTAACCACACCACTCATTATCCAACACACCACACACCCTGAGAACTGGAGACAGTTCTCAGAGCAGGGGTGCCCTCTGGTGTCCGCAGCTGGACTCACATTATGATGAAAATTCCATTTCAACATTTATGTAACTTTTTACATGTGGCAATACAAAAACCAAAAAAAAAAAAACCAAAAAGTGATCTGAAATCAACAGTCATCAAAGAGAAATATTCAAAAATCTGTTACAATAGAATTTAATTGTACTTTATACTTATAACAAAAATTGTGCACACTTTTTCAAAAACATGAAACAAAACAATGCAATTCTTTTAAAACAAAGACAAACACTGAACTGTTGAGAGCCACACTGACAGAGTTTTGTGCTCAATGAAACACTTTTCTCAAATGAGCCAAAAGCAAATGAGAAAAACTGTAACCTATACTCAATAATAATAACAACCTTAATGTGAGAGTGATTGGTTGTCTGTCAGTGTCTGTCTCGAAATGTCAGCTCTGTGTCGAACTGTCATTTGTCCAGTGGTACCCGCCTCAGGACCAAAGCTACTGGAATAGGCTCCAGTCACCTTTGACCCTTAATGGGTTTAAAGGGAAGAAGACAGTGACTGAATAACAACATCAATCCCTTTTCTAGTTATAAAAACGAATTCAAGCTGATGATGTTACCAATGATCAAACAGTCAAAAGGTTAAAATATTGTTAAATAGTTAAGATGTGGTTGGGTGCCTTGGAGGCCTATATTGTAGACTACATACCACATAAACAAAACCCTCTTCCCATGATTCCTGTCTGCTTTATATCACATTAAATAAATGAAATGATCAAAAATATATGTTTGTATTATTATTTTAAAATGTTTATCAGATAAGGTATGTAAAAATAAAGACAACACAAAAATTTTGTAATAATCAATTTAATGCAAAGATAATCAGTTTGAACTATACTAAACAACTAAGTATTTCATGACAATTAAAGTCCACAACACAAAGGAATATAAAAATGGTTTGTTTTTGTTTTTCCAGAGAAAGGCAATCTGTTCACAGTGAGCTTGTATCATGCACACATTTGTTTATACAAACTACAATGGCATCTTTTAACATGTTAACCAAGCACAGGTTATGTCACATAAAAACATGGAACTAAAATATAGTAGCTGCATCAGTAGATTTGCTGTAATGTGTGAAGTAAACAGGTTAAAATGCAAAGACAAAATATTTTGCAGCATCAATCAGAGCTTTTGTTTATTAGGAATGTATATGCAAACAGCTTTCAGTTTCTCTGATGCAACCCTCTTGTCCTGTTTTTGACATGGTGACTTCATATCTCGGTCATGGCTTAGCTGCTGCTCGTCAAATCCGTTCTGTTTGGCCGTAAGCTGTGACAGCTTTACACACACTGCCAAAATAAGGCTGTGAAGTCTCCTTCTTTCATAACATTTGGCACATTGCTGATGTACAGTATAGCTTACCTCTTCTCATTTCCATAGGCATTGTGTTTGACCCATCTCGTAGTACAATGTCTTATATACCTCACACTGAGAGATATGGCATAGTCTTACTGTTTTCACAGGTTGTAGCATTGTTTAAACTAACTCTGCAACTTTTCCCTAACACTTTAATTTTCAAAACAAATCTACTCTACTCTTCAACTGTTCAACTTCAAGTGCACCACACTAAGAAAAGGTTGCTTTTTGTTTGACACAGACTGGAGCCTTCAAACCTGCCTCCTGACTTTGACAATAAAGTCCATAAATCACAGATAAGCTTTCACTTGTGAAGTAGCACATCTAGGTGCATTGCAGACAGGTTAATACTCATTGGCTTGTTTTTGGATGATACCACGTCAGTATAATGTATTCCCTTGTTTGTTAGGAGTCTTTGCTGTTCATGAGTTTTCGATCACTCAAGTGTCGCTGGACCCAGCCACTGGGGTTCACATCCAGGCGCAGGAAGTTCTGTAGCCACGGACTCCTCTGAGCGCCTTCGATAAACTCCTCCAGAGTGATCTGACCTGTGTCCAAATAAACACCATCACTCAGTGAGTCATTTGTGACTGTAAAGATTTGTAATAAAACATCAGCTTAAAGAGACATACCATCATTGTTCACGTCAACCTCTTGAAAAATGAGATCACACACTTGAGACGGAGTCAGGTTTTCGATCCCTTTCTCATCAAGCACCGAGCCTTGTTTTATTTTGTAGATGATCTGAAAAACAGACATAAAACCTTTATTTTACACACAATAAAAACTACATTTCTAAGTTTTGCCAAGGCCATTGTAAAGTTTTGCTTTTGCACATATAACCATTCCTGTTCAGAGCAATAAGGACACAAAGGTCCAGACCTTAGTATTTGTTCTTGTCCTCATTCATAAAAATAGGCTATTTTTGTTGTAGCTGGGTCTGACTTTATTGTACAACATTTGGCTGTAGTAAAAATAGTATAGTGAGCTTCCTAGAGAGCTTTCTAATATTTACTGTAAATTCATTTGAGTTATGGTCTTTTTTTTTTTATACAGTGGCTTTAAGATGTCTCCTCTATGCCAACTATATCTACATTTAGCTCTGTTAACATCTTCAAGATAGATACTTAGAGATACTTGGCAGAAAATGTTTTTCTCATACAGCAAAACCATCCAGTAACTATTTTTGGTCCTAAACATTTCTAAAAGCCTACATATTATTGGAACTGACAAACCTAGTGCAATCTAATATAATACGACATTTGTCTCGGAGTCAAGCTCTGTCTTTAAAGCCTTAAAACTCATAATATTTTATTTTTACAGTTGAATGTTTAATCATAATAATAATAATAGTAATAATAATGTTTTGGCCAAATACTCTTTTCTAATTGGCTGAGAGGTCTGCAACAAAACTCCATTTGATATTACTTAACATTACTCACTATTACTAAACATGCAGCCATAGATACTGTTACTTTTTGCATAATAGCACAATAAGCTTACTCAGAAGTGAACTAAACAGCAATCTTTGCATTTGTCCTTATTTGAAAAATAATAATTTAAAGCTCCATAGAACCCAGTGGAAGGATCCTTTTACTTTCAGAGAGAACAGAGTGAGCACTGCCAGAGGACAAGCAGACTCTCTTTAACTTCTATTTGAGCATTCTTGCATGAGGATTAGGAATTTAATGCTAAATCGATTTTCTTGAACATATTCTAGAGATATATTTGGGAGCTTACAATTTGTTGGATAGAAAGTAGCAAAAGACTCTTATTGTTTCAAAAATGGAATCACAATCACACCTATTTCCACTGACTTTGTCCAGAAGCAACCATAGTTGTTTTCATAATCTAAAAAGGAGGAATATGAGATGTGGAGTTGCAATCTCCACTAGATGTCACCACAATATTCCAACAATGATAGAAGATGGTACAAGAATGTTCATTTTGGTTGTATTTCCCTTCTATGTCATGTAGTTAATACAATACTGGCCATGCCATCATAGATTAACCTAAAGCACAATAAAATTGCACTAAAGCACAACCACAGCAGCTAATGTGGGAGCAAATGAGTTATAATTTAAAATTGAAGATAAAACATCAGTATTTATTCAGGCTGTAAACATCTGTAAAACTAAAGCTGTGACCCTACATCGTAATACATTGCTTTGTGTAGAAATAGTGGAAAAATATGAGATCCCAAATACACCTCTTTATTTCAGCTAATGGCCAAGCAATGTCCAGTAGCATTAAGCAATGAAGCCATTCTACCTTGATGATCTTGTAAATTTCCTCTTTGTCCAAACAGCCGTTGTCATCACTGTCAAAAACTTTAAAAGACCATCGCAGCTTGTCTTCGAGTTTGCCACGAAGCACCAGATGCAATGCGGCCACATACTCGATGAAGTCCATGGTGTTGTCCTGAAAAAAGACAAACGCTCACAGTTTTCCAATATGCAGCAGTAGCAAAAGGATCAACAATGGGAATAAATCTGGTGGTATAAAAAGAGGATCTACAGTATCTCTCTAGTCAGGTGATCTTCAAGGATCAGGGCTCTTACAAAATCCAGCTCAAACTATTACAAAAAAGATCAGCTGCACTCTGGTTGGATTGAAAGATAAAAGTCTGACGGGACAAGGCTACTTTTAAAAAATGGGGAAAATTTGTAAAAAGTATTTCCCAAAGTAACTTAATCAATTATCATCTTCCTTCCTGTTAGGTGCTTAATTGACTGACAAGGCCAGTTTAGGCAACATTAAACACTACACTCTAACTATATAGAACTAAGAAACAGGTTTTGAAATTTCATAACAATTTCCTATATTACATTTAAAAATGACATACCACTTTTGTATTTTGTCAGAACCTTTAGAAGGTCATTCCAGTGGTGAATATTAATTATGCTATTTGGCTATTGATTTATCATATTCTGTTGACTGTTTGTATTTACAATTAGTCCTATTGTCTTTTCCTAAACCAGATATAGAATTTGATAAATATGTAACATGTTATAATGTGACAATAGTGTTATAGTTTAACAATAAACTCTGACATGAATTACGCACATATATGAATAAATAAATACATTTTATGCAGCATCACAAAATATGCAGGTATTGCATCTGAAAAAAGTGTAAGCACCTGTACATGGTATTAGAAAATATTCAATTATCATATCTATTAGCCTTTACTAGATATTTATTTTTTTTATTTATTTGATTAATAACAATATTGAATATGTACGAATACTTTAATGTGTGAATAAGCCTTTTACAAGGTAGTAATGACTTGTTAATACAATTCATCAAATTATTAAATTATATAATTATAATCCTTTATATAAGAATTCAATAACATTAAGTTATTAAGTTATTTATAACCAGCTCAGGACATATAACCCAGATTACTGTTAATAAGTATATGATGGTAAACCCTATAGATTTTTGGTAGAGAAGTAGTTCCATATTTACAAAGATAATACACTGCTTTTAAAAAATTAGGAGGATTAAATCATGCATTTACCATAAAGGTTTGGCTTATAACATAAATAACTTACTGCCTTGTTAATGTCTTATTAAGGCACTTGGTGGTGAGGTACTGAAGTACTGCAAGTCATTTATTAAATATCTACTAAAGGCCTATACATATATAATTCATCGTTTCCATATACACTGGAAGTAGTTTAGTAAGACACTTATTTGCAAGCATATTATTGAAGAGCCATTCTCAAATTAGCGTTGTAAATGCAGAATGAATAACAATGATGACTTACGTGGTTCATATCAAAGGCTCTGAAGATGCTCTCCATGTACTGTGATTCGGGGGTGCCGTGCTGGACTCCGAACATCCTCTTGAACTCGTGCAGGTACAGCGACCCACTGGGGCACTCCATAATGAACGACTTGTACAGGTCCTGGATGCTGACCAGCTCCAGATCTTCTTGCTGCGACTGGTTTTGTCCCATTTTGAAAGTTGGAGTTTTGTCTGTGCACCACAAAGATATATATGTAAAAATATTTCCCACTCTGTTTGTCAGTTAGGTCTGAGTGCATTCACTCGGTGCATTCAGTGGATTAGTTCCACTCCATGACGATGACAGAGGGTCCCCTTTGCCACTCCCACTGGTTGTATTTTTAACCTAAGATAATCCTTGAGCCAGTAAAATAGTGTAACCCCCTTAAGTTGTTGCTTTTTAAAGACTCGAGGATACTTAAATAGTTCATGAAAATGCCTCACGTTTAACCACTGTAATGATGTATACAGCACTATTATTAAATCCTTTATATTTAATAAAGACACATAAAAATCACAACCTAACAAGGCCTATAATAAAGATGTGAAGATGTGTTTTTGTTTTTATTTGTAGCTACAGTAGTATTAATACAACTTTGCCCCTGGTCATGTGTCTTCCCTGGAATCTGGTGACCATGTGGTATTAGGGAAATCCCCAGGTAATTCCCAGTCTTTGATTAAGCAAGACGGAAGTTCATATTCTCTTTCCATATTTAAGTTTTTAAATAGTTACTACCTACATACATTTTTTTAACATTTATCATATCTTAGCCGAAGCTTAACAAAGTGCCCCAATTGATTATTAATTCATATTGTAAATGTATTGTAACTAAATTTGGTTGGGTGAACTGTCAGTTATCTACATTAGTTTTAACATTAATTCGTTAGTATACAATTAAACTACAATCTATATAAATTCAGGTATTTCACCCATTTCAACTTTTAGTTTATTTAACTGTTGATGTTTTTAAAATATTATCTAGCTATTCATCACATTTGCTTACATTTTGCCAAGCGCTATCTTTCATAATCAAATGTCTCCCAAATATATATGTTAAATGTATTTTGACCTAACATCTGTTGCACATTTTTTAAGAACATTACACATTATTTATTTACTTACTTATTTGGTTTGAAAATAGTTATTTAGCTATTTATTACATTTACCTATGTCACACAAAGCTCTAGTTATCTCAACCAAATGATCCCTAAATAACTGATTACTATTATTTTTAGGAAAGTATTCCAGGGCACTGTTGTAAAAGAGATTCTTATTCTTAATGAGTTTTAACCTTGATAAATAAAGGTCAAAGAAAGAACTTAACTTCCAATACATTTATAAACGTATTTTAACATCGTTTGCACATTTGCTAAGTGCACTATACATATATTCAGTTATATATTCATCTACTTACAGTATATGTTTTGTTTTGCATTGAAAATAGTTACCTAGCTATTTATCACAGTGGAATATATTATACAAAGCTCTATCTATTTTGTGGAAAAAAAATCCAAATAAATATTGACATTATATTTATAAAATAAGTAAATATTATAATCTCTTGTACACTGAGACATCTCACCCATTTTAACAGGTCTATATCTACTAACATCTGCACAATCTGGAAGTACACATGCACATGCAGTGTAAGTATTTATTTATTGATACTATCTGTTGCTCATTTTGGGTAGTGTTTATTCATTTATTTACTTATTTACTTACTTACTTATTTGGCGTGTTTTGGTTTGAAAATAGCTGGCCTTTGATCACAATTATATGTATAAACTATATTATACAAACTACTAGAAATTATAAAAATTTAAACTGCCTCCTATGAGATTAAAAATGATTTTATATTTTCATTTTTTTTCTGTCAATCACAAAATTATTTTTATAATATACTTTTTATAAGTTTTGCTTGTACAGCACAAAAAAGACATATCACACATTCAACCTGCTTGAATGTTTTACATAGCATCTGTTGCATTTTACCTACATGTCATGCAACAGACCTACATGCAACAGATAAGAGCAAGTTAAACTGACAGATTTATCTTAGTTTTTAGACACAGAACTTGCACAGTTGAAAATGTCCATAACATTTATTTGACAACTATGCAGTTTATTAAACTTGATTTTTGGGACTACATGTATTTTTGATGCATTTGATGACACCATATCTGTGTAGTATGTAATAAAACAAGTCTACTATAGACTAAAAAGTCTATACTGCTCATATAAAATGACATGCTGACTTTTAAAAATATATAAATAAATACTTAGTCACATTACAACAGTATGTGCGACAGTCCTGTATTTATAGTCTTCGAGGGCAGGTCTTTTGAGTTCACAGATCAACACAGTAATGGCTTGATTGAATGATAGCCTTCTCTGTGCACTGGGCCAAGAGTAAACAAGATTATTGCAGAGAACAGGCAGATTTTCACAAGGAGGTTAGATACATTAATGTATTTTTACTCTTCTAACATTCCATGGCTTTTCATAAAGTCTTTTATATACAAAAAGAGGACTGCACACTCATGCAATCTCAGAGCAGTAGACTGATGAAGGTCAAGAACATGAGGACATTTAGATTTAAATAAAAAAAAGGATAAGGCTGAGTTGAATTTTTATTATTATTTATAAACGACACACACAACACAGGCATTATTTACAATTAAGGCTTGGAATTCACAAATTAAAGACTATGGAACTTCTTTATAATGAAACTGTGCAAATTATACAGTAATGTATAATGTATATGACATATTAACCACAACCAAACTCATAGTTCATCCTTTTGACTGTGAAGCTGAGTTTGTTGGAAATACAAAGTGGAATTGGCTATATCTGTATCTTATTAACAGTGTACAATTAAAACATCTGTCTTTGCATTTGTCTATTTTGGGGAGGAAATGTGTGAAGTTCCATAAAAATAAAGTGAAACCGAGTGTTTCTACAACAGCCCAGAGGCGATTACCTCAGCCCTGGTGCAAGAGAGGCACACTCATGTTTCTTTTTGAGCACACATTCATGCAATTTATACTTTCACCTCCATATCACCAAAAAAGGCCGAAAACAAACCCAACTTTTTAAACAATCATGACATTTTATGTCATCACATCATGGCATTCTAACCAATTTTGTTGAAATGTATAGGTATTAAAAAATAAATAAATAAATATTTAAGGCATTTTCTTTTACAACTTCAAAAGTGTGCACTCCTTCGTCTCTGCTCTATCACCCAGGATGCAGGGTTCATGTCCAGCTTCAACATATTTAGCACCCAAGGGTCCTGCTGGGCGCCCCGAAGGAACTCCTCCATGTTAATATGCCCTGATAATAAAATAGGTGGTGTTAGATTTTATAATGTGTAACCACAACACACAGTAAATCTTGGGATCTTACCATCTCCATCAGTATCTACAGCTTTTAATAATCGATCCACAGCATCGTCCAAAGTTAGCTCTTCATTTTTGTCTGTTCGTTGGCCTTTCTTCATTCGGTAGATGCTCTAGTAAAGAAGACATGTCAGTTCTCATGGTGTTAATGTAATTATTGTATTGAGTGGACTGACATATTTATATGATTTATAAATGGCCTTAAGCTAGGAAACTTTTAATGCCACAAACTGATAAAAAAAAAAAAAATAGATAAACACACTAAGCACCTTTATCTTGTGTCAGCATTGGCTAAATCAGTGTAACACTAGAGAAGCATATTATGTACCAGCTTTAATGGGACTTTTATTATTAGATAGCAAAATATCTTTTTATGATTTACCATTGCTTAGAAGTAATAAGAACATTACTTTTCTTTTCAATTAAAAGTATACATACTCAAATACTACATACTCAAATACATCTGACTGTTAAGGGTTTAATGCTGTAATAAGCCAAGGAAATAAGCTTATTTATTCTTAGTTATTCATTTTCATATATGTACATGTACTTCGGTGTCATACAACAAAGCCTGTCTACACTATGCCCTTTGAAATGCGTATTGTATGCACATGTACATTGCCAAGTACATGTCATGGTGCAGATGCTTACACATAGCTTAACAGCAAGTATATCTCCGGCCAAATCATTCAAGATCTGTCTGATTTTTGGGAAATAACGAATTGTACTGTCATATTAAACTGTGTATATAGGGAATATGCCTTTTTAACTACAAATGTATTAGTTTACACAACAAAAATGCAATTTCTATAGTACCACTTAATATTAATCATTAATGTTTTGATCTATTCCACAATCACTATTGACTAATTTTCCAATTTCCAAATACTTCTTTTCAAAATTATACTCTCCTTTTTTTTTATGGGTCCAAACTTTAAATATAATAATATAGCAAAATATATAATATTATATAGGAATGCTGTAGTTTAGTAATCTCATCAGGTTGGTGTGGGTAATTACATAAAATAATCACAATGATTTGATATCCTTGGGTGTTTGAAGACAGACTTACATTCATTATTGAGCGCAGTTCGTTTCGGTCAACGTAACCATTCCCATCTTTGTCATAAACTTTGAACGACCAGCGTAGTTTATGCTCCAGGTCTCCTCTGAAAACTAGATTCAGTGCGGCTACAAACTCCAGGAAATCTATAGTATTATCCTAAAACACAGACGTAAGTCGGTTAAAATGATGTCAAATAATTTCAAATGAACAGTCTCTTTGTCCTGATTTAACTCTCACCCCATTTCTGTCAAAAGCTCGAAACATGTTCTCTGCATAGTCTGATGCTTCCCCCGTTGGATCGATGCCGAAAAAACGTTTAAACTCATGCAGAAATAGTAATCCACTTGGGCACTCCAACACAAATTTTTTGTACATATCCTGAAGGGCCACCACATCGATCTCTTCTGAGATTTCCGTGTGTTGAGCCTGTCCCATGGCTGTCTCTGTAACTCAGCAGTCCATAGTCATGTAGCTGGTTTAATAGTCCTTTCTTGATTGATGTCTCAGTCTTCAAGTAGGTATCTGTGTCTGTCTGGTGTGTTTTATAACCCCCAGGAATCCCAAGACTAACAGAGCGTAGGAGGCAGGTGATTAGCAGGGCTCAGGATTACTTCAGTATTAAGTCGAAGGGGTTTCCTCTTCACTTGCTCCTGTTCTGCTGCTAAATACAGGTTTAGGGGTCTAAGTTACAATGTTACACGGGACAAATGGAGGTATTCTGTGACATTAGGGGATATTCCAAGGATGCCATTTGGCCCTAGGTCTGGTCTAAAAGATATTCATATTACTTTTGATGCAGACCTTTGATTATTGAATATTGGTTTGCAGTTAGAGGTGGTTAAAGTAGGCATTTGTACAGAAGGTTGGTTATATTTTATCTTTTGTACATTTTTCCAGTGTATTAAGCATTTATGATATACAGTTATGATTCAGTGGAAGAAATGCTGTTGTTCTATGACTGCAGCTGTTATGGTTAAGCAGACCAAGTATTATGTGATTCACTAATGCTCTATGAACTTCCAGCAATTCTCATTATAAACTTATGCATTACCCAAGGTTGCACTGTGTAAAATGTTATATTCTAAGTTGAAGAAAATAATTACCTCATTCAAAATGATGATTTTAATAGCTGTTAAAGCTTTGATTGAGTGCTTCACCAGCTTGAAGTGAATGGAGTGATTAACAGACAGACTTGACCTGCAGGGTCCACATTACCTCCGCGTACTGGATTTTAACACCAAAACACTCAGGCTTTTATTGGAGCAAACTAATTTTACACCCCATAGTGTTTGCACGTCATGGAATGAAAACACAGATAGTTACAGCTGCTCCATTCCACCACTGCCTGTGTCTGCGTTGATCAGACAGCACAAGGCAGCCTGCAGCAGGGACTACTAAAATCTTACAGTAACTCTATACAAATGATAGTAATTTTACAGGCAGGAAGAGACATTTACCAAAGAATGGCCCCAGAGATGCAGAGGATTAAGATGCATAGTACGTGGCTTGGCCTGAGTGTGTTGGAACTGGAAATGCTCAGCCAAATATGGATTGTTGTTCAAACAGTGTCTTGGAGTTCTGTGTTTATAATCTTGAGTGGATTTCCACTCGCCCTGGGGCTCTCAATAAAAGCATATATCACACTTAGCATCTGCGTATGTTAAGAAAAATAGATAAAAAAAACAGAAGTAGGAGCCATTTTAGTTCCAGTACTTCATGTTCCTGTTACTACTATCTGCCCAGAGGACAAACAGAGCACTGCAGGAGGTAAGAAAGTCTATTGAGGAACAATTTAGCATGAATGTTTAGGAGTTTTACAACCAAAAATGATTTGATGATTCACCATTACACCTGTTTTGGTTTGTAGCACATCCAGCCTTTTTTTTTTTACAAAGCTCTCTATAAACATACACTTTGTAAAAGAATTGTTTGATTTTAATTAATAGCTAGCAGCTGCAACATATAAAGGAATTTGGATCAAAACAAAATTAAGGTTGTAATGCTACCAGACTAAGATGACTGATGGGTAACTGACCAGATTTTCAGCTACCAATGGAACTGACTCTTCTCTTGTCAAATATGGTAATGTCAGGCTGACGAGTGCAGTCAGTGCAGTAAAAGTGAAGACAGAAATGAAGCATTGGCAAAATATGTTTGAGAAAGTCAGAAACAAATGAAGTTGCTCCTCTGCATCAGCTTAAATGGAGCATGATGAGAGTGAGTGCATTGAAAAACATATCTTCTTTGTTCTATAAAGAAGGAAACAGTTTCACAGCACTGTGAGTAATGTTACTTACAATATGGAGTTAAAAAAAATATGATCAAAGTGGAGGTTGTAAATACACTGCTCAGCTTTTAAACGCTTGCTGTGAATGCATTATGAAGACTGTTTTTTATCTCAGTTGCACAGGGTTTATGAGATTTAAACATCATCTAAACATGACACAAAAAGGGTTTTAAAAGCAACTTTAGGAGTGACAGACGGTAACAAAATTTGTGGGTATTATAAGGTGAGAAGTGCACTCTTCTGATCGAGGGCAGATGGCAAGGATCGAAGGTTATAGTAATGCCTTATTAGTGTCAGTGTCTGCTTTAGGTTTAAAATTGGGCTATCAATCTCCTTTAATTGGATTGCACCATTGAATGTGGATCGTGCATCAGAGCTAAGAAGGCAATCTTATAAAGGCATGGATACAGCATGTCCATAGAGACATAGCAGTATCTGATAGGCCACTGGATTAGACACACAAATACACTTATAAACTTATAAGTACAAATGGATACAGTAAACTATGTACATTCAATGGTACACATGGGTTGTAAAAAATGATGCAAGATAAAGAAACTAAACTGCATATAATCAGTATGTACATTGTGCAAATTGTAGAAAACTGTACAATATTAGGTAATTATGGTATGTACAAATAGCTCTTGGACCACAGCTTTCTCTCACTCAGTTATTTGGATCAGTATTTGTGAAATGTGCTTTCCTCTATTGCTGTTGGAAAAAAAACTAAACAAAAAACATCCATTGGCACAACGACACGTGCTAATATAAACAAAACTCAAAAAATAAAATACACATTAAAGTACAACACATTTTTGTAACATTAAAGTTACAAAAATTGCATCTGAACTCAGGCTGAGATTTTTTAATGACCTGAGTCTATTGCATCTGTGTCTCAATAGGGCTCAACTTGATAATTTCTTTGTGACAGAACCAAATATCTGCGTTTTCTTTCACAGGTAAAAACTGACATGCATCTCAATTGTCCAAGTTAACTGCACTAATAGAACAGCGGCACCTAACATGGCAAAAGTGAACTCATGCTAAACTCATTAAATTTGTTCAACTTAAGCAAAATAAAATAAAAGCTGTGTTTTCTCTCCTACCACCATGGTGCACTTGAAACAGCTGTGGTGCGTTGTTGGTAGAGAAATGCCATGTTGGATCCTCACCTGAAAACCTTTATTATCTGAAATCTAAACTAAACTACTACTCTTCTTCTCTCTATGCACGGCTCTACCTTCATTTGCTTAGTGTGTTGTTGTGGAGTAGGCAAAGTGACAAGTCCTGTCAGCACAAAAACCTCAGGCTAGAGGTGAAGTGAAGTGCGTTAATTTACTTAATGCAGCTGTGTCAAGAGGCTAATCTGCTGATAATCTGATCTCATATGATGCTTTAGATGTGATTAGATGTGTCTTTAGAGCAGGCAGAAAAATCCGGACAGAGTGATAGGATCTGTTGTGGCTATCCTTAACACAAGGTGTGGATGTTCAACGGAGTTCTGAAGACACATGTGGACTTGGCCTGGGATATATGTGTCTGGATGTATTCTGATTTCTGTGGAGATGTGGATGGATGTGTTCTTGGTCACAGTCAATGTGGTTACATGCCTTGGTCTGAAATTTATGTAATCTTACTCTGATTTGGAGAGGAATTCAAATGTGTCTTAGGCAGTTTAACACGTTAAGCAAAATCTGTGTTTACTTAATTTTATGGGTGAAAACAAAGTAGCTCAGAGGTGGGTCTTTTAAAAATCTATTTTTGAATCACCACTTGAAAAACGTTATTTCTCACATTTCCAACACCACAAACTGAAAGGTAAATCTCCTGAGAGTGCCTCAGGAGAATCTACCCTGTCTGACATGACTCAGCAGAAAGTCAGCACTAACTTAAAATAAACAAAAGTTTAAAACTTATACCTGTCTCCTGTGTCCATCTTAAATATGTTTCACCCTTGGGTCGTAACAAGTGTTAAACTCAACAAAATGTGTGTTATCTTTTCTTTAATAAATAAAATCTTTATTTGTCACATGCACTGTTATATTAGTCACAGTAAAACATATTTTTGTATAAGCAATACCACGTATAGTAGTGTGAAAGTACTGTTTAATTGTGTGTAGTTATTATTAAGTGCCACCAATTAAATTATGACCTGCAGAAATGCTTCTATTTCATTGTCACAAAATAGACTTTCTGCCATTCTGAAAACAGAGCTTTTCAAGTGGTGTTTTTTTTTTCTTGTTTTGGATTTGGTAAAGTCCCCAAAATCTTTAAATCTAGCACAGTTTCCTGTAATAATAAGCACAGAGTGGCCATTTTACTTTAACTCTAGTAACTCTAGTGTTGCCCAGTGCAACCAATCACACTAATATATGAGGTTTGCGTGCACACATTTCTGTCATGTCACACTGTATTATTTTTACAATCAGGAGCTCATTTTAAAGGCTGTAAGCTGTAAGCCTCTTGTATAAAAAGTCTGTGGTGACCTGGTAATAACCCTTCGCTCATAGTAAAGTCTGCTACTAATCCCCACCTACTGCTTTAACTCCGCCCCCTTTACAGTGTATTTAAAGGGATATCAATCATGTTGGACTTTAGTTTGATTGGCTAAATTGAATTTAAAAAGTAGTCCACACATAGCCTGCATAAGCTGTGGGTGTCCTGGAGCCTGTTGTCCCACCTGAGTAGAGTCCCTTAAAAGCAGAAAAACTAGTCAAGTCTCCTATTTGTTTCCACTGACATAAATGAAAGTACTGTAAAAGCAGTTAAGTGACTGTAGTTTTCTTTTATCGTGATGCTCAGTGTAAATCTCATCTAAACCAAACTAATGCCTCTCACAGCATATACCAGGCCAGACTGGGGTCAGGTCTAAAGTTAGGCAGGCTCCTTTAATCCTATTAAAGACACAAGTCTTCTACTCATTACTTGACCCCTGGCAGCAAACAAACAAACACAATGAGCCTTCACCAGTAGGACAGTGGGACAACTTGTGAACTGCTGTGAACTACATGTACATATACATTTTTTTTATACTATTTTTTTCTTTGCTGCCTGGCAGTCATTGTAAATGAGAATTGGTTATCAGTTATGACAATATGGCAATATGACTATAGTCAAGCCTATTTCTTAAAAACAAAACAAAACAAACAAACAAACAAACAAACAAAAAAGCTAAAAAATAACCATTTTGTTAATGTCAAATATCTGTAAATAATTAAGATAATTCTGTAGTGATGATGATGATGATTCTCTAGAAGATGTTCTATAGCGGTCCACTAGATGGCGGCATATTACCACCTCGCATCACTCTATAGCCCTGTTATCCAGGTTTTGTCTTTTTTTTTTATGTTGCTTCCTCCACCTGACACCAGCTGATACTGATCTATTCTACTGACTATCAGTTACATAAAAATGTAGCTGTCCTTACTCATTTGGTAATAATTACAACTTGGTTTGAAAAAAATAAAAAATAAAATAAATCGAAAATCAGGTTTCATTCATTCTTTCAATCCCTTTAAACAGACAATACATTTCCTGTGGTTCTGGTGATTTTAAGCTGAAATGGAAAGCAGTGGAAAGGTATTATGGAAACTTGTGGCCTGTCTGGAGTCTTATAATCTTATTGTATGGGTTAATTGTTAGGTAATAGTGGAACTGGATAAATGATCTACATATGTCCCACAAATAACAGTCGATAACCCATACCAGCTAGTAAGGTTTACTCCAGAGATGCACAAAAGTTGCAAATATATAATACAGCAATAGGTAAACCATAGTCACTACACAAACTTTCCTCGTAATTGTTGCCCACAACCACAAGGGGACCCTCTTTTGGTGAACATAACAAACAAACCAAGGTAGTCTTTTACCCATTGAAAAAACATAAAAGAAGGCAAATTATAACGCTTTAAAAATTAACTTACTGGTTTGCACACTAACTCCTATTTGTCCGCCGCACCATGACACAGGTGAGCAGTGTCACACATGGCGTACAGACTTAAAAAACAAAAAAGAAAAAAAGGGTATGTCTCAATGCACTAACTCTCTTTGTGCTCTAAAATGGGGATCCATTTCCAGGCTTGTTCTACTGGCCTTGAGGCAGTACTGTACATCATACAATAGGGCTAAGGCAAAATGAAAGTGCACACATATGATTTTCTGTTCCTGTGATGTATGTGAAGCTGTGAAAGACATCATGCAGTGAAAAATAAAAGCATTTCCTTCAAACGTTCGCCACACAGCCTTATTTTTGCCCCAGTTCTTTTCTCTGCAGGTGTTGGAACGGCTAATGCACTGCTACACGTCCATGTAAGCACTACACCAAATGCATGAGAAAGGGCTGTTGTTGCTATAAAGAAAGTAGCATTATACAATTACACAAGTGCTGATAAAAGGTACCTTGAAAATATAAACCGTACAACAAGCTAAAGAAAAAAGTTGTTTCCAATGGCATATTCAAGAGATGGGAAGCATTATTTAGTGCAATATCTTACTGTACGAGCTGTAAGACATTCTTTAAGGTCTCACCACTGCAAGATAAACTCTAGCTTCATCCTACACCCTTTTCAGTCAAACTAAGATATGCTTTATGTGATATGAATAAGAATATTGATAGGACTCTTGGAATGCTCATACTCTTTTCTTTTTGTACTCTGAAATGTGTATTATACTGATAATATGCAGTTAATTTGACTTCATTTTTACTAGTTTCTGTTCTTTCCTGATGCGATGTATTGTTCCTCCAGTTTTCCATCCATATAAGCCATTTAGAGCCATATAAGAGCTGAGGTCAGTCATCTTGTATTGCAATTTATTGATTACATTGCATTGTGATGTATTATTATAGCTCTGACACTGTGGTAATTGACAGGATCTTTGTGTTCCCTGTTAGGCATGTGCAGTTGACAAGTGCTAATGTGTTTCAAGATCAATTCATGTTTTTTGTTGTATGATTAAAGTAGCACTGCATAACTTTCAGCCCAAAAATTCTCAAAATCATTTTGATGTTTCTTAGACATGACATTGGTAGATTCAGAATATTCATTTTATCCAGTTCACTCATGGATTGTACTGAAGCTTGATGAAATGTCACTTTTTAATGGCCATTAAGAAATATAGTGATTCCCCAAAGGTTTTGAAATTAAATAAAATTGTCAGGGGGTAGCCATGACTGTTGCTGGTAGATCATGAATGTGACAATGAATTGTTATTTTATTGTGGAAGAGATCTTTATGAGCTGTATACTGTCCATCATTGGGACAAGGTCTAATGCTGCAAAGAGAAAAGTGTTGATTATTTTTATACTTTGGTTACTATAGAGATAAATCTTAATTTCTCTGTAGATAATATGTCTCGTTTATCTTTTTAATGACAGAATCAAGGTCAGCTGCTGTGTTTCAGGACATTCCCCTCAACAACCTGATGATGTACTGTCCACGGGGTTCAAAGGTCACAACTGCCTTTGCAACAGCATGGATCCTGGGAGGACATATTGATTTTTAATTCCTCTCTGTCGACACCGGCTCCTAATGCTTCCTCGTCTTTCTTGTAGTGACACACATACACAAATACGCACCAATCAGCACCCATGTCCCAAGGACGGTGCAAATAAATTATCAGGCTGCTCCCACAACAGATGTCCCCAGGTCCTTCTCTCATTTTATCACATCCCCATTTCTCAAAGTGAAATGAACAGCCGCGACAATAGGGTGACATTGAACAATTGGCTAAATAAACTTTCCTCTGGAGACTTATGTTCTTTAGAAATAGCTAAATAGAATAAATGTCCTTATAAATGTAGGACTTCCGACGAGTACGTGGCTCAAATGTGAAGTGTTTGACTTTTGGTCGATTGGATGATTGAGCTACACTTGTAATACTTTCAATGTGGCGTCATGTTCTTACCGAGAAAAGAGGTCACTATTTTCATTTCAACCTGAAAGTACCAGAGGTTATACTACAGTCTCCACAGACACAACTGTGCAAAAAAATGCTTTCAAGAATATAAAATGTTATTTTAACTTAATTCATTTTCAAAATGCAAAGTAAGGGAACAGAAGAAATCTAGAACAAATGGTTTTATCGCCCTTTGCCTCAAAACAGCACTAGTTCTTCTACATTGCCGAGAGTTTTTGAAGGAACTAGGCAGTCACACTGAAAATAATGATTCTGAATATTAAATGATTTGTCATTGTATTATTTATTAAAAATGGCTATGGAATTTAAGACTCTTGATTAGATGGTCTTCTTTAACTAATCTCAGCAGTGAGTGGGTGCTGTTTGTGAGGAAACGTGACGCTTCATAGCTTATTTGTATTTGCTGGATCACTTAGTTAGAACTCGTAGCAGTGCATCTGTCAGAATCACACAGGTTGTGAGTTGAGTCTAGAGTAAATGGTCTTCATTTACCACCACAGTAAACTCCCAGTTACAGCAGTCTGGTGATTTAAAGTGGCTTTGCTAAAATAAGAGAACAAACATACACTTGCCTACCATAAATAAAATACAAAAGCATATACTTGGTACTGTTTTTTCTGTGTTAGGAAGCAGCATCTGATTAGTTGAGCATAATTTCGACTTTCAAGTAAATTAGTCAATTGTTTTTTGTTTTTTTTTACAAAACCTTAAATAAATTGTGTAAATTCAGCGTAACATTTTTCCAGTGAGTGTTGGACATTCGTAGAACTAACCACAGATCTCCTGTGGATGTAGCCTCCTCAAATCTTTCTGTCTCTTTGTGCTAATCCCAGTTAGACTCCATGGTGTTGAGATCAGGGCCAAATCTTAACCTCCAGTCTCATTGTTCTTTACTCTAAATATATATTTTCTAATGACACTGGCTGTATGTTTGGGGTCAATCACTTGTCTTTTAATATTTTTTAAAGCATTTCTGCAAAAATGCCTAAAACATTTGCACAGAACTTTAATCAATGTTAATCCTCTTATCTTTACTTGTCAGAGCAGTGCGGCAGTTCCTTTATTTTGGTAAGTGATGTCTACTTTCTTGCTTCTTTCCTAAAGTCCAAAACAAATAGCTTTTAAAAGCAAGGCTCTACTGAAGAGGCCTCTCCAAAAGAACAAACCTCTCAGACGTTTTAGTTTAAAAATTGAAAGCCAGAATTGGCCTGGACAGAAACAGCAATACTGATTCCAAAGTGAGCAACACAAAGTGCATTACAGCCTCTAGATTTGAAGTAAGTGTTTTATTTTTGACCCTTGTGAATAGTTAATGCAGTTATTTTGGTTGGTGTTGAGTGTCTGTTTTATGGGTGTTGTTTGTAGAGAGGGGCATAAAGTTGCGGTTTTACTTGTGGAGAGAGCTGTGGGCATAAAAGCCACGGTTTCGGTCGAGCGCTACAGGAAACTGTAAATCATTTATACGGTATGATCCTGCAGCACTGTTCAGCTGCAGTAGAAAGTGCAGCTATAGGTGTGTGACAAGGCTCCGGGCAGATAAATCAAACCGCAAAACGCATCAGAGCAGACAGAGCCGGCGACTAACAATATCTGAGTCACATTTCCACCTGCGGACAACGTTTCCCTCACTTACATCTCCGTTAAATTGATTTCTTCCTGTTAAACGCTGCCTCAGGACTATATCTTTATCTGTGTTAGGCAGTCATAGAATATATTATTTTACTGATGGCACAAATCCCAGATCCACACCAAACTTTAATGAGTTGTGTCTTTGCCCAAGGTCTCTATCTGCTGCTCCGTCTGACAGAAACTCAAGCCAGGGTTTTCCTAGACAATATTTTTGACAGACGGAGACTAATTAAAAATGGTGGAGTCCTAATTTTTTGCCAGAGGAAAGTGTTAGATGTGAAAATGTAGGTGTGCGTTCAAAGCTTCCAGAAGATTCTCTGGCAATTTCAAAGAGTAGCTTTTAGAACCGATTGGTTGTATGTGTCCTCAGTTTGCAGACATGTCATTTAAAACTCATGATAATGTTAGGCACTATATATCTACTGAAAGCATTGGCTAGAATTTTAAATATATGATAATTATGAGCAGACAGTATATGTGAACTGTTACTAAAAAAACAAAAGTGGGACAAGTGGAGGCAGATAAAACAAATCAGAGAAACAAACAACCTGACTTAATTAATGTGACTACAAGATTACTCACTTCTTCATGAGCCATCACATAAAGCTTGCACAGTTTTAGATAAATAATTTAGGTTGGTGTTGAGCTCAGGTGGAAGACAGGCTCAACGCATGGGATTCCAGACCCACTTTACTTCAGAAAGTTAGTGGGTCTGGCTGGCCAGGCTACCTAACAACAGCACTTGACCTTGATATGTTCATTGTCAAACAGTGCCTAGTACTATGTGGCAAAATACTTTTCAAATGTAAAATCTGTTCATGTTTTCTTGTGACTTTACACTCTCCCTGAAACACTCTTGAAGGGAAAAATACAACTCTTTTCCGCTGCCTGTCACCGTATGGAGCAGATAAACACATTTGTTTTGTTGATGACTGCTGTACTACTGGATGTACTGAACAATGAAGAGACGAGCTTTGACTCTCTGTACTCTGTCTAAACCCTCTACGGCTTGCTCTACGGCTGAGTACAAAATGAAAACTTCCTCTTTACTTGCTCTCTTTTTACTGTCCTAAAGGATTTTGGAATGTATGTATCTGCACACACCTGTTTAGTGATTAGACACACATTAAATAACATAAACAAAAATGCCACATCAAGTCTCCAGACTTTTATACAGACACATTTTTGAGGATTCTATCATGGTAATATATTTAAACAAGTGGAGTTTTTAAGTTTGGGAACAGAAGGCCATCACTGTGACAGGAGACGTATACATTATATTATATATTGAGGGAAATATGCATAAATCATACATTTTTTAGTATCAAAATGTTTATATTTGACTCATCCCACATTTTTAAATAATAACTGCTTCTCATATAATAAGTTTCCTTAAAAACACTTTCTAATTAAAGTTTGTTAAATGCGTAAATATGACAACCTTAAAATAATTTTTTCCCTGCGTACCACCTCTTCTCTGTCACTATTTGAGTCATTCACACTGTCCATGAGTAATGTGGACAGAGCCTTGAGCCAAATGTAAGTCTTTGTTGTTGGGCTGTGGAGTAGAAAAACGATTTTCTTGCAGGTTTGTGCTTGGTGAGAGAAGTCCAGAGCCTCCAAAGAGGATTAAACCCATCAGAGCTTCCCGCAGAGTCTGTTTTCACTGAGCCTGGAGTCATTACACTCAACACAGATATCACTGCAACTTTACTTTCATAAACAAAGCTCTTGTGACTGCACACATCAGACAAGATTGTACCGGAGCTTGTGTGAATGTGATTGCCGCTTTGTTTGTCGCCTTTTGTGCCCGATGGACTTCTGTGTTTGTGGATTTTATTTAACTGTTAATGCAGTAATGACAACAGGACTTATTTTGGAGGCAGTTTTGATTTAAAGCTACTACTTCATTCATCTTACGCTTAGTGCTGTTATGGGTGATTGGAGCTATCTCAGCAGCTTTGGGCCTGGACATCCTGAACAATGGCAAATTAGTCGCACAGAAATTTCCATGGTAAAAATGTTTTTAAAGCATTTTTTTCCCCTCTCACAGTTACCACAAGTTAAAACAACTAATGCATTAATTCATCGCACTGACTCCGACCACAAACCATAGTTTTTAGTCAATGACATTTGCGGTGCCCTGCAGGCAAACCTCACTCAGTACATTTCTCTATTAGGTATTGAAATTATTGCCTTAGTCTGATTATAATTGTATTTAAAACTGGATACAAACTCCTGGATAATGAGGGTTATGGTCAGACTTTTTATGCATGTTTATGGCTTACTCCGGTTAGGTTCCAGACAGCAGCACAAAGTATTTACAGGTAAGATCAGGGTAAGTTTTTTTTTTTTTTTATATCTTCTTTAACCAAAGTTATTATTAAAAACAAGCACCGCATGTATGCAGCATAATTTTTAATTTTTTTTGGAGTGCTGTGGACTTAATAGTTCAATTCTCTCTTGTTCATGTTTGTGGAGGTTCTCAGTCACTCGGGTCATCATACACTAAAGGTTTACAAAGAAGGCAACATATTCTTGAAACAGATGTTTTGTCCATCATCCAAAAGAGTCAGTTCTCTAGCTTGTGTAAAGAAAAAGTCCAGTTACACATTTCAACTGAGTTGTGAGCATAGTCCCACTAAGCTCTGCCTGTGAACAGTAACTGAGGCAATAGCTCATCAGTAATTCATTCTCAGTTCTGTACAAAGAATTGTTCTGATGACTCACAGTTTGAGTCTGAGTTAAAGAAAGAAAGGAACAAATACACATACAGCCAATCAGAAATAAGAGGGCAGTACTGTAAGTCACAGTGACCAACGAACCAATCAGAATAACAGAGCACCACTTAAAACCTGGCCTATTTTAAATAAATAGTTGTAATTGGTCAGATAAACTTAGTGAATGCAATGGTCAATGGGAGAAGTTCCAGATTTGATGTCGCAAAGAAAGAGCAAAGTGAAAGTCAACGGATCTGGCAGGACACCCCTTACTGTGTGACCTAGTTCATCTAATAAAGTGCTATTCCCAACCATTAGACAATCATAGTCACACAAGGCTATGAGGCCAGCAGGTACTATGTTATACCTTATAGCCAACTGAATAATGTTAGAGAAATATAGTACTGTAAATGTCAGAGAAATTCTTTGATTTACCAATGAAAATGCCCAAGTAAACCAATTCAGTTGAAGGCTTTTTAATAAAATAAATGCATTACACAGGAGGTTACACAGACAGCAATTTGATGTGTAACAAAAGTTTGCGTGTGCTTCTCCTTTTTCTACTCTTTTGTAGCTGATGTGGTTGGATAACATGGTTACAAAAAAGCAAGTGCCAGTGGAACAGATATGGTTCATAATCAGGAAGAATGTAAAACATAATTATCTTTTAAAATCGAGTGAACTTAGCATTGACCTTGGTACAAGCGGCGAGAGGTATGATCTTTTGAGGAGACAGAAAGAGAACATTGCAGCTGCCTTTTCAGTCTAGTTCTTTGAAGAAAATAAGCATAGCGCTAGAAAAGGTAGTGATGTAGGTTACACTTGATTGTGGAAAGGAGAATTTCTCAGCAGAGACTAATTCATTATATTGAAACTGCCTGAAAACAGCAAACAAATATGTTGGTACGCTCCTTATAAGAAGACAATGTTCCTGGCAACAGTTACTGACAGTTTAGAAACGGCACTGCAGAGTCCCGACTGTAAGCCTGCTCTGTGTTGACGTGCTCGCAGGAGGAGGTCTGCCCTTTCCCTCGTCATTAACCTTATGTTCTCTCAGGCCCAGACACAACGATGCACCAGTGAATATCGACCACGCGGCTAAGCGGACAGGATGCCAGCAGTTTGCAATGCTTATCTGTTGTCTGTCTGCAGAAACATAGTCTGGGTCAGTGACCAAGGTCAGAGACGAGTCCCGGGTTCAGTTTCCCAGAATTCTGCCACCGCAGGACCACAGTGCTTCATGTTGAAGTACTATTATTATCATCAGAAACAGTGAGAGTATATGCGTGAGTATGGGTTTATTGATTTGCTGCTCAGCCATGCTTTACAAACAGCATGCAGTGGATCAGATGTGTTTTACTCTCGGTGCTATTTGCTGTACAGCCTTATTTCATAAAGGTAGTCCAATAAGACAAATGGATGAAAATGTCAAGAACAGAACAGCTCCAGACAGAAACGTTCTGTGCACAAACCCAGTGGAAAGAGGACTGATAGTGATTTCACTTTAAAATAAAAAAAAATGTGATTCATTCTTCAGCAAGAGTGTGTGCTCAGATAGAAACATGAGTGTGCTTCTCCTCTCCCCGTGCTCTGTTTCCTCACACAGTAGCTTGACTAATGTGTTAATTGTATGCTATAATATTTCACATAATGTACTTCTAAATAATGTTACATTGTGCAGCCGTGTTATTGTGGCTGTCCCCCAGTGGGGCCTGAGCACAATTGCCTCATTGCTGGCCTGGTGGTAAGTAACATTTATTAAGTTACTTATAACATAGGTGTATACTGCAATAAGGCCAATGGCTTTAAATGTGTGAAGAATGTTCTGTGTAATTTTTCAGTCTGTATCCAAAAATGGCCCTGAAATAATGAAGACATTGTGAAAACATTTCAAACTGAAGGATTCAACAATATTGGGAAGATAATATCTCCTACCTGCGGCACCTCAGCGCGCCATGAAACAGTTAGTTGTGTTATCTCCCAGGCCGTGATGAGCTTTCTGATAGGATCTATATTTCTATTTCCTCTTTACAAAACACCAACAATATCTGATATACAGTAGATCATATTGCCTTGATGACAAAATGTTAAGCATGTGTCACATTTGTACTTTTCTGACTGTGAGCACTGGCTTGAGCTGTATATACTGTGTGTGTATACATAAAGCAACAGTGGTGCCCGAGGTCATCGGAGCACTCAGGGCAGTAATATATATATGCATTGTATGGATGACATCAAGCTGTACGCCAAGAGTGAGTGAGACATTGACTCCTACTTAATGTGTAATGTTGAAGAACAACGGTGCGCATTTTTACAAACCAATTTTGAGCAAATGGCATGCACTGGAAGTGTTTAGAGGCATCCAACTGAGCAGATACAGAAAATAATGATGGCAGGGTCAAAGTCATGTATCACTGTTAGTTCTGCTAGGAGCAACTTGAAGCCGGAAACTTTGAAGCAAAGGCTGAGGAACAAAGATAGTGGCAAAGCAGGCAAAGGGAGTATCAGCCAGGGTTCAACCACTGTTTGTTTAGACTGAACTTTAAATGCAAACATATGTATTTAGATATTATGTTTTATACAATTTCTATGTAATAGTCATGGTATTGCTATAAGTTTTTTTGTGGTGTCTTCTGTGTTTTTGTATTTTTCTCTATTAATTGTGTGCTATTTTATTTTACCTGGGGACTGCTGACCTAAAATCAGCAATTCTGCTACAATCAGGCACATTTACAGCTGTGGCATTTGTTACAGATGTTCATTAATGTGAATTGTCCCTATTAAGACTGCATGTTACCAGTGGCTGATATTGTGTCCAGAGAGCAGCTACTTCTTCATTAATATTTCGCTATTGACTTATCAGATGACATCTATGGTCAGCTAATGGATAAAGTTAAAAGTTTGACGTCATACTCTGAGGCGCTTGACGGAAGTGCAGATAAAACAGACAATGCACCGCTAGCCAATAGTTTGAGTTCCATGCACGACCACGCCACTCAGTCAAGGATATATTCCAGAGAGCACACAGGTTTAGCATGGAACAGACTATTGATGGAGCCCAGTCTATAATAGGCAAGAAAAACGGATTGATTGTGCAGATTAAAAAAAAAACAAAACAAAAAAACTGGAGGAACAAAATGCTAATTTGCACTGTTGTCCTGAAAAGTATCGATTATATCAGGTCAAGGGGCTTCCGTCAGTATTGTGCCTACTTAAGGAAACTGAGGCAGCATATGGAGATGTACTTTACTTCACTGAGGTGTGTTGGATTAGCAGACAAGTCCTAAAGAGGTTTTTGAGGTAAGAGATGAAATTAAGACATCCATGGAGAATGGCAGCATTACTGTGACAGAATGTGATGATCCAAAATGGGTCACGGACCTTGCATTTCAAGTGGACATAACACAAGAACCTTAGTCATTTTCCAACATGCAGAGCTCTTGTGGACAAATTTAGAGGTGATGAATATATTTATGTTATAGAAAAGCTAGAGCAGGAATTCCATAAATGTTTAGCAGACTTTAAAGCACACTCTGACTCTTTCCAGCTGTCCGCAGACCCCTTCTCAGCGAATGTTCACAATGTTATTTGCAGATGGAACTTACTGACTTGCAACAAAAACTTAGTTTACATAGGCACAGAGGAAGGGTGAAATGATTGGACAATTATTGAGAGAAATATCCACATCCTTCACATAGCTTTGTAAAATGTTTTGTCAAGTTTTTTTGTCTTTTTGGAAGCACATATCTTTGAGAGTAAATCTTCTCCACTACGAACTTTAATAAATGCAATTATAGATCCAGACAAAGTGATGCCCATGTTGAGTGTGTGCTCAGGGTTTTTTGGTGACATCTATCAGGGCAGATGTGGATTGTTGTGTGAGCTTTAACATTGGCAGGTGTCAAAATGTCCTCAAAAATAAAATTATAATACATTAAATTACGATTCAGTAGGTTCAAAAAATTGCGCAGTGCAGTGAAAGTGTAACTATTGTATTAAATGTAAGTTCAAGATCTTATACAATAAAGCTGTGCTAAATAAAAAGGAAATAAAAGAGACATTTTTGAAATTATTACTCAATTACTTGAGCCTTTATTTGGCCCTCCTGTGACATGGCACCACTAGATGAATTGAGTTTGAGAACCCTGCTTTAGGTTAAGTCTGACTACCTTTATTTTTGTGTTGCAGCTGGTGTTGGTGAAGTCTGAATTTTTCATAGATAAATATTGTACATAGTAGTAGTTAATCATTATTTTAAAGAAAAAGGACTTTGACAAAGTACAGAAAAACACAGCAACCTCATTCCTGGAAGAGCCATGCAATGGGAAATATATCTCAACATTTCCAGGATATTTATGCCTCTGATCTGATTTTAATGCTGTGTTCTTTTTTCACTAAACCAGATAAGCCTGTGTTGTAATCACATTAAAACAAATATAGAGTGGCTCTTAAAATTCACTTTGTCATCACAAAGTATTTTCTCTGCCTTTGGCTTTGATGCATAAAATTCATGCCCTGCAGCACAGTCTGTCTTTGAAGATGCCATCTTACTCCCTCACATTAACATTTCTAGGTAATCAAAGCAACAGTGAATTGTCGCTTGCACTGATTTTTTTACTACATTAAACTCTTGATGATCACAGTTACCTGCTTTTTAGAGGGGTGGTAATGGCCTTATTAGCTTAAATGTATGTTTTTTGTTTGTAATACGTGTCTTCGATAGATATCAGTCCAAGTAATGTGTGTGACATTTCTCTGTAAATAAAGCAGAGACCATGCCTTTTACAAAATTTAATTGTTAAACGTATTTGTTACAAACATCTGCAACTCTTTACTACACTCTGTAAATAGCACAATAATTTGACCACACATTTAAAGACAACCCTATAAAACCCAATATATATAAGCCCATTCCAAAACATAGCAAACACATAAAGTTAGTTGTTATATCTTCAAATGTCCTTCTGGTATTTAACCATTTTTATTATTTACAATTTAAATGGTGTAACATTGAATTTTTAAAGGTTTACCTTTTTTTTTTAAACCTTATATATATATATATATATATATATATATATATATATATATATATATATATATATATATATATATATATATATATATATAGTCTGTGTACAAAGTATAATTCATTTGCGCTTGTTCAAGTTGACGAATGAAAATGCTTGTTGTAAGGGTATTTCTCTATTACATTGCTCTACTTGGTAATACGAACTTAAAAAAAAGGAAGACATCTGACGGAAACAAAGGATGGTTGCTTTCGAAATAAGACAAAATTAGCATCCCGTTTGGTTCACGTAATTGTGTATATTATTTGATTTGTGAGGGCAACGTAGTTTCATGTTTGCCTGTTTACTGCCAATTATTTATTAAATATAACTAAAAAGCCCCAGTTATTACAAAAATATCTGTATAATGTTACGAGATCACTAGCCTATTTCTAAAAACACCATCTGGTTACCCTGTTGGATCGACACATTCTGTAAATGCCCCTATCTGTGACAGTTAGGATTTTTTAATAAATAACTTTATTTTTTATTAGCTGATTACATCGTCCCCTGCTCTGTACTGACTGTTTAAATCGGTCTCTATGGCAACCAGACTGGTGTGTAACAGAGCCGTAGAAAAGGCTTTGGCGTGTGTAAAGTGTAGTAGCGACAGGCTAAGTCAGGCACTTTGTCAATCAAACTATAGTATTTATTACGACACAATAAAATATCGTACATGAACTTGATTGCATCTTTTGCTGATTTTAACGTAGTATCCACCACAGCAATAGTCTAGAGAGCTTACCTCAAGTTGGTTACCATAGAGACCAACATAAACGTCCCATCGTAGAGCATGAGGACGGGACATTTTAATCGATAGTTGACATGTATGTACATTATGAATATGATTATTTATTCACGTATTGCCTGAACGTTGTATATTATATATAGTGTATCATGTAGTGGTGAAATGTTTGTATTATTAATTCTAATGCAATCAGACATCACACACACCATAAAAGTAGAACTTTAATCAATAAAACCCAGCTCATTGTTTTAATCAGCTGCAAACTGTTATTCCTTTGGTACAAAAGAACCACAACAAAATATAAACATGGGGTGGCCATAGGAGTGACCAATATAGTATAAATAAAAATTTTATTATTAAGCCAGATTTTATATGGCTTTGTATTTTTGGTCTTACACAATGCTATCAGTGTTTTTACTACAAATTATCATATTACTACAACAGTCTTCCAAATTAGCAGATTGTCAGCCTGCTTTGAACTACCATTTTAATGAACTAAAGTGAGCCAAAATTCTGGACTAACAAAAGGTTTAAACCCAGAACCATGCAGAAAAATGTATGAAACAAACACTACCAGGCTAAACCAGGTACTGTACTATAAAACAGTTCAAACTGCTCCAGGCCCCTAACAGTACCTAAAACCTCTGACAGACCCGCCACAGCAATGATTCTTTCATGGCTGATGGATGTTCTACATTTTGGGCAGGCCTCACTTCCCCCCAATAAGATGGTGATGCAGTCCCGGCAACCAATCAAACTCCGGCAGCATAGGGTCAGTATAGGGCTCTCCATGATAGCTGCAAAGAACATGGTAATTGTAGTATAAACACATACAATTTGCTTCATAATAGGTTAGAAGTTTCTTTCTGTTAAGTACTTACATCGACATATGAGACACTGAAATGTTGTCCTCAGTCTCCACCTGCTGCCTCACCAATCTCTCCCTAAAATGCCCCACTTCCCTCAACTCCGCTGTCATTGTGGGCAGAGCCTCTGCAGCCTGAACAAATTCTTCTATTACCCCGTGAACGGAAGACAACTTACCTTGACTTGAGCTTGACAAAAATATATAAAAAAAACTGTTCATAGAGGTCTTGTCCAAAGGCCACAATCTTTCTGGCCCCCTTTCACCAGTACTCAAGACCTATTTGAAAACAAAAAAGCTTAATGCTAAAGAGTATATTTGTATAATATATATACTTTGTTGAATGCATGCAGTCATCACAGGTGGGCCCAATGCGTTAAAGAACTGACTGTGTGGACTACTTTGCTGGACTCAGAAGTCACATGTTTGGTTCTTCAACAGATAATCAAAGGATTGAGGGACGGTATGTTATTCTTTGTTAACTTTAACTTATAGGCCCTTGCATACACTCATCACAACATTTAAAGAACAAATATGCAGTTTTTCTTCTGTGTGATACAATGTAACTGAAAATTATTTAATTTACTTATCAGTATTAAATAATTTTATTATAATGAATAAATTATGCTAAACATTCTATGCATTTCCACTAAAATTACTTAAAGACTGGCATTATTACTGAATTGTGTCTATACCACCATAGTAACCTTTATTTCTAGCTGACAAAAAATGTGGCTTGTAAACAGTACCAATAGAACATCAGCTATACATCATCCAATCATGTTTTAGTGCAGAGTTTTGGATAGAGCGATTTGGGGACATGCAGAACCAGGGGCACTTCAGTGGCAGCTAGAACACCAGTGCTTGATGTGCTTCTGTTTTGAAGCATTCATTCAAGAAGACCTAGAAGAGTGTCCGCAGCTGTGGACCTCCATCAAAGTTCTCTCAATGTCCTGGGGGAATCCCAGAGGAGCTCTATAATCTACCTCACAGGTATGTTTATTCAAACAGCATAACGCTACACCTACGTGCATTATATATGGTCACTTTAGATAATTATGGTATGATACTTACCATTGCTGTTAAAAACATAGTTCCCTCAAACCACATATGGTAAAACATAAAAATAATTCAGTGACGTGGCTAACAGGACATTAAAACAAGACTTAACTGTAACATTTATTTGACATACATATTGTCTTAAACACAAGATAAGTGATGATGTGGATAAGAATATAACCTAAATATTAAATTTTTCACAAAAGGTACGGTTCAAGGGACTGCAGCTGTCCCATCAACATCCAGGACCTGGAGCAATTTGAGCGCTTTACAGTGTGTCTTGATGTATGTGAAGATGCAGAGAACCTGCAACAGCAGAAGTGGCCAGAAACAACCTTATGGTTCCTTAGAACTGGGAAAATGCAGTGGAACTCTATCTTCAACTGAAAAAAACGTAAAAAGACATTTGTGTTCAAAATATTGACTTGTTTTGTAGCAAAGTTAATTCAATTACTGATTTAAGCACATCTGAAGCCAGGAGAGTTCCTAATGCCAAAATCCATATTGGCTTTAAATTCAGAGAATACCTCCAACAGTGGCTTTGGGTGTTGGAACACGTGTTGGCCATTGGAAAAGGAGAGGTGGATTGAAAGTGAAGGCTTGGTTATGACACACCTGTTGAAAACATCAGTACTTCCTCCAAGGTCACGGTAGTGTTGTGTTCTGAAATAGGGAAACACAAATATCAATGTAGTCATGGATATATTCACACAGTCCTTTCAAATAAAAATTGAAAGTGTGGCATTTTACTTAAAGAAACTGTATGTTTCAGTGGGACTCGATAGTTAATGTAAACAATGAATGGAGGCTCAGTGAATATGCCAACTAACCTTCACAGTCAATAAAACGTTTGCCCAGAAACCAAAAGTTCTCTCTTCCTAAACCCTTCTGTTGCTGCCTATAGGACTGAGCACAGACTTCACATGCTTCAGACAGCCAGCAGTTGTGAACATTGTGTTGCTTTTCATAAGTAGGTCCCTTAATGATTTCAATGAGGATGCATTCTTTACCTAAACACACATGAGCCCAAATACATGTAAATATTGGTATTGTTACAGGTCTTTCCGATCAGTAAAAGACTGACATTGCAAACACTTTGGTCTATTGGAACACACATTTAACAACAAATACATTTTTTAACTAAAATATATTACCAATCAAAAAATAAGCAAATGAGGGATCTCAAATAGTGCAATGCAGGCTGTATTTCTAATTCATTCTTACAAAATATGTTCTGCTGATTTTAATGCTTATTGAATCATTTACCAACCACGTATTGTTGCTGACACTGCTGACCCTATTTAAAACCTGTATACCTCATTCAGTACTTTCCTTATGTCTTCATCTTGAATGTCTCGGATAGTTGCATTGAAGGTTGATTGTCCCAACATGTAGCTGATGAGATCCTTTGAAAATGTGGCCCAGGCCCTCCATGCACTACGGACACTGCAATCATTTTCTCTGCCAGATAGTACTCATCTCAAGGTTCAAGGTTCAAGAGTCTTTATTATCCCCGAAGGGCAATTTGTCTTGCAGCAGCAGCACATTCACACAACAAAAAATAGACAATAAATAAACAATAAAAATATATTAAAACGACTGATTAAAAATGCCAATAGCTACAGGAATAAAAGAGTTCTTGTGTCGATTGGTCCTACATTTGGGGACAGTGTATCTGCGACCAGACGGGAGCATTTTGAAGTCCTCCCACAGAGGGTGGCTTGGGTCAGAGGAGATCTGTTGGGCCTTTTTAAGGATTTGAGCCCTGTAGATGTCCTGGAGGTCACTCAGAGTTGTTCCTGCAATTTTTTCACACGTATTAACAATGCTCTGCAGGTGTTTCCGGTTCTTTACCAAAAGTGCACCGAACCAACGAATAAAAGAGAAAGTAAAACAGATTCAATAAAACATTTTCATAAAAGTGCTGTCTACATTAAAATTCCTTAGTTTGCGATAAAAATACATGCGCTGATGAGCTTTTGTGCAAAGAGCGTCCACTTGGTTGTCAAAGCTCAACTTGTCATTGTCACGAACTGGCTCAGGGTTCGGACAAGGAGGGAGACCACACATGTTTTAAAAGGTGTAAGAATCATTTTTTTTTTTTAATTAACTAAGTACTAAAGTTGTTAACGTGTACATCAGTGGTGTCAGCAATTGCATGTGTGTGAAAGTCAAGCTAACTAAACAAAAGACAAGACAAAGCTCTGGCAGCGAGGTGAGAGAGAAAGATGGGTCTGAACAAGGCAGCTTTTAAAGCAATGGGCCCCGCCCACAGCTAGGTGCAGCTCCTCCAATCAGTGGTCTTGTCTTGATTGGCTGAGACCTGAAATGGAGGAGAGAACCAGCAGCAACACTGAACAGGACTACATTGTGTAGAAGCCAACTGTAGGGGTCGTAACAGTCATCGATAATGGTGCCCAAGTATTTATAATGGTGTACTATTTCAACAGACTCTGAGTTTAGAGACACCGGGGAGAGAGGAGGGGAAGTTCTCCTAAAGTCAATGGACATGTCTTTTGTCTTTGAGACTTTGATTGTCAGACATGAAGAGTCACACCAGTCTTTGAAGTCTGACACAACTGCACCATAGTCTGTGTCCGAGCCTGTCAACAGGGAAACAATCACAGTGTCATCAGCAAACTTTAAAATATGACGTCCGTTGTGCTCACTGCGACACTCATTTGTGTACAGCACGAAGAGAAGGGGTGAAAGGACATTCAATTTAGTGTTAAACAAGTACCAAAAAAAAAAAAACCACACACTGCAAAAAACACCATACAAAACATTGTACCTAGGGCACTGTAGACAATATACCAACAGTGTGGAGGTTCTTCACAGATTTGTCGACGAGGTGGTGTGAGGAACTCCCTTTTAGGGCCACCTGCATCGATCACCTCTTCAAGACTGCCATGTCATCCATGAACTTCACAAGCAAGTCCTCGGACTCTGAAAATATACTCCTCCTGTATCCTCCCACAGCCCTGTCCCAGACATCTGTATGACACATGTTAAATCTGCTAACATTTGTGTGATCAGTGCAAGTGGCCAGATTCGCAATTATATCAGAAGTTGAAAGTGAGTGGTCCTCCACCCTAATAAGAAAAAGAATAATGAAATTAATTAAATGAAATTAAAATTACAAAATGAATTTCAGAATGACACCTCTGTTTTTCTTGAAAACCCAGCTGATATGGAAGGGATCTCTTCTGTATCTGAAAGCACAATCTGAAAGAAAGAGAGAAGGCCATTTTCCCAAAGCATGAAGGGATGACGTCTTTGCTATATTGGATGAGTAAGTTTATTTATCATGAAAGATAGTTCATTTCATTCAATTCATTTGATGACCATGGCACCATCTTTGAGTTAATTACAATGCAGTACTATTTGATGCACACATAATGACAAACCACATAAAATTAAGGGCAGAGACAGAAGTGTAACAAAAGCACAATAATAAAAGCATTATACACCTGCACACGTTACCAAAGGCGTGATGCCATTCTGTCATGACTGAAAATAGACATTTTGTGGTAAATCACTTTCAATGCCAGAAAAACATGATTTTTTCCACAAACAAACACAACATTCTTATGTGCAAATACATTTTAAAACATATTGACAACAGATATATGACAGTTGACAGTAAAGGTGTACCTTTTTTCTGTTCTTTGTTATGATGGAGGTAGAAGTTGCTAAATTTAGACAAGAAATTTGTGAGAAAGGCTGTGCTTGCTGACAGTAAAGGAAAAAAGATTATCTTAATTCAATTCTTACTTCACAGCACATAGTCCTTTTTATATTTAATTTGTTTTTGCTGTGTTTAATGTCTAATGCAGGGGTTACCCAAGGCATCAGAACATCTATGCTGTTTTCCAGCTATCCCTGCCCTTCTAGCTTCTTGTATTGGGAAGTGTGTAGCGCAGGAATATCTGAGAAACAGGCAGAATAGGAACTCCTGAGGGCTGGGATTTTCTATCCCTGGTCCAATGCATCTATAGTTCTTTGAGAAGGTATTGTTCACCCTTTGGCCTTCCCTTAGTTGTTCAGGTTCCCAGAGCTAATGAACAAAAACAGTGATGATTATGTGTACTCATGTGATCATTATAGGCCAGATTAATAAATAATTAAATATTTTTATTGATGGAAACCAGATGGAATCATCAAGAGACTTTTCGGACTGTTTGATGCTCACTTCTGTCTATGAGTCAGAATCATATTCTGCAAAAAATGCAAAAATTAAAATAAGTTGCCTTAGGGTTCAGGAGTCCATGCATAAACAAAAAACTGCATCAGTACCTTCCAAATGAGATTGATGGCATAAATATAAACAAATGCTGGAGTATGGTTTTCCAATAGCCTCTTTATATGTCTTTACAGTGGAGGACTCCATGGTACCAGGAATTGACTCAACTCTGGTACCATCACTGTACAATAAATGGTATGTCTCACTTTGCAGGTCCTGGTTGAACCTTTAAGAATATGAAGCTAAAATACACTGACAGGTTCATGCATTTATATGTACAAAGGTGCTATGCTTTATATTTCAAATGCTAGCTTAAATTATTTCCTTAAAGAGTAATTATGCCATGACCTGAACCAAACATGCATCTATCCATCTAAGCAGAGCCAGCAGGCTAATCAGACATGTAATGAATTTACCTGTGGCTTTTTTGACTGGGCCATACCCTTCTTTTTTATACATGAAAACCTGAGGCGTTCAGTGGTTTTATCTTTCCTAATCTTCAGGAAGGTAGTCAGATGTTCTGCAAGATGTAGACATTATAGTCAGCCACATTATAATAAGGGAGTTTGGTTATTTCGTGTACAACAATGTAGTGTATACAAAACTTTAGCTTAGCATACACGTAATAGCTATTAGCAGCCAACCTGGTGCCTTTGAGCTTTCTGCCACATGCTCGACAGATTTCTCTGTCTGCGTTTGCAGAAAATCTATCCTCTTCCCACAGTGATTGTACTTTGATGGTACGCAGTGTTGACATCACTTCCTTAGCATTAGCCACATTAGCTGAAGGCTTTTAAAATTGAGAGAGCTTTTCTTTTTGAGGCGACCTTCATTTCTAAGCAGTAGACTTTCTGGGGTAACAGCGCCCCGTTTTAAGGAATGTGTCTTTATTTAAATTGCCAAAAAATATTCCTTTTTCATCAGGTGGGGAATGCTTTTTTATTTTAAGAAAAGCTTTTTAATTTTGTGGAATTTTTTTTTTTTTCATACAAGCTTTTAAAATTAGACATGATTTAAATTTTTCATGGAATCTTTTTTGATTTTGAGAGATAGGTTTCTATTTTGTAAAATAATGTCCATCTCCTTTTATTTTTCAAGTAGATAACAATTTTGATGATGCACCTCAGGGCCACCGCATTTTACAGACCAGTTTGTGTATAAATAGGAAGCCTATCTCAAAGTGTTGACAATATATAACACAATAAAAATGTATTCCTGGATGCAGCCACGGCAAAGGTGCAGAAATAATGAGCACTCTGGAAGTTCGTTGGACAGCTAGAGCATGAAGGATGTCAACTCTGTCACAGTAGAACAGAAAATAAGCAAATATTAGTGTTTTTGAATCAGATGTGAGTGTTGCACACGCACGGCCCAAGTATTTGGCAGAATAACAACAAGATGTCCCATTGGTAACAAGGCTCAGAGAAGTGTTAGAAAGCTTCAACATGCAGTAAGTATCTAAAAGCAGGAGTGGGTGATAACTAGTTACTTTTATTCATTTTTTAATGAATAGTAGGCCTTCTAAAATACAAAAAAAGTGTCACAGTCTTCATTTTTTAAAGCACTTTAAACAAATACCAGCTGATTCACAGAACAGAGGGGGATATGAAGGGCCCTTTAGTTGTCAGTGGAAAATAGCAATTGACAAAATTCAATTTAATTTATTCTGAGAGAAATTAAGTTAGTTTTTGCAGTGAGAGCATAATGGGGATCATTGTATATCAGGCACTTGGGGTTTTATGACAACTCTGAAGACTATGGGCCACTTCTATTGAGTCAGACTGATTAGAGGCTAACATTAGAGCAAACTGATGCAGAGAGTGGAGTGGTACGGTATGGGTTGGGTCTGTATGGCTCAGTTTACATAGCATGAGTTTCCATTGTGTTAAGTCCAGAAGATCAGCATATGATACGTAAACATGGACGTAACACAAGTGCCCCAAAAGTTGTGTTTCTGTGTGAGATTTAATCATATCTGAAACACACTTTTAGTTTCACTCAAGTGAGGATTATCTATCATACAGTCAATAGACAGCAGTGTTTAGCTCCACCTTTTGGAAAGTGGACCACACATTTGGGACCAAGGGCCAAAGCGTTCCTAAAGTAGTACAGTATGCGCTTTTTGAGAACGCTTTGGATCCCTTTTGGTAATAGAAACACACCCATACTGAACTGACCTACATACTGCTACACTGGAAACAAGGCTGAAAAGTAAACAGAAATGCAACAAAAAACAACAACAATGTGGTTGAGTTATCAGTCTGAGAAAGGCAGTTATCTCAGGTGGAGTAGGATTTTAGGACATGTCCTTGAATGTGCAACAGGTGAATGAGCTTTAATAGTAGAACACTTTTAATGAGCTGACAAGTGAGGCAAAATCAAAGATTAATACATATTGGCACTGCATTCTCCCAGTGGTTAATGAGAAGGTAGGGAGCGAATGTTGCACTGTCCATTACATGGGGGTGAGGGGGTGGGAGTGAGCGCATTGAAAAACAGAGCCTCTTTAGTCTAAAACCACAACATGCCATGTGCAACACCAGTTTGAGGGTGCAATGGACAAACAGAAATACTTTTTATTTTTTATTGATGTAAGCTTCTCCTTGGAAAGCATTGTTGAATTTATACATTTTACATCACCTTTTCTTTTTCTTTTTTTAGATTTCAAAAGTATGCTGGCACGTTGGACAACATCTTTTTAGACACACCACACTTACCATTTTGCTCTATTCATTTATTTTAATTCCTAATAATTATATTGTATTTTTATCTTGGTTACTTACTTATTTGTTCAGTTATTATATTTAAAAAATAGAAAATAGTCATGTTTATTTTGTTTCATTTAATCCCTCTTTTTTTTTTTTTTTTTTTTTGACTGTGACTGTTTGAAAGAGTGCATTATGAGCCTTTATGACAAAGTAAGTTCAAAGTAGTGCAACCATAATTCATCATGACGGATTACAAAAGCCGTATTTTTCCTTCTGCGGCTGTTAACACCTGCTTTATGCTAATAATTAGAAGACAAACACGACTGCTATTTCAGTTTCCTTGTTCTCACTAATTAGAGAAGCTGCAGAAATTATCCAACGTGCAAAGGAAATGAATGTAGCCATGTGAGAGGGAGCAAGGGGTGGCAGCTGCAGGTGTTGGCTCAGGCTCATTTCCAAAGGCAATTATTAGATTGGATCAGGAGGGTCCACGAGTAATCTAACGTGGAAAATCAGTTTTCACAGGGTTTCGATCGGCTCCGTCGTCTCAGCGGGTTAAAGCAGCACAAATCTTAATGCAGTTTCATGTCGGAGGAGGAGACAGTTGCACTCCATTAAAGACTGTGCCCTGGAGCATGTTAGTTTGCATTGAATGAGCTTTATGTTTTATTTTTATTTATTTCATACTCATGCAGTACATGCAGAGTTTGTGTATGGAATCCAGTTTCACTATCAGTGATAACTATGAGATACATGTTTATATACAAAAGCGTTTAAAATATACTTAAAACACTTAGTGTGATAGAACGCTAGAGCTGTTGCTTCTGTCATCCTTCAGCCATCACAGTTCATCATCCACATTTGGTAACTGTTAAACTAAAGTGACATCACAAACATTTTACTATCTATAATTTTGGTAAACTTTTAATAAGAATTTTATTTATTTATTTATTTATTTATTTATTTATTTAGTTAGTTAGTTAGTTAGTTAGTGTTAGAATCTACAAGCTTACACTTCACCATGTAAGCATATATGGCTCTACTGTCCACCTTTTGAACCAAACAGCTCCTCTATACAGCTGCAGTCAGTTATTTTTTAATTGGTTAAAGTCTCACGGGAAACTTACGTCTCAGCAGTACATGTTTTCATATTTGGTGATAGCATACAGATATTTAGGGTCGCGTTGACCGTACAAGAAGAAGATGGCTGTCCAACGCTGACAGTGAAGCACCAATCACAACTCCTGATGAAGACTGACCAATCATGACTCAGAATTTAGAGATATAAAACATTATTGCACTGTTACTATAGCAGCTCGAATACAGGAGACACTTTTGTTTGCTTTGTATGAAAGCCCATGGCCATGTAACTTTATATGTGATCTGTTATTAAGTCATGTTGAATTTAATTTACTGAATCATAGTGGTCTTTTGCAATCTACTCTTCCAAATCTGAACCGGGGACATGGATCAGAACTCCACATTAGTTAGTTAGTTAGTTAGTTGGTGGGAGAGGCTTCATGATTTAAAAGTGGGGCCTTTCCCTATTCCTCCTAAATAATGGGATTATTGAGGTGAGGAACATACATGGATGCTCACCAAAATTTGCAGCAGTCTAGTCTGCACATTACTTAATGTCTCAGTGGCGCCATCTTTTTTTAATTGACATTATTATTTACAATACCTCAAAGCATATCACATGTATATTTTTACAACCATAAAAATCTTTTATTTTGTATTTGTGCATAAGATAATATTAAGACATTTCATTAGATTTTTCATTCTTTTTTATAAAAACATTAAAAGAACCAAAAGTCTCTAGTCAGGTGCTCTTCAAGCATCTGGGCACATGGAGAATCTTGTTCAAAATCTCAGTGAACTTAGCACCTTTCATTTCAAAATTCTTGCAAATTCGACTAAAGAGCTACAGGGGAATAAATAAATAATATATTATTAATAATAATAATAATAAAAATCTGTGGCACTCAGGCTTCATTAAAAGATCAAATTCAAGGGACAAACCAAAGCGGTTTAAAAATCTTTGCATGACTGTCAACTAAGAATCACTTTTTTACTGTGAAATGTTCATTAGTAAAGAGTGACAAAGCATTTATTCTGAGAAATCCAAAAATCAAGGTGGCTCGATTTTGTCCCTTAATTTGAACACTTTTCAGCTTCTGAAATGAATCTGCATTCACTCAGCAGCCACCAGCAAAGGTAATGGGATTTCACACCCGAGTGATGTAATCTCCAGACTAAGACTTTGATATTACATAATCTCTCTCTGGCTCTGTTCTGCAAACTATGTGAATCCAACAGGCCTGTCACGACTCACATTTCAGACACTGTCCTCTAAGTTTGCTGTTTATTAAAACGAATGTAGTGAACCTGAGGGACATTACAATATCAAAGCTGGATTTCCCCGAAATACCCCTTATCCCCCACCAATAGCATAGCAACCTTTCCTACTTTTATTTTATTAAAAAAGGATATACTGGGCCACTTTGTCACTGCAAAATAGTGCATTACATCAAACCAAAGTTTAGAGCTTATCTTAAACTTCTACCTCTGAGTTCACCTTCAGATTCTCACCACCAATATTTATCCACCTTTCAATCCAGTGCTGGACTAGACTCTTTTTCTGTATTATCTGTAGTCATTACTTCCTTGTTGACATCAGTGAAGACCATTCCCTATTCAGGAGCGGGCTGTGATTGGACAAAGCTTCCAGAATGTGCATGAAGCCTAAATTATGGTCTGTTTTTTTCACAGATGATTTTTTAACACAACATATAATAAGGTAATTAATCAATTTTCTCAAATACATGAAAAAATAAGGATAGTTTCTCTTACACTAATATACACAATATCTGAAAAGTTATGCAGTGTAACTTTAAGAGAGCTATGTATTAGCAAATGCCCCAAAACCTCAATGAACTGAAACAGCGCTGTAACGAAGAATGGGCCTAAACATGAGACTGAGAAAGTCATTAAGCAAACCATTTTGTCAAAAATTATCCATTCGTACAAGCTCAAACTGTACAATTTGAGTGCAAAAAAGCTTTCCACATCACTGTAAGAAGCAATAGGCAATTTGACAATAAATCTGCATGCACTTTGATGACGCCTCTTTAAACTGCACTATTTGCTATTTTCTCACGTGAACCGATTCTGCTGTATCTCCGTATTTATTCTCCCTCCCACTGCCGGTACGTGACAGATCGATGCAGGTTCCTCTGGTTTCCTCCTGCCTCTGAATTCTCCAGGTAATTGAGCTCAGCTGCTCTCCCAGGGGGTCCACTCATTTCCACTGCACTGCTCCCGGCCACCCCCACCAGCACCACCCCTCTGTCTGCACCATCCCCCGCTCCCTCCATCCCGCTGACATTTATTTCCTCCCGTTTGCTGCTTCCAACTGCAAAACCCCAGAAACCAATAAGCGGAACATGCCAAACTCCATAACGATATCAGCCTTCCTATGAGGGTATAAAATATGGAATTAAATACAGTGATTACATTTTGGATTAAGACTTTAGATAGATGTAACATTGTCCAGTTTGGGTTGATAAAACTGGACACACTTCTTTCTTGTGCAAAAGCTGATATTAGCTTTGGTAGTCATGTGATTTTGATGATGCAATAAATCAGATGGAGGGCAGGAAGTAAGTAATATCTATGGCAGTGATAGATAGATAGAAGTCCATTTTGACCTAGACTCACTCTGAAAATAATATTAAAGCTACATAGCCTGTATTATTCATTGATTCATTCCTGTTGTTGTGCTTAGTCCCATTAGGGGTCGCGGGTGGCTGGAGCCTATCCCAGCAGCTTGAGGCCTGAGGTGGGGTACATCCTGGACAGTGGCAAGTTAGTCAGAGGGCGATTTTGACACAGACATAAGACAAACATCCATTTACTCTCTCATTTATTTACTAGGGGCACTTTAAAATTGTTCAGTTCACCTATACATGTATGTCTTTGGATGCTCACAGTAACTCGGGGAAGAACATCGATAGGAGGAGTGCTATAACCACTTTCTTTTAATCATTCACCCTCAGCCTGTGTTATTCAACATGTAATAAATGCATGATAATTTAAAACCTGTAGTAACTCTTCACGACATAGGCAGAATAAATTCACAGTAAAAAAACATGACTGGAAAAGGAAAAAAATAAATAAATACATTTCTCATCACTTTTCATCTGAATCAGGTGCCGGCCTGATTAAGAAGTGTCTTAATACCTGCATAGGCTCACAACTATCAGCTGACTGTACATTTGATGTCTTGATCATTTATATTTTCAAGTAGGTCAAAGATTTAACATATACAATATATAAAATAAATATCTACTAAATTGTGGCTAGTAAAAATGCTTGATAGTTAGTAACTTGTGAAAACCACTAGACACAGTGTCCAAAAATATTAATGGCAAGTCCTGGACACAGTCTTTAGCTGCTGTTGAGTCACTAGATCTACGCAGTTATCTTGTTCTTCAGACGCCCTTCGGCACTAAACAACAAATAAAGGCTGCCAAAGCCTAGAGATATACAACGTTTTGTTAGTCATTGGCTTCCATGACCTTCTTCCAGGAGCTCGACAATAACTGTCATTTACTTTTCCACAAGGGTTTATTTTTTTATTTTCTCCATATCACGCATTAGCGCATTGGTGCAGTGTCAATTAAAGCACTCGAGCAGCCTAGTGCTTTAACACTGCCAATATGAGCCCTTGGAATGACTGCTGCTATAATCTAATCTAATAATATATGGTACAATGTTCTGATCCATAAATTACCATTAAAGTGACCAATACACAAGCAATATCTAACTCCACTGATTTCGCAAACAAAGATTAAATTTATTTTTATTTTTTTTCCCCCTGATACATAAGTTGACCTACATTTTTCACTTTATATACTGTTGGGGAATTTTGTGCTGTCCATAGATCTACAAAAAGTCACACTAAAAGAGAGAGTTCAGACTTTCTGGATGATCTTATGCAGGAGAAGTGTTTAGAGTTGATTGTACAGTCTTATTGCAATCAGGAAGAATGCGTTTTTGTAGCATTCTGACTTCCACTGGCCGCTCTCTGTTGTTTCAAAAGCCAAATGCATGGGACGGTCCATGTTGCTCTGTATAGCATCCGTCCAGTTGTGTGTCTCCAAACACAAAACTCAAAACACCTATAGTTGGACCAGCTCTCAACAGACTGCTGCATAAGAAACACACTTATCCATTACTGCAGGTAAAACTGTTTATTATTTACATCAAAAAACTTTACGTAGAGTCGGCTTTGGCCTTTCCATTCCAATCCAATATCTAATACTCAACCTGGGGTCTGAGCTCAGCTGAGAGGACTACATTATGCAGCTGCTCTTATTAGGTTGATAGTTTGATCAGAATAAATTTGTGCCACCTTGTTCTCCTTTAGCGTCCCACTGTTCTTCTGTTATTAGCCTCTATTTCCAACTCACCAGACATATTTAAATCTGCCGACACCTGCTTTTGTCCCTTCTACATAAAACCATGCACATATCTTTTTCACATATACAACCGCCAGTTATATGCATTGCCAGTATCACGGCTTTTTACAGTTTTTCACCCGACTATGAATCACAATATCCAGGTGTATTACTCCGAGAAATTTAAATTCTAATAAAACTAAGGCAATAATTTGAATTCCTCTACTTTCATGTAACTCCACTAGCTGTCTGTTTTTTGTTTTTTTTTTCATTTTCCTGTCAACTTCATTTGTGGTGAGGCATATTCATATGAACACACAATAAATCACAATAAATACAAAATGCTGTTAAAGTAAAAAGTCCATAAATTGTTAAGGAAGAAATTCGAGGGTAAAGAAAAGATTAGTATTGTTGAATAAAGGCTGAAGTATATTTGAAGGTGTATTAGTGCTTTTTCAAAATTGTAATAGACACTGGAGGATGGATGTCAGCGAGGTCAGATGAAATAACTCGTCCTTTTTTTTTTTGAACTTGAGTCTCAATCATAGTTTCAAGTGGCATCTGCTCCTTTCCCAGAGGCTTAACTTGATGATCTTCTGAAGGAGAGGCTTATTCACCTCACTGTTTGAATACCAAAAGTGAGGCTAGATTGACTATAGCTATTATAAAATGACTAAAAAATTCATTTACTGACCTGCAGCCTTCTGAGTTTGCAAATAAAAGTGATAATGTTGCTGGCATTTCTTAAAGATATGGTCAGCGTTGCTTTTAAATGTCTGTGTCATCTACTTAAAGTGCAGGCGAGCCAGTGGAGGAGCGACTGATGTAAATGACCGTCTCTTTAGTCTTGGAGATGTGAAAGTGGTTATCGTTGCACCAGTGGCAGATTTGCTTTTGCCAACAATACCTGTGTCGTCCGAAAATTTCAGATGAATGATGTCCAATATGTCATAGTCATTACACTTGGGGAACTACAGAGCCTTTAGGGCTTCATGTTGAGATGGTTCTGACTAGACTATAATGGCCATTGAATCTCACCACCTTGTCTCTCTGAGAGTGAGAAATGTGTCAGTAACGTGTGTTTGATGAAATGTGGCAGCACAGTATTAACTCCACTAGAAAAATCAATCAACAGCCAGGCTATGTTTCCTACATGGTTAATCCACATGCATTTAAACACTGCATGTGAGTCAAGACAGCATCATCAACCCTTCGGCTCTTCTAGTGTGCAAATTGAGGTGAATAAGTAAAGCCAGTAACCACCTCCAGCAGTCTCGTAAAGATGAGCCTTTCAAAGCGCTTCTGTCTGTTTGGCTTTAGTGTCAACATACATGCATTTTGGATTTGTTTGACAGTATGTAAGTGGTGCTGTCAGATCACTTGAGTTTGAGGTGTAGGTTGAAAAAGCCCACTCTGCTCAGTAGACGCTCGCTATTCTTTGCACTTCCTTCACTTGGATGAACCTCCTGTTTTGGAATAAAGCATTTTAGCAGGTTTAGTGACAGGTATTGGCCTGAGGGTCCTGTTGACAGCCTCACAGACCATTTCTGGAGGCTGACATTCCTCTGGATGACACATACTGACAGACTGCAGGCTTTATGACAGCTGCTCTAACTTATATTTAATTTATCGAGGGTATTTTAATGACACATCTTGCCTCACATCTCCCATCACAGTAAATGGGCTCTGATCAAAGAGATGAGAGTGAATTAAACATTTTTCAGGCCATTTTTTATTTTGACATGACTAATAATGTTAGTCAAATATACTAGAACATTAAACATCCAATACATATGGTAGCAGAATATATATATCCAGTTTTATCTGAGCTAATGTTGCCCTCATATATCATGGATGACATATAACAAATGTCATTACAGATGTGTTTTCTGTTTTTGTTAAAGCTATCATGTTAGTTAGTGAAAAAATTACATAGGAAACTAAAGTGCTTTAAAATGAATTAAAAACAAATAAAAGCAAAACAAAATAATTTAAATACTTGTTAAAAATATAGAAGTAATCAAAAATATACAGTGATAAATTATTTTTATTGCTATCATTATTGTTGTTGTTGCCGTCATTATTATTGTTAATAATAATATATAAACTGCATAATTACTATATTATCATTAATAATAATAATAATAATAATGTTGGAGTTTTGGAGAATAACCTGGATGAATGAGAATGTATGTATGTATGTATGAATGAATGTATGTATGTATGTATGTATGTCATTCTCACAACATTGTAAACAGCAAACGGCAAACACAAAACACAAAAAAAGACATTTTCTTTGACCTGAAACCCATTCAAAGGACATTTTGTATTACATTTACAATAAAGCTGTGAGTATGTCACAGCTGGTCCTTTCAACAACAGAACAAAACCATCAGAAAGAGCAACTGCTACAGCACTGTGCCCATGATCCCTGTCACATTCGCTCAGCGTCTCATTTCAGTCTGCAAACGGCCTCTCTTGACCGGGCCAAATGAGCCAATCCGACCGCAGCTGAAGTGACCTATTGTGCCTCGGCTCAGGTCCTTGTGTGATGGCAGGCGCTGGAGGAGTAATTGAATGTCACAATAGTTGACAACCTTTGTTCCAACCTGGAAAAGCACCTGCTGCAGAGACAGACGAGGATTTGTGAGAGTGAAGCGAGCTTGCAGGTATGTTCAAAATAAAACACAGAGTCCATGACGGCTTCTAGTGTAACGGGTAGACTTCAGGTTTGTGGATTTTCTTGGAATGGAAGATGTTGACATCAAGTAAGAACAACAGTATTTGACTTTACCATCCAGAATGTGTGAGCGCAACCCTCTCATTGTTTTCACCCAAACAATATTCTAATGGTGAGGTGGAGTGGACATGTTGTTGAGGTGCTGTTGGTGACACAATTTCAGACTTCATTTTGATCATATGCAAACTTTACAAATGAGGCCCTGGGTCATATAATAAATAATACATCCACACAAACCATTTTTATGTTAATCAAATGTAGCTGTGAGAAGAGCCACAGTCACGGCGACAAGATGTTAAATGCAGAACCACAACAGAATGGATGCAATACTGAACAACATCCACCATCTTCTGCATTCAGCTTTTGAACAATAGAGAGCAGCCAGTGGACGTCTGAGATAAGTATAAGTCTAAGCAAATGATGTGTGTTGACTCATGATTTAATTCATCCCAAATGCCTGCTAATATAAATTATTAGTGGGGGTATTTTTTTTTTTTTTTTTTCACTCATAGCTATGTTTTTATAATGCTGCTTCTAGCTGTTCTTATAGGTAATCAATAGCTGACAACAGTGAATAAATCATCCTTTATCACTCCAGGGGTCTGGGGGCTCGGTGCATCGGTTCGACATACTCCTCCAATGTGTCAGGCCACTTATTGCTTGGATCTGTCAACACTCCAGAGACCTTAAATAATCACAAATGGGGGTGGGGGGTTGTGATGAGTTAGAACCATGATCGATGCTCGCCAGTCATTCGCTGCAGCTCCAACATCACCTTCACGTCAAAGGCCATCTCATCAGCGTCAGTGACTCCAAAGCACAACAAGCCTTCACACAAGAGCCAGACATATGAGTTCTTTGTCTTCTCAGGCATTTGTCCAAAGTGTAGTGCTATGTAGCTTGCAAGATTTGCATCATCTAAAGGCCACTGGGTGTAATGACTATATTTATCTTAAATCTAAATACATAGACTCTGTATAATAGTGATGGCCAGATGAAGATTCTTGAAGCCTTGCAGCCAAATGGTTCACAAAAAAGTTCATTTCTCAAAGCTTCATGTGCACACAAACCCCTGCTGGTCGAAGACTGTTAAACAGCCAGATGTGTTGTAGTAATACACCCAAGACTTTCCTACAACAGTGCTGCCTTGGGAATTACTGTCATGTCAAAGAAAATTCCTCTTATTAATATTTTTCATGTGTCATTCATGTGTTCAGGCATCTAAATAAAATCTAGTATTTTTGTTTAGTGTATTATGACAGTAAATCTAACATTATTTGTCAAATGTTTATCAGAAAATAATTTGGTCAAAGTTTGAATAACTTATAATGAGAGGGAACAATTTTTGCAGTGTCTCAACAAGGTAAGGGGCAGTGAATGTGCCGGTGAACATAAAGAGGGCAGTGAAAGCGCTTGTGCAACTTATAGACTTTATTCATTTTTATTTAAAAACAAAATATGCTCCACTGTGCTGCGGTTCAGGCACTTTCTCCTTTTAGATATAACTTCTTCTGCTGGGTTGCAGAGGAACTCCAAAGCAAGTTTGTATAAGTTTGGGTAAATGCTTTTTTGCCTCTCCCAGTACTGAAGGGGGGGTCCTCTGTCCTGGGTAAGTTTGGTTCTGCCAAATATCTCTGGACTTCAACTGAGTCTCCAAAGTTTTTTTCCTGAGAAGCATAAACAGATGATGTAAGTTAGAGTCATAATTAATCCAAATTGACCTTGAAACAAAGCAAAAATGATTACCAGGTCTTTCAATTACAGCATCCTGTGATTCTTGATGCTGATGCTGCAGCTGGAGATGACCTGTACCTTATAATTGTGGTGCGTTCAGTGGTTAGTCGTTTTACTGCTTCATTAGCCTTTGCTAGACTAAAGAAACCTATCTGCTTGAAGTGAGGCTCCAGCAGGGTGGCCAGAAACATGATGCTCATACTTTGTAGGTTTTGGAGCTTGTCCTGTAGGAGCTTAATAAGGTGCTCGCAGAGTTCCCTCACCAGTGGGATATGTCTCCTCCTGAAGCATCTGCTCTACCATTTTTAATAATGGTCTTACTTCAGAATAGACAGGCATGCAGAAATAATATTCATCAGAAGTTAGATGCTGGAGCATGTGAAATGTGCTATTCCACCTTGTTTCTCCTGAAGCAGTTTTAGTTTGGGTCTCCCCATCTGCCCCAGAACAAGAGCAAGTTTCTCCTTTGAAGACAAAAAGTAAATTGTGTAGAAATATAAATGCATTACCCAATGTGAAAATAACATCAGTGAACAAACTTTTGCAGTTGTGCTGCTTCGGAAATATCCCACCAGCTTTCTTGCCTTGGAACAAATTAAGGACAGGACTGGGGTCAGTCTTTTTAACTGTAAGGTTGAGAACGTGGGCAATGCAGATGGCATGGCGCAGCCGCAGGTCTCTACCACAGGCAATCATATTAGGTGCACCATCAGTCACTAGGCACGTTATTTTTGATGATATTCCCCATTCCTATTTTTGATGACATCATACAAGCTAAATTTTCTGCTGTGTGTGCTGTGGAAAACTCACTGCACCCAGCAAAGCTGACTGGAGACAGGTGGTGCCTTCTATATAATGGCAGGTCACAGCCAAGTAGACATCCATGTTAATGGATGTCTACATTTTGGCTGTTAAGCTGACTGCTGCTACATTCTGGACAGCAGCTTTGGCTTTCTCTTTCTCTCTCCTGTATTTATCATCAACCATTGCCTTTACAGCCTAAAGGAAAGAAAGAAAATACATTTTAAAAGAAGAAAATAATTCATTTTCTAAAAATTCAGTAGTATTCTCATGCACCAAACATACCTTTCTTGTTGTGAGGACGTAGGTTGGATCCAGTTTTGCCACAAACTCCCTACATCCTGTGTCCTCCACTATTCTGAAAGGCTGGGTGTCTTTCACAATCATTGACACCAAGGCTTCATCCAGCTCCTTCTTTCTGATCACTGGGAGAAATTTGTATATAAAAATGTTTTATCAATGAATTAGTAATGAATATGAAATAGGAAGGGGAAAGTATGTTCCTATAGTGGATAATTTTGAATAACTCACTTGGGCTTGGTCCAGCCACATTCCCCTTATTATTCAACATGGATGAGGTGTTGTTGTTGTACCCCGGTTCTTTAGCACACAACAAACTCTTCACCTTAGATTAAAAGACAAAACGGTGAAAAAAATAGGATACACTGCATACAAAAAATAAAACACACGTAATAACATTACTGAAAGTGTACTTACCTTATTGGGAGAAATCAGATCGAAATGTTCCCACACGGGAGAACTTTTTCTTTCTCACAGGCATCAGAAAAAGCAGTAGTATATCAAAATGCACCTCTATTTCAAACACAAACCAACAAACTGCCAACACTAACCCACGAAGTGTGAACAGATCCATTGCCGTATAAATATGTTCATAAATCGCGCCAATCCTCAAACCACTTCCTGAACCAGCGAGGCTTCCAACGTCATGAGTGACGTCACTCGCCCTAAACGACACAAGCGTCCATACACACACTCTGAAGCCTCGGCACGGTACAGCCCATCACTACTGTACAATAAAACCAACAAATACTCCATCTAGTATATCTCTGTACCTGGACAGATATATTACCACTGGTCCACCAAATACATAGACCTGTTCCATGTCTTGTCATGGATATAAACACAAAACTACTACAAACTACTACAATCCAAACTGAACAGCATCATTGCTTTCATACCTGACTTGTTTGGTCAGAACAAACTCAAGCCCCGGTAGTCAAATCAAGTTAGCTTTTTAGCGCAATTTGTTTGAGCAAGTGTTAAAACGGTCCATGGAACCCTGGTGCAGACTAAAGAACCAGACCAAGTCCATCTGATCTTGGATGGCTTCCAACTGCAATGCCTCCATTTGCATAAAGAACACCATCTTAGTTGATTAATGGGCTCTCGTAGCAATCTGTATGACACATACTGAATGTGAGAGTTCTGCATTGTTTCTCCTCCCCCTTTTTTCAGCTGTGCCAGTGTGAAGCAGGGGTTGGGGCTGGTTTTCCCCAGTGAGGCAGATGAGACACACCTGCAGCCAATAGAGCTCATCAACCTGAATACAAAGACCTGGGCCGTTTCCCATTTGCTAGGATCTTATCTTGGGAGGAGTCCTCAGGAGAAAACCAGCAGCTGAAGGTGTGTTACATTTGGTTTGGAGTCCTCCATTTGGCCAAAACACCAAGGATGCATCAGTGTTTTGAAAAAAAAAAAAAAAAGCCGGTAGAAAAGGAAGTGAGGCTTTAAAGCAGAGAATTTTCCGTTTAAATATAAGTGTCAATTTGCTGTGTTCATAGAAAATGTTTTGTTTTGAAAACATTTTCCCAATAAACTGTACAGCTCAGTTCATTTACTGAGTGAGATTTTATCACTGTTGTCGTGTCAGCTGATCGTTGCTAGGCTTGCAAGTCACTCAACAAATCACATTCGACTGCTCTTGTTTTACAAAAAATACAAGTCAATATCTTACTAATGTAACTATTTATCTCCACAAATGTTTCTGTCCTTTTTTCATGAGCCATAGATCAGTTTCAGACTCACTCTAACATTAGACGTGATTATAAAAAGAATCTTGGCCTTCTTTTTTCATTTTATTAATTTTTGTTTGTTTGTAACTTTGTTTATACATTTGCTTAACATTGTATTTTATGTTATAGCAGTCAATATTTAATGATTGATAACTCCCCCGACTCTGGAGGAGCCACCTCCGAAGGAAGGATCCTGGCAACTGGGAAACGGCCCTGGTCTACTCACCATCACTCTGCCAGATAATTCTGTCCTGTTCGGTAGCGCACTCTGTTTCTCTGTATCAGATAGAGTTATCTTTTGAGAGACTTATCTTAAAAAGAGACTTACCTTCTTCTCTTCCATTTGTCCAGGTTACCTTCCGGGCTTCACTCCACCGCCTCTGGTCCTCCTGCTTCCAGCTCGCTTTTGGTTAAATAAACACCTTTCATTTAAGATCACTGTCTCACTCTCTGCTTTGGGGTCCAATGAACTTAACCTTTACAAATACAAAGACAAATGTTTTGTACCTTACACAGACAGAATGTACAGAAGTTTTGGCAATATACTTTAATACTTTATATAACACTATGTACCTCTGTGGCAGTGAACAGAAGTCTTCTAGGATGTTCACTTTGTGACAATGACACTGTTTTCTTTATTAGGTGCATTCAGTGAAATAAAATGTGTTTAAAACTGTGATTTCGGGTTGTTATTGGCAGTCATTTGGCCACAAAATAATGATAAATAAAACTTGGTCCCCTTAGGGACATTTAGACACAGACATTGACAGACAACCATTCTCTCTTACATCCTGTAGGGGGACTTTAGAGTCACCAATTCACCTGCACATGCATGTCTTTGGGCGGTGGGAGGAAGATGGAAAACTCAGAGAGAACTGACTGTAACATGGGGAGGACTCCCCGGGGAGACCAAGTGTCGGCCGGCCCGGGAATCTAACCCATGTTCTTCTTGCTGTGAGGCAGGGGCTCTAACCACTCTGCCTCTGTGCAACCCGCTTCATGTTTGGCTTCTCTATTAAAACAGTAAAGAGCCTACATCTTTCTAGAAAGAACATACTCAGCTCTGTTGCACTCCTGGAGATGGACCTTGATAAACTGAGATGGATTTTATATATTTCTTACCTGTCCGTTTTCTATATGCACCAAATTTAGTTAATCAAAGTCTTTTTTTTTTTTCATTTTCAGTGTTTAGTTATGCAATAACATAAAACCATCTATCTTCTGTGAAGCCCTTAGGAACAAGGACATTTCATGTCTCTGTTGCAAACACATGGCTGGTGTTGCTTATTAATAGTCCTGGCACGAGCAGCAATTTAAGAGTCTTCAAAAGCCAAGTAAAGGTGACGCAATGGCAGTAACACAGATATGATGAGTGTGTTCCCTTAGTTCAAAGGAGACCATATGAAGACCATCTTAAAGACACTAACAAATGCTGCAAAGCACAAAGTTAAAAAAAGGACTTAATCTGATGAAATACGTGGGAAATAGTGGATAATATCATTCATCATCCACTCTGCCATTTATTTTAAGTGTAGGGCTTTGAAAACACTGGTCCCAGGCAGATGCAAGTGTAATATTCATGTGCCTTTACAGTGTAGAGTCTATCAGATGAGGCACAGCTTTGGTGCTGTGTTCTTTTGAGTTAAAGCCCTTCAAACATCAAGAGGCCTCTGGATCTCAAACTAACATCCTTCCTTTTAATTACGTTGCAACATCTGTTTTAATATCAAGGCTCTCGCCTCCCTTCACTTTTAACTGCTTGTAGCTGGCCAATTGCAGTAATAGTGCTGAGGAGGGCCACTTTATTTTGCTTGTTAGAATTCACAACTATAATGGCAATAAGGCTGTTTTGATTTTGATTGTATAAAATATAAGGAATTTAATAACATGCAGGTTGTGTTATGTTGTATTGTACATCTGTGTAAAATTTGTAACATTAGGTCATTGGTAAAAGTAAAAAAAAACAACAAAAAAAACTTTAATGACTTACTATTGTTATATACATATTTTTTGCATTAAGTATAGTGTAATATTCTGAAAACATTAACACTGCACTGTAAACTCATGACAGCATATAAAGAGGTCAGGTGTTGTATCACATAGAAATAACTGGTCATGTTCACTCATCTATGCAGCTACCTATCTTTACGTCATTGTAAACCATTCAATTCTATATCATGTTATAGCAAATAGATGTATCACAACAACCTTTTGCAACACACTGAACACCACATGTCTGGGACACTGGTGACTGGATCAGAGAATGCTTGTGTGTGTAAGAATTGGTAATGTAGGTAGAGAAGCAGCTATGTAATATTTAGAGTGAAAAGGAATGGAGCGAGTACAGTCTCCTGTTGAACTCCTTGCTTGCTTTTTACAACATAGGTAATACAAATGTACTTGATACCACGATACACACAAGATGTTTTCACACAGACAATATTTAACATATGTTACAAAGTTCATAACACCTTCATATTTTTATTTAAACATATTATGTCATGTAAATCTAGCCACAGGAGGTCACAAGCCAGTGTACTTTTTGTGCCAGTCTCAAGCTCAGATAAATAGAGAGGGTTGTGTCAGGAAGGGCATCTACAGAGGTATTAAGCTCATGAGCCACACAATGAAGTTTTGGGAAAGAGTAGTGGAAGCTAGACTCAAGGGAGAAGTATGCAGTATGGTTTCATGCAAAGATATAGCACTACAAATGAGGTTTGCTCTGGAGAGAAGAGAAATGAAGGTTAGTTGCAGCAAGACAGGATAGAGAGTGCAGGCAGGTTGGAATGGGTGGAGAGAAGTGTCAGGTGTGATGTGTGATAAAAGAGACCCAGCAGTAATGAAAGGAAAGGTTTACAGGACAGTGGTGAGAGCAGTGATGTTGTATGGTTTGGAGACAGGTTTCTGAGGAAAAGGCATGAGGAAGAGTTAGAGGTAGCAGAGATGAAGATGTTGAGGTTCTCTTTGGATGAGGATGGATCAGGAATGGGTCCATCAGAGGGACAGCTCAGGTCAGATGTTTAGGAGATAAAGTTAGAGAGGCCAGGATGAGATGGTTTGGACATGTTCAGAGGAAGGAGAGTGAATATATTGTTCAAAGGATCCTGAAGTTAGAGATGCCAGTCAGGAGGCCTAGAGGAGGACCTAAGAGGAGGTTTATGGATGTATTTAGTTTGAGAGAAGAGCATGCAGGGGATAGAGGTAGATGGAGGCAATGATTCACTGTGGAGACCCCTTAAGGGAACAGCTAAAAGAAAAAGATATGTTCAGGACAATCTCTTTATAAAGTCTGTAGGGGCTTAAATGACCAGTAATATAGCAAGACCAACTTAATACAGTATGAGAAACCAGTCAAACAGGCCTATGAGGAAAAAAAAGGATGTTGATGCAAACATGCCTTGAGTTTATATAATATTCTATCTGTCTATAATATGTCTATTTCTTATTGCCCTCATTATATGTCACATCTCTTTCTTCCCGACTGCCGTAAGACTCTACAATCAATAAATCTATGGCAGATGAAGCCTGGATAAATTTGAAACAACGTACGACTGAATTTCAACGTTCGATGACCGTCCTTGTCTGTTAGACGATTGCACAAAATCTTCATTAAGCTGCTTTTTTACTTCCTTCTTTTTTATTTACCACTATAGCATCACTTTTATTTAGCCACTACAGCAGTGTCATTTATACTGCTTTTAAATGTGATCAAAACATGGATTTTAAACAGTCTTTTAATAAAGTCTGTGATGTATACACTGAGCAGGAATGGAGCAACATCAGACCCTTGCAGAACTCCATAATAGTTTATCATACTATGTAGATATAGATACACCTCTTGTCAAAAATACTAAATATAATAGTTGGGAACATTAATTTAATTCATAACATATGTACATTATGTTAAAAAATCTTTAGTTAAAATGGGAATGGGCAAGATTCACAGCTCTTCTGCAGCCGTTCTCTTTGTCTATTACAATGATTACCTTGTGTTACAAGCACAGAATGTGGAGTCGAATGTAAAATAAGAGACCAGTAAACATTTGATGATTGCTTTAGACAGGCCTTATTGTTTGTGTTGTGAAAAGAAGCCCATATATCCATTTTTATTTCCCGTGTCCCTGCTCCTTCATTGCAGCCTGTTATTTTTGCAGGTGCATCTGCAGTGATCTATTTTCTCTTCTGATCTTTTAATGATTCATGCTTTGGGGTTTCTCGCCCCCTCATTGGGAAAGCTTAGTGAATAGCAAGCCTGAGCAAGAGAGGGAAACACTGATCAGAGGAAAGCATCGGATTAGTCCAACAAAGCGTGTAAAAGGAGCAAAATATTGTTTAAAACAGTGCGGTTGAGAGAAGAGGGATACACCGAGAATGATGCTTTGGATGGTGACGTGTCGAAGAGATGCTGAGCTTTGAGGTATTAGCTGCATCGTGGCCAGCTTCTTTCTCTGTGATCTACCCAGAAAAATGTCATTTCAGCACAAAAGGATTTCTCGCTCCAAGCACTGCTCATGGCTGTATCATGCACAACATAAAATGGATGTAAAATAATGGAATAGAGAGTGCTTAAAAATCCTGACCGATAATACACTTTCAAACATTTACCATGATGACAATATATAGTTATAGGCCTTTCTTCATGTTGTTGACGAGACCAAAGCTAGTGTCTTTTTACAGATGTATTATTACTGATTCACAAACAATCAGTAAAGTTAAAGTTAAGTAAAAGAATGCTTAATGTTCAGCTGGTGAAAATAACACTGTTTATTGACCTCAGGATGTTAGAATACTTTGCACCTCACTTATGCATAGCCTTAGTCTGACAGGAAATAAAAGCTAGATATAAAGCTTCAAGAGGGTTAATTTGGTACGTGTTCATTGGTCCAATAGAACTGAGCATGCAAACTTTAATAAAGGCAGCAGAGAATAGCAACAGACTTGGGCACTTACTTTTGAAGTGCATTTCGGTCGTACATATAACTTTAAATCCTCTGAGAGCGTGGCATTCAAAGCTTTTATTTTGAGCCAAAGATGTCGCCTGTGCACTTACAAAACTTTTTTTTTTTTTCTTTCAGGCCCTAGCCTTCTTCTGAGCAGCCATAACTATTCTGGAAGTGGAGAAGACATTGGTTACGCTTGAAGTAGCAATTTATTTCAGGGTTCAACTGAGGAGGTCAAGCTACTTCTGTCAATGAATCAGCAGTCAGCTCGACATTGGGTCATATCATTTGGGGCAAGGTCTCTAATGGGTCTATGGATCTGGTTATAGGACAGTTCTTAACATAATACAATAGTAACATATTGTCATTGTGTGAAAAGCATCTGTATTCTGATTGGCTGTAGGTCTATGCAATCAAAGTACTTCAATTTGCACCCATTTGTTCCTCCTCCTGGAAATCACAATTGCGCAGGCCCCAGACTAATTCTTTGTCTCGGAGAAAAAGAGAATCCGAATGACTGGTGGAGCTAGTAACTGAAATATACTTCTATGTTGTATTTTTTTAATTAGAATTTTATATGATGGTGGTACATAGTGTTAGAATGGTTAGCTCTTCTGTTATGTGTTAGATCTGTGTACTCTTTGATCCTCCCTGAGCTACAGTCTAAATTGTCCCTAGGGAATGGTCTGTCAGTGTCTGTCTTAAACATTTAGCACTGAAATGATTGGAAATTGTCCAGGGTTTATAAGTGGTAGAAAACGTTTAAATTAATTTCATATCATTAGACTAAATTAGAAAAAAAGTTTACAATGAAAGGGTCAATGAGTCGTCTCATTAATAAACAATCTATGGCTGTACTTAGCTTATTTCAACATGTTTTTTCATCTTCTTGTATAGCAACTATGTCTTTCCATTTTCCTGTTTCCATTTTATTTCGCCATAAAGCCTTTATATTTATACTAAGCCCTGTTTTAGTGGCACATCATTTCACTTGTTTCATTTTATAAACTTAGTAGAGTACATGTATGTAATTTCTACACAGGCACATTAAGGGAAATTACATTAGGCATAGCACTTTTATTCTCTTTTATGTGTCTCTTTGCTTTTCATCATTTTTACACATTTTCCTTGGTACCATGTGACTCTAATAAAAGCAGACCTACATTCATGCTGTTTGTATGACACAATTAGGTGGTTTATTTATGCAAGGGAAGATCAAAGCTGGTGCCCAATGAAAGATGAAATGCCGTCTATGTAAATGATTTAATGTAAAAATAAACATGAAGTGGAAAAGAATGTGTCATATGATATGCAAAAAGGAAGATAAAATAAGAACCAACATGAGATTTAAATATAGAATGTTTGTAGTATATATGCACTCTCTGTTCTCAGATTATTAAAGCACAAATGATTATACAGAGAACAGAGTTAAGTTTACATAAAATCATCATTTTTCTTCCAATTTCAAGATAGACAAGGGTTGTATAGATGTGTGTGTGTGTGTGTGTGTGTGTGTGTGTGTGTGTGTGTGTGTGTGTGTGTGTGTGTATATATATATATATATATATATATATATATATATATATATTCACTTAATAAGACAGAGAGGGAGGAAATTTGTGTTTGGTAGATGATTTCTTTGTTGTAACAATGCTTCTTGGCAATAAATCTTATACCGTTGAAAAGCCTGTTTATTTCCCTTTTAAATGGTGCCACATTTGTAAAGAACATGCATTTGTGGGATGAGCAGCAGAGCTGAGTATGTGGGTTGCACCCATGAAAAATCTGCCAGTGCCAAACAGCTTATTCTGCCATTGACTCTTGTTTGGTGTTTGGTAGATTGGATGATTGAAGTTTGAAGAAACAAGACATATTGACAATTTAATTTATCCATTTAACAAACAGGAGCCTCCATAGCGTGTGGAAGAATCATACGCAGCCACAACAGCCTGGCACCTCCTCCTCATGCTGGTCACCAGCCTGGACTGCTGTAGGATAGCATCCCATTCTTCAACCAGGATTTTTCACTTGTCAGCCAACGTGGTTGTGTTGGTCACTCTGGCACAAACAGCCAAAGCTGATCCATAAGTGTTCAATGGGATTGAGGTCAGGACTGTAGGCAGGCCAATCCATCCTCTCCACTCCCGAATTCTGGAGGTAGTCTCTGATAAACAAGCAATCAGCAAAGCGTTCTCTGCATCTTCTCCAAACTGTTATCCTACGATCCAACTGCTGTAGGCAGAATCTGGACTCATTGCTGAACATAACGTTCCTCCACATGTTCAGGTTCCAGTGCACGTGTTGTCGACACCAGTGCAAACAGGCCTGACTGAGGGGCAGTCATGGCAGGCCTCCTGGCAGCCCTATGAGACTGGAGATTATGTGCAGTCTGTTCCAGATTGTCTGGGCAGAGAGCCGTTGGCCATATTGTCCTGCAAACCTTGACCTTGACAAATCAGTAGAAGACAGCCTACGGTACCTAAGTGATGACAGGGTGGAGAAACGGTCTTTTTGGGGTGTGGCCTTCTTGGGACGCCCACTGGCCTGTCTCTGACATCCGCAGTTAAATAGAACTTGGCCTTCATTTTGGAGATGGTATTGGGAACCTGGGTGTACCAGAAGCTCAAAGCAAGAGCCAATAGCAACAGCAAAATAAACTGTTCAGCATTGACAGAGGAGATTTGGCAAATTTTTCATGGGTGCAATACACATACTCACATACTCAGCTCTGCTGCCCATCCCGCAAATGCATGTTCTTTACAAATGTGGCACCATTTAAAAGGGAAATAAACAGGCTTTCCAACAGTATAAGATTTATTGCCAAGAAGCATTGTTACAACAAAGAAATAATCAAAGAAAACACAATGATAGATAGATAGATAGATAGATCACAAAATCACAATCTAAATATAATAAAATGTTATATAGTAATGTAACATTATATAGTTGCTTGGTCATTTTCTTTTATTTATTTATTTATTTTTTTTTACCAACAAAGAGATTTACAGTATCAGAAGACTGCAACGTTATTGATTGTTGGTCTGATGTAATAGGTCACCTGGAAAAAGGTCCCACTACCAACGTAGAGCTGGACAAACTAAGGTCAATAAATCAATTCACTCTCATGCTTGTTACAGGGAAAAGGACAGCAGTTCCATTAAATGGCCGTGTCAAGACATATGTGTAGCTCTACACTGTACATGTAGCTAATGGTAATGTGTGTTCCACCAGAGAGTGAACTGCAGTCCCTCTACTCCCTCAAACCAACATCAGTCACTAGCCATGTTTGTATTCTTATCATCACTAGCCCAAACATAACATTTTTCATGATTTTGTGTTCATGTACATGTGGTTATTGCTGGACTAACTTTCATTGTTAAAGCAACCCTGCGTAACTTTTAGCCATTTTGATGTTTTTTTAATCATGTAATCTCTGTAGAATCATGCCTCTTACTGACACAGTACCCTCAGCTGGATAGAACCCTCCAAAAAACGGGGGGATGGGGGCATATGGCAAGAGATTACGTGAGGTGAGGCATTCTACCACACTACACATAAGATAAAGAAATCAGGCCAATACTCCGGACCCTAGCAGAGTCATATTTGTAGTACACTCAAATGACAGTTTCAGTAGACATGCTCTTTATACCAAACTTGTCATCTTCAGCGCCTCTTCTTGTAATAAATAGTGCTGCTGCCAGTCCAGTTGCACAGCTTCACTTCAGCCCTAAATATTGACAGGAAAAATACTGTATACTGTAATACTTTGAGCTTGGATATAAATGTTCTAGTTATTTGACATTGGACCTTGTTTGTTAGCATGCACCATCTAGCTCACTTCAACCACTGTGCCTTTTTGATTGGCGTTTTGGTCCCTACACTACATACAGATAGCTCCGTTATGTCAGTGATTTTCTGACATTTAGGGAAGCGGGACATTTTCCGAGCCTATCCTTCTCCCATGAACCCTGAAATGAATTGGGCCTCCAACTGTAACCACTGCCTCCTCCGGTTTGATACGGCTCTGGTTCTTCCACTGCACAGGTTCGTCACTGTAAAATGGAATGTCTTGTTGCACTTACACTGCGACATACTACATAAAGAACTGCCCTAAACATCTTTTTGGTTTGTAGAGGCAGGTTTTTTCTTTTTTTAATTATTTAACCTTTATTGCACCAGTAAGTCCCTTGAGATAAAATCTCTTTTTCGAGGGAGACCTGGCCAAGAGGCGGACCAGTAAAAGTTATAAAAAGACAAACAAGTACAATTCTACAAACAACAGATCTCATAAAAAACATTTAAATCAAGCTCAAGAATAACAAGAACACTATTGTGTTTTGAATGATTTGAATGTACCCCGGGGAATGAGATGCTGAAGCTGCAATGAGTTTTGAATATTGTTCAAAGACCAAGGTGCAGCGTAGGATAAAGCAGTTCTGCCAAGTTCTGTGTTGATTCTGGGTACTATAAAAAGAGCCGATGTGAGGAGGGGAGTTGTACCCACTGGTGGCTGGAGACATGAGGTAACACAGATATGGAGAGAGTTTACCCTAGATGGCCTTATAGATGAATATAAGCCAGTGCTGTTGTCTCCTGAGGCTTACGCCTAATTTGTGATGGGTCCTGAAAGCAGAGTATGAGTAGAGTAATGAAGTGAAAGGCACTGTGAAAAACTGTGTCCAGGCAGTGAAGGGCTGAAGAAACTCTAGTCATGTAAATGATGTCCCATAATCCAGAACAGGAAGGAAGGTGGTCTGAACAAGCCTTTTCCTCACAACAGGATTCAGACAGGGTTTGTGTCTATGATAAAGGCCAAGCAGTGCTTTTAGCTTTTTTAAAAGATGTTCTAAGGAAGAGTGATACTCTACGATTTTAACATTTTATTTAAACATCTTACCTCAAATAAAATGGACAATTAAGGCTATCATACTTCTCTGTACTTCAAATATTTATATGAATTTAACTTACCTAATAATGTACTGTGTCCTGCTTTCTGAATGGGACACATGTCTTTCTTTCATTCCATCCTAAATAATGAAATGAAATTTCGAGATACAACATACCAGTTTTTCATTATTTTTAAATGTGCCACCCAGCCTCAATAGCCTATCATAGTATTTTGAAAATACTCCTTCCCATTTACCTTACCTGTCACAACAACAAAAACATAGCAACATGCCTGCTTTTATTTTATTTAAACTGAACCAATCTGCACTGCAACAGACCATTTTCCAGTAGAATTTTCTGCTGCTATTAATTCAATGTTCAGGCTGTGAAGACCAACAGCAAGCGTCACCATTGTATCATTGCATCACTGCATGTGGTTGCTAATACTTGCTGTGACTTGCTGCTAGTTCTCATCCGTATAGATTGTGTTGAATTATAAGTAAAGTTTAGACAAGATCTTGTGGCCTCATTTCCGCACACAGCATGCAGAACAGGCATTAAAGATTGTATAGGAGATGTTACAACATTTCAGGATTTAAAAAGAAAAAATGGCTTGAAATGGCTATGCTAAGCCATGGCATATTCTTCACAGCCAAAGCCTTCTATTCAATGTAATTTCTGTTTCAATTCTTAGAACGTAGAATACTGTAATTCTGTAAAACATTGATGTAGAAAACATGAGAACGTAGAACTAACAGAACTGTCAAATTAGACTTGGAGATATATCATATACAGTATTTCCTATGTTCAAGATAAAAGCCAAAAGTTTTTTGCATGAAACCTCAACGCTGTTTTTATTGTATATGTGTATGTATGTGTATGTCTGTGAGAACTTTGAGGAACAAGAAACTGAAGATGAAACATCTGTCCTATTGCTTATTAATGTGCTAAATATGGTGCTGTTAATGCTAAATTTAAATAATAATAATAATAATAACCAAACAATTCACTCAGTCCTTGTGGACCTATGACTGATTCAGAGTCACCCCACCAGAACCAGCCTGATGAAATGGTGCAAGAGGATTGTGACCCAACACCCAGTACATCAAGAATGTGGAGGCGGTGACAACAGCCACATGCTCCAAAAAAAGAAAAAAAGCAGTTGGCTGAGGTGAAAGCCATTTTTCAAGATTTCCTCAATCAGCAGCATGAGCAAGCAGAGCAAGATCAACAGGTCACTCAATCAATTGCCACTGCCATATCTCAAGCTGTCAATTGTTTTGAGCGCTGTGCTAATGCTGCAGAAAGGCATGCTCATGCATCTGAGGTGATGGCTGGTTTGAGGCAACCAGTGAGTTCGCAAAACCAACCCATGTCACCCATCTCTCTTACAACCAAGTAAGGACTTCAGCACACTTTTATTTAAGTAGTCACCCAAACATGTCATTCACCACATACCTAAACCTGGATTAAAGAATAGGGAGGGCCTATTGTTTTCGCTCTGATTATTTATTTATTTTCTGCGCTTTGAGTGCTAATTTGACCCCTGAACGTGCTCAAAAACTCACCAAACGTTGCCCAAAATTCAGGATCGGCGAAAAATTATATATTTTGGAAATCCCATACAAATTCATATAAAGGTGGCTCGACAGCACACCCTGGAATGATGGAAATACATTATGCCAATGAGAAGTGAAAGTACTTTTTTTTTTAGCCATAAATTCACGAAATTTGGTACACACATTCTTTACATGTAGCCAAACAAAAAATATTACTATGGCTTTACTCCCCGACAAAAAGGAAGTCCACCATTTTGGGTGGAAATTGCGATGCCCAAAATCACACCCCTCATTCAAAATCTTTCTCCTCCAAGGGTTTTTAATCCAAAAGGCACTGAATTTGGTCAGAATCACCTAGACATGTGAGCCAACAAAAGTTATCAATTTTTTTTTTCATAACTTAATGGGTGTGGCCGTAATGATCCACTAACGAGGAGGCCATTTTGGGAAACAGAACATCTCCTGTAACTTTCACAAACATTGCTGGATCTGGTTGGACCCAATAAAGCGTTTGCTTACATTAATGACCTGAACACAGTGATGTTCAAATAATGGGAATATCTTTAAAACTGGCTCTCCATCACAGTACAAAATTAAGTTTTGGCCAGGACATTTCTCCCCGCGGTTGCAAAGGGAGGCGAAATGACGTCCTGTCGAGACCGTTTACTCCCGCGGTTGCAAGGGGAGTCGACGTGCAGTCTTCCCGAGGAAACGTGCCCCACTCTGACTTGTTTGATCCTGCCATCAATCACCTACTCTTTAAACCGGTAAGTTTCTGATACTTTGAAATCGTCTTGTTTCTGTGTTGTCCTAATATAACATATCTCTCTTGGTTTTAGCTTGAACAAAGCCTCAGAAACAATCGCACTGTTTTCAAGTTGAGTTGGAACACGCCACCTACAAAACAAAAGTTGAAGCCCAAGAAAAAAGATGCCTGCAATAATGTTTAAATACTATGTTCACTATGAGCACAATATCATTTGCTTGTTTCAAACCAGAGCTACATATGTTTAATACCTTGTGTTTAGCAGCTTACTCATGACTTGTAAAGAAATGGTAGATAATTATGAAAGTTTATGTAGTTTAACTTAGACAAAAATGTATGCAGAATATGTATTTATGACACAGCTTGTGCTCTGTTACAAAGTTAGTAAAATCTGTGGGTGTTGTTTTTGGTGAACAGAAGAAAGACAGGGGCAAAAAAATGTCTGATCAAATTAATTTTATGTTTATACAGCATATTACAATAAGAACATACAGTATGTATTTTTGTCTTCTATTCCAAAAACAACTGTTTAATTAATTAATTGCATATTGTAACTGGATTGATTTGTGATGTCATGTAGGCTGTAAAAAAGGATTTTCATAGACACTGCTTACACAGAGAAACACTGTAAACATGGGAAACATATATAAAGAAAAGTGAAGAAAATCATGCATAAAAATGTGATGCATTAAACAGACTGTACTTGATTTATTTATAGAAACTGTATTGTGATCTGCTTAGCTTTTGCCACCGAGGGTCTATGAAAGACTCCTGTTTAAGACTGTGATTCTGTAACTGAACAAAACTTAACAACCACCAAAACTGACCATGTTTCCACAGGTTAGACGTATGTTGAAATGTTGGACACTGCATTAAAAAGCTATTCTTTTAACTGTGTTTAAGGAAAACATGCTTTGTGTTCAGTTTCAACATTTGGAGACAGTACAATCTGCCATTTTTCTTGAGTTTTCATTTAGTCTGCTTCGTGAGAAGAGTTTGTGACGCTATGTTTCTTATTTGGTCATGTGACTGTCTGCCTACGTCTGATTGGTAGATGGTAGATCCACTGACGGCATCTCTCTGGCAAAAATAAAGCTTACAATGTTTAGTACAAATGGTAAAAAAAATAAAAAGTAACAGGTCAAGTGTAGGCCAAATTAGAGACCAAAGTACAGTGCAGTAAAAATACCCTTAGAAATACATTGTTTCACAAAGTTTCTCAACTAAATGTAAGTAAGTAACTCTGGCAAAGGGAATGATGTAGGCTGGTACAACCTTTGCTGGAACTTTTCATAATAAAGCTCCTTTCCTTGCACTGATTTGCACTGATTTGTATAGTAAAATATATTCATACAAATTACTTTGCAAAGCACTGAATGCAAGTTAGTGTCACAGGCATGAAATCTGTGATCTGGTTGAGGTGAGTTCCTCTGCTTTTATAGCCTTAGCGCTCATTTTTAGTTTTTTATTGTACATTTGAAAACCTGTGTGGAAATAACTACACTTTCTTTCAAAAAGGGTTGAGACATGCATGTTGAAGTGCTTATACGCTACCTGCTCTATGGTAAGATTTATGATACATCTGATTATTATATTCTACTGTTCAGTTATTAACTACATCACAAATGTCCAGGGCATATCCTCGTCCCGTTTGCTCTCAGCAGAATTCAGGAGTACCACCTTGTCGACTTGAACCGGAATTGGACCGATGCTCAGCTTTACTGCAGAGATAAATACACCGACTTAGCCACATTTGAAAGTTTGGAGGATCTTTACAGGATAAACACAGGCAATACTACAGACGCATGGATTGGTCTGTTTGATGACGCTGCGTCCTGGAGAGGAGTCATGACCTCTGACTCTAACTCCTGGAGGTGGTCTGCCACTGGGACAACGAGCCCCGGTCAATACCAGAACTGGGCTGCAGGTGAACCGGATAATTACGCTGGAATAGAGATGTGTGTCTGCATACAAAATGGCAAATGGAAGGACTGCAACTGTGCCAGCCCATTATATTTTGTATGTTATACAGGTAAGATGTTCTTAAAATCCAAAGAATTTTGACATCATTTGGGTTTTTATGAAGTTAAATGGAGTTGACTATATTGTCAAAGCATAAATAGCAAGTATTCGCTAACTGTGGACAACTGGAAGCTAGAATATTACATTTTAAACAAATCTATAGGATTTAGTAATAGTTAATGTGTATGTTACAGCTTGTGGTCAATGGAGTTGTCAAAATATGGATGGAATGCTAATATTCAGTTCTTATCGAAACATATACTAGTACAGTACTTATCCAGGCCAATACATCTAAATGTTCAAAATACAAAAATAGTAATGGAATAAGTAGGATCATAGGACTGGGATTGATCACACAAGGACATGTGACAGATTAATCTAACCAACCACTATCTATGTGTAACCACAGGTGTTTTTTATTGACATATAAAGTTACATCTACTCTTTTACATTTATTACTAACTGTACATTTATTGATTCACATTGTTGGTCTAACATTTTTGGTTACTATTTTCAGTTCAATCAGACACAAAGAAGTTTATTCTTGTCACCACATTAAAGACCTGGGCTGAGTCTATGGCCTACTGCAGACTGCACTATAACGACCTGGCCATGATCGAAAACTCAACAGAAAACCAAGCAGTAGTTGAAGTCAAGGGAAATGCACTGGCCTGGATCGGCCTGTACCGAACGCCTTGGAGGTGGTCCGACAACAACAACAGCAGCTTGAGACACTGGACACTGGGAGAACCAAATAATATAAACGGGTTAGAGTTCTGTGCTTTTAAGAAACCAAACAATTTTTGGAATGATGCGCCATGTTCAGTGCAGTTTCCCTTTGTCTGTCACGGAGGTAAGAAATAAGTTTGAGTGCCATATTTATGTATTGATGGTACAGGATGCCAACAAAAAAAACAAAAAAACTAGGGCTGGTAAAATTAACACGTTAACTTTTTGTGTGCATTATTTTTTCGGTTCGGTGTGCAAAAAAAATAATGATGGAAAAACAAAAAAGTCACGCTTCTAAATGGACAATTGTGCTTTAAAAGATCACTGGATGGTTCCTGGAAAAGAGTAAAATATTATGTGTGATTTGCAGTAGATTTAAATACAGTGGTCCCTCGTTTATCGCGGGGGTTACGTCCTAAAAATAACCTGCAATAGGCAAAATCTGCGAAGTAGTCAGCTTTATTTTTACAATTATTATACATGTTTTAAGGCTGTCAAAGCCCTCACCACACACTTTATACACTTTTCTCAGACAGGCATTAACATTTTCTCACATTTCTCTCTTGTTTAAACACTCTCAAAGTTCAAACCTTAGCATCCTCCTCTGTCTTTTGGGTGCGACCGCAGGTGCCTTTGTCGGTGCAGAACGTTTCGTCGACATTGTGGGTTTTGTCGGGGAGAAAACTTGCAAACATACAGCACTTCAGAGTCACACTGCTAGCGATCGAACATTTATGTAAATTTGGCAAGCCGAACACATTCTGTACTGTACAGGAGACACGGCACGGAGGAGATTGATTGACAATGGTCTACAGTCCCTTAGCCAATCAGGACGCAGAACACAATGCGCGTTCATATGCTGTGAAAAAAAAAAAAAGCATGCAAAATTGCACTAAAAAAAAATCCGTGAAACAGTGAGGCCGTGAAAGGTGATCCGCATTATAGTGAGGGACAACTGTATTCTGTAAGGTTCTAAATTACACAAATCCCGCATATAGTCAAAGCACAAAGTGAATGTTTTAATGCACTTTAAGTTACTGTATTTTATCACAATTTACACTGAATACAACAGTTAAACAGTTAAATGATTCAAAATAATGTTAATTACCTTCTGTTAAATTGAAGATTAAGAGTGTTACAAATTGACAAGTTAAGTCAAGTTAATCGTGATTAATTTGTCAATTGTAATTTTCATATGTTAAGGCCCAAAAGTGAATCAAAATGCAGCAAAATACTAAATAAATTAAATTATGACTTGAACGAGCATTGAAAAGTTACCTTTGAAATGCATGTATTAAAAAGATGACTAATTGTTTTGTATTTGGCATCCCATATTCATGCTGTAATTCATAATTGTAACTTATAATTAAAAATGTCCCCTAATTGTCTAGCTCTAAAAGGACGGTCAGTCATCACAATAAGGCTTCAACTCCAAACTAACTCTGACTTGTCTGATCCTGCCATCAATCACCTACTCTTTAAACCGGTAAGTTTCTGATACTTTGAAATCGTCTTGTTTCTGTGTTGTCCTAATATAACATATCTCTCTTGGTTTTAGCTTGAACAAAGCCTCAGAAACAATCGCACTGTTTTCAAGTTGAGTTGGAACACGCCACCTACAAAACAAAAGTTGAAGCCCAAGAAAAAAGATGCCTGCAATAATGTTTAAATACTATGTTCACTATGAGCACAATATCATTTGCTTGTTTCAAACCAGAGCTACATATGTTTAATACCTTGTGTTTAGCAGCTTACTCATGACTTGTAAAGAAATGGTAGATAATTATGAAAGTTTATGTAGTTTAACTTAGACAAAAATGTATGCAGAATATGTATTTATGACACAGCTTGTGCTCTGTTACAAAGTTTGTAAAATCTGTGGGTGTTGTTTTTGGTGAACAGAAGAAAGACAAGGGCAAAAAAATGTCTGATCAAATTAATTTTATGTTTATACAGCATATTACAATAAGAACATACAGTATGTATTTTTGTCTTCTATTCCAAAAACAACTGTTTAATTAATTAATTGCATATTGTAACTGGATTGATTTGTGACGTCATGTAGGCTGTAAAAAAGGATTTTCATAGACACTGCTTACACAGAGAAACACTGTAAACATGGGAAACATACATAAAGAAAAGTGAAGAAAATCATGCATAAAAATGTGATGCATTAAACAGACTGTACTTGATTTATTTATAGAAACTGTATTGTGATCTGCTTAGCTTTTGCCACCGAGGGTCTATGAAAGACTCCTGTTTAAGACTGTGATTCTGTAACTGAAGAAAACTTAACAACCACCAAAACTGACCATGTTTCCACAGGTTAGACTTATGTTGAAATGTTGGACACTGCATTAAAAAGCTATTCTTTTAACTGTGTTTAAGGAAAACATGCTTTGTGTTCAGTTTCAACATTTGGAGACAGTACCCTCTGCCATTTTTCTTGAGTTTTCATTTAGTCTGCTTCGTGAGAAGAGTTTGTGACGCTATGTTTCTTATTTGGTCATATGACTGTCTGCCTACGTCTGATTGGTAGATGGTAGATCCACTGACGGCATCTCTCTGGCAGAAATAAAGCTTACAATGTTTAGTACAAATGGTAAAAAAAATAAAAAGTAACAGGTCAAGTGTAGGCCAAATCTACTCCAGTAAAAGTCAAAAGTATAGTGCAGTAAAATACCCTTAGAAATACATTGTTTCACAAAGTTTCTCAACTAAATGTAAGTAAGTAACTCTGGCAAAGGGAATGATGTAGGCTGGTACAACCTTTGCTGGAACTTTTCATAATAAAGCTCCTTTCCTTGCACTGATTTGCACTGATTTGTATAGTAAAATATATTCATACAAATTACTTTGCAAAGCACTGAATGCAAGTTAGTGTCACAGGCATGAAATCTGTGATCTGGTTGAGGTGAGTTCCTCTGCTTTTATAGCCTTAGCGCTCATTTTTAGTTTTTTATTGTACATTTGAAAACCTGTGTGGAAATAACTACACTTTCTTTCAAAAAGGGTTGAGACATGCATGTTGAAGTGCTTATACGCTACCTGCTCTATGGTAAGATTTATGATACATCTGATTATTATATTCTACTGTTCAGTTATTAACTACATCACAAATGTCCAGGGCATATCCTCGTCCCGTTTGCTCTCAGCAGAATTCAGGAGTACCACCTTGTCGACTTGAACCGGAATTGGACCGATGCTCAGCTTTACTGCAGAGATAAATACACCGACTTAGCCACATTTGAAAGTTTGGAGGATCTTTACAGGATAAACACAGGCAATACTACAGACGCATGGATTGGTCTGTTTGATGACGCTGCGTCCTGGAGAGGAGTCATGACCTCTGACTCTAACTCCTGGAGGTGGTCTGCCACTGGGACAACGAGCCCCGGTCAATACCAGAACTGGGCTGCAGGTGAACCGGATAATTACGCTGGAATAGAGATGTGTGTCTGCATACAAAATGGCAAATGGAAGGACTGCAACTGTGCCAGCCCATTATATTTTGTATGTTATACAGGTAAGATGTTCTTAAAATCCAAAGAATTTTGACATCATTTGGGTTTTTATGAAGTTAAATGGAGTTGACTATATTGTCAAAGCATAAATAGCAAGTATTCGCTAACTGTGGACAACTGGAAGCTAGAATATTACATTTTAAACAAATCTATAGGATTTAGTAATAGTTAATGTGTATGTTACAGCTTGTGGTCAATGGAGTTGTCAAAATATGGATGGAATGCTAATATTCAGTTCTTATCGAAACATATACTAGTACAGTACTTATCCAGGCCAATACATCTAAATGTTCAAAATACAAAAATAGTAATGGAATAAGTAGGATCATAGGACTGGGATTGATCACACAAGGACATGTGACAGATTAATCTAACCAACCACTATCTATGTGTAACCACAGGTGTTTTTTATTGACATATAAAGTTACATCTACTCTTTTACATTTATTACTAACTGTACATTTATTGATTCACATTGTTGGTCTAACATTTTTGGTTACTATTTTCAGTTCAATCAGACACAAAGAAGTTTATTCTTGTCACCACATTAAAGACCTGGGCTGAGTCTATGGCCTACTGCAGACTCCACTATAACGACCTGGCCATGATCGAAAACTCAACAGAAAACCAAGCAGTAGTTGAAGCCAAGGGTAATGCACTGGCCTGGATCGGCCTGTACCGAACGCCTTGGAGGTGGTCCGACAACAACAACAGCAGCTTGAGACACTGGACACTGGGAGAACCAAATAATATAAACGGGTTAGAGTTATGTGCTTATAAGAAAGCAGCAAACACATTATGGAATGATGCGCCATGTTCAATGCAGTTTCCCTTTGTCTGTCACGGAGGTAAGAAATAAGTTTGAGTGCCATATTTATGTATTGATGGTACAGGATGCCAACAAAAAAAACAAAAAAACTAGGGCTGGTAAAATTAACACGTTAACTTTTTGCATTATTTTTTTCGGTTCGGTGTGCAAAAAAAATAATGATGGAAAAACAAAAAAGTCACGCTTCTAAATGGACAATTGTGCTTTAAAAGATCACTGGATGGTTCCAGGAAAAGAGTAAAATATTATGTGTGATAATATGTGTGATTTGCAGTAGATTTAAATACAGTGGTCCCTCGTTTATCGCGGGGGTTACGTCCTAAAAATAACCCGCAATAGGCAAAATCCGCGAAGTAGTCAGCTTTATTTTTTACAATTATTATATATGTTTGAAGGCTGTAAAACCCCTCACCACACACTTTATACACTTTTCTCAGACAGGCATTAACATTTTCTCACATTTCTCTCGTTTAAACACTCTCAAAGTTCAAACCTTAGCATCTTCCTCTGTCTTTTGGGTGCGACCGCAGGTGCCTTTGTCGGTGCAGAACGTTTCGTCGACATTGTGGGTTTTGTCGAGGAGAAAACTAGCAAACATACAGCACTTCAGAGTCACACTGCTAGCAATCGAACATTTATGTAAATTTGGCAAGTCGAACACATTCTGTACTGTACAGGAGACACGACACGGAGGAGACTGATTGACAATGGTCTACAGTCCCTTAGCCAATCAGGACGCAGAACACAATGCGCGTTCATATGCTGTAAAAAAAAAAAAAAAAGCATGCAAAATTGCACTAAAAAAAATCCGTGAAACAGTGAGGCCGTGAAAGGTGATCCGCATTATAGTGAGGGACGACTGTATTCTGTAAGGTTCTAAATTACACAAATCCCCCATATGGTCAAAGCACAAAGTGAATGTTTTAATGCACTTTAAGTTACTGTATTTTATCACAATTTACACTGAATACAACAGTTAAACAGTTAAATGATTCAAAATAATGTTAATGACCTTCTGTTAAACTGAAGATTAAGAGTGTTACAAATTGACAAGTTATGTCAAGTTAATTGTGATTAATTTGTCAATTGTAATTGTAATGTTAAGGCCCAAAAGTGAATCAAAATGCAGCAAAATACTAAATAAATTAAATTACGACTTGAACGAGAATTGAAAAGTTACCTTTGAAATGCATGTATTAAAAAGATGACTAATTTTTTTGTATTTGGCATCCCATATTCATGCTGTAATTCATAATTGTAACTTATAATTAAAAATGTCCCCTAATTGTCTAGCTCTAAAAGGACGGTCAGTCATCACGATAAGGCTTCAACTCCAAACTAACTCTGACTTGTCTGATCCTGCCATCAATCACCTACTCTTTAAACCGGTAAGTTTCTGATACTTTGAAATCGCCTTGTTTCTGTGTTGTCCTAATATAACATTTCTCTCTTGGTTTTAGCTTGAACAAAGACTCAGAAACAATCGCACTGTTTTCAAGTTGAGTTGGAACACGCCACCGACAAAACAAAAGTTGAAGCCCAAGAAAAAAGATGACTGCAATTATGTTTAAATACTATGTTTACTATGAGCACATTATTATTTGTTTGTTTCAAACCAGAGCTACATATGTTTAATACCTTGTGGTTAGCAGCTTACTTATGACTTGTAAAGAAATGGTAGATAATTATGAAAGTTTATGTAGTTTAACTTAGGCAAAAATGTATGCAGAATATGTATTTATGACACAGCTTGTGCTCTGTTACAAAGTTTGTAAAATCTGTGGGTGTTGTTTTTGGTGAACAGAAGAAAGACAAGGGCAAAAAAATGTCTGATCAAATTAATTTTATGTTTATACAGCATATTACAATAAGAACATACAGTATGTATTTTTGTCTTCTATTCGAAAAACAACTATTTAATTAATTAATTGCATATTGTAACTGGATTGATTTGTGACGTCATGTAGGCTGTAAAAAAAAGGATATTCATTGTTTACACAGAGAAACACTGTAAACATGGGAAACATACATAAAAAAAGGGAAGAAAATTTGGCATAAAAATGTGATGCATTAAACAGACTGTACCTGATTTATTTATTTTTTTTCTAGTTGGAGGAAATGTTTAAACCCCAATTTGCATATTGTAAAATAAATGATTTACCAGCACAAAACAACAGCAGCAGCAGCAGCAGCAGTGAGCATTACCCTCAGAGTGAAAATAAACCAGTTTAGGTTAGATACTTTGTAGTTTTAGCCCTAGTGTCTCCATAAACATGTCTAATATAATTTTTGCTGCACAGAGTCTTGTTAAAAGACGTTAAAAGCACTCTGACCATGTGGCTAATTTACATAAATCAATAAAGTGTGTTACACAGACTCTGTTTCTGTTGATCCTGTCACTTCACTAAACCACAGTATTTTAGGGTAAGATGATGTTTTCTCTGTGATTATTAGTGATTTTATCATCTGCAGAGTCACCACAGACTTTATTGGAGCTGCTCTGGAGCTAACAGCAGCATTAGTCACAACACAGTGAACAGCACAGTGTTAGCGGAAATGTTTTTTCTGTTAAATTCGATGTGGCTATTTTTGATATCGTCCAAAATTAAAAACTCAATGGAATTAATTCCATTGATAGCCCAGTCTTATATAAGGGTATATGATTTGTGGTTTTGACACATTTTTTTTCTTTATTATTATCAAAGCCTTTTTTCCTTTATATATCATCTCTGGGTCTCGGTCATTAAAATTAGCACATCATATGTACACTAAAATACAATTACAGTGGTTACATATTTTATATACCCCCGTCCTCATTAAGTTCACTTACATTCAGAGTGGTGAGAGTGCTACACAGGGATAAATATTGACAGTTGAATCACGTAATGTTTAACGAGGAGATAATTGCTGTATCGACACTAAAGATGGAGCTAAAACATTACGGTAATATAAACACTTTTTCACAACAAATAAAACCAATACCTACAGTAGGTGACGTGAGTTTGAACATTGCAGACTACTCCCAGTGACAAGAATAACTATATTATATAAATTCACTCCAAATGTGACAGTGAGCTCAACAGAGATAAAATAACAGTAAAACAATGCAGTTGGCAGCTATTGCTAATTCATTCATCCATAGAAACTGTATTGTGGTCTGCTTAGCTTATGCCACCGAGGGTCTATGAAAGACTCCTGTTTAAGACTGTGATTCTGTAACATCCACCAAAACTGACCATGTTTCCACAGGTTAGACGTATGTTGAAATGTTGGACACTGCATTAAAAAGCTGTTCTTTTAACTGTGTTTAAGGAAAACACATGCTTTGTGTTCAGTTTCAACATCTGGAGACAGTACCCTCTGCCATTTTTCTTGAGTTTTCATTTAGTCTGCTTCGTGAGAAGAGTTTGTGACGCTATGTTTGTATTTGGTCATGTGACTGTTTGATTGGTAGATGGTAGATTCGTAGAAAAATCACAGAACATAAACCTACCATGTAATTATGTTAGGTTTATGTATTTTTCAAGTGCATTCAACACCATTAGACCAGCTTTACTTAGTGAAAAACTTTACTCCTTTATCAGGTGGATCTCTGATTACCTGACAGGTAGACCTCAGTATGTCAGGCTGGGGAACTGTGTCTCTAAGACCGTTATTAGTAACACAGGGGCTCCTCAAGGCACTGTCCTTGCTCCATTCCTCTTCACATTATACACAACTGATTTTAATTATACCTCTGAGTCCTGCCACATTCAAATATCATTCAAAACTCTGATGATACAGCAATAGTGGCTTGCATCAAAAATGGACAGGAAGAGGAATACAGGAGTCTTATAGAGAACTTTTATAGATGGAGCCAAGAGAACAGTCTCACTCTAAACACCTCCAAAACGAAAGAGATCGTAGGAGACTTGAAAAAGTAATAGAGAGAGCTGGTTCAACTATAGGAAGTAGTTTAGAGACTCTGGTTGAGGTAGTGGAGCAATGGACACTCAACAGGATGGATGCTATACTGAACAACATGGACCATCCCATGAATTCAGCTTTTGAACTACAAAGAGCAGACAGTGGACGTCTGAGATCAGTGAGCTGCAGGACAGAATGCCACAAGAACTCCCTCTTCCCGACCGCCATAAGACTGTATAATCAGTCTTATTGCAGATGAAGATTAGAAGAGCACCAAGATTGAATTTCCCCTAGGGGATTAATAAAGTGTTTTTGATTTAGATTTTTGATTAGATCCACTGACGACATCTCTCTGGCAGAAATAAATCTTACAATGTTTAGTACAAATGGTAAAGAAATAAAAAGTAACAGGTCAAGTGTAGGCCAAATCTACTCCAGTAAAAGTCAAAAGTATAGTGCAGTAAAAATACCCTTAGAAATACATTTTTTCACAAAGTTTCTCAATTAAATGTAAGTAAGTAACTCTGGCAAAAGGAATGATGTAGGCTGGTACAACCTTTGCTGGAACTTTTCATAATAAAGCTGCTTTCCTTGCACTGATTTGTATAGTTAAATATATACAAATTAATGAATGCAAGTTAGTGTCACAGGCATGAAATCTGTGATCTGGTAGAGGTGTTCCTCTGCTTTTATAGCCTTAGCACTCATTTTTAGTTTTTTATTGTACATTTGAAAACCTGTGTGGAAATAACTACACTTTCTTTCAAAAAGGGTTGAGACATGCATGTTGAAGTGCTTATACTCTACCTGCTCTATAGTAAGATTTATGATACATCTGATTATTATATTCTACTGTTCAGTTATTAACTACATCACAAATGTCCAGGGCATATCCTCATCCCGTTTGCTTTCAGCAGAATTCAGGAGTACCACTTTATCGACGATGATCAACTTTACTGCAGAGATAAATACACCGACTTAGCTGTAAGTTACACAAGTTCACACAAATTGAATTTTCAAATAGTCAAAGTTCTGAAACACAAAGTGAATGTATTAATGCACTTTAAGTCACTTTATTTTATAAAGGTTTTTCATTTAAGTTATTTTTAAGTTATTTGTCATAATATTTTTGCATTAATAAACTGGGCTCAAAGTGACTCAGTTTTGAAGTCTGAACAATCCAAAATCAATACTTTTCTGTACAACCTACCACAATTTACACTGAATACAACAGTTAATGTATGGCAAAGTTAAATAATTCAAAATAATGTTAATTACCTTCTGTTAAATTGAAGATTCAGTGTTAAAAGTTGGCGAGTTAAGTCAAGTTAATCGTGATTAATTTGTTAATATTAATTTTCACTTGTAAAGGTCCAAAAGTGAATCAAAATGCTGCAAAAAACTTTATTCATACTAAATAAATTAAATTATAATAGAATACTTACCTTTGAAATGCATGTATATGTATGTCTCTTGGACCTATGCCCGAAATTCAACCCGGTTGCCGTGGTAATGGCCCACCAATGATCACAAAAAATTTACCAAAAAAATTTAGTTTTTGGCACAGACACTCCTCGTGTGTACCTGAACAAGAAACTCCATTGGACCCATGAGTTAATTAAAACCGTGTTGCATTGGAAATATGAAATTCTGGCCTTGTGCAGGGCCTGTGCAATGCTGGGGAAACTTTGTTGTCAATGAGTTAAATTTGGTGAAACACATTCAGTGATGAATGTAAAAGTCTGTAGGGATCATTAGTGTCACAAATGAAGAGTCGGATAAGTAGCGCGACAGCGCCCCCTGGGAAAAGACAACTTTGTGACCCTGGGATAAAGGCGCGTCCGAGCCTCTTGCAATAAAGTCACATATTTATTCCCCAACATTTTTGTGAGGCTTTTTAAAGGGCTCATTTTGAGGTCGTTGGCGACGCTCTTAAAAGTCGGCACCAGCACCGGGTCGCGACGGCGAGGGCCGATAATCGCCGCTTGCTTCTATATTTGGTAATTGTATTTTCAATATGTATGTTATTGTTTTTGTGTTCAAGAGAAGTTAAATGTTTTCACAACATGTAACATTGCAACTGATTTATTTTCCTAAAAGTAACAAAAATAATTTTATTTTAAAGTACATCTGTTGTGAGGTTCTCTTATATGTTCTGCTTCAACAAGATAGCTTTTACAAAATGTCACATAAAAGTTACATAATGTAGCCTTCAAGTATTTTTTTTCCAAAAGTCTTTGTAATGCAGATGTAAGTCATTACATTGAAAGTGACAAGGTTGTGTCTCACCTTCATTACTTGAGTCTTCATTAGGCAGTACACTTCACTGCTTCTCCATCTTGCGGATGTTATGTAGAACACATGTTGCCACAACTGTGGCACTGTACTTTCAGGCACCCAAACATGTGCTCCACCTTAACCCTGCATCCATTCATGTGAGTGTTAAATGTTTCATGTTTTTCTGACAAATTGGGTCCAGAATAACCTTTGATGAGCCAAGGCAATAGTGGATACGCAGGATCACATACCACCAGCAGAGGTATCTGGACTCCCTCCACAACTGCAGCATGACGATGTCTTTCAGGGTTTCTGAGGACACAAATACAGAAAGACATATTTACTGCACTTGTTAAAAGAATTAATACACCTCCATTATCTATTATTTTTTCTGAAATTGTAAGTATTTCAGTATATGTCAATTCTTACTCATTTTTAATACCCTTATATAATTCAATAGTATTTATTTAGAATAGATTTCCTTCTAGTATACACTTAATGTGTATGGTAAGATATTGAAAAACAAACTGTTCATTTACATCATTTAAATACAGCCGCATCTTGGGCACTTCCAGGTGTGCCAACACAAATGGCTCGTATCATGCACCTGTCATCAACGAGGGCCTGGAGAACAATAGATGGCCACCAATCAGAAGGATTGATGTAATCACGATAGCCGTCCAGCTGTGCACACCGTATATACAGTGGACAGTTGTTTTTCTAACCCTGAAACTTCCCTCAACTACTCTGTACTCGGCGTAGGTAGCCAGCTTGAACAAGACAATGGGAATTCACTTTTGAGTCAGAACTGGTGGTCGGTGGCAACCTCTGATAGGTGCCACATCAGGACCAATTTGCTCACTCAGAATCTCAAATGTCGGCTGTGACATTTTGAAATGTTGCAGTTATAGATTTTCTGTAAAGTGTCCCCACTACTTCCTCCCAGAATGCTTTATTTCGTGGTCTCTCCCAGACCCGCGGGCTTCAATGAAAAGCGGTAGTTACCTCCAACCCTATCAGGCAAGCAATTACTTTGTTTTGTGTTTTGTTTTTGTGCGGGGAACAGGTGGAACTCATCGATTAGCATTTGCACTATACACAGAAATGTGTATGAAAACGGCTTAAGGTCAGACTTTTTTGTAATACAGCAAAACTCATGTGACAGATTGTTTTCGTCATTCGCAAGGTCATCACGCACAGCATCTTTATTGATAAAAGCCTGGATGGAAACATGGCTATTGAGTTGTTGAAAAAAGTGCATGCACAAGACTAACTTTCGTCATTCACAGCTCCATCCAAGGCCACGCCTCCAAAACAACATTCACTCACTCAATACTACTCCTATTACAACTCGTAGCAGTAGCAAACTGCTTTTTGCCTTACAAGTACTGTGACACAGCATTAGTCGATATGCCTAAGTAACTCTGGAAAATGAATTACTCTAACAACAATACCAGTCTCAGTTACCTGTCGAGCAGAAACTGGATGACCAACTTGTCAGTCTGAAGCCGTTATATAGCACACTATTCATGAAAAGCTGCACCAAAAACAACTCTTTTCCTTTTGTCGCTACTTGTTCCATGTTTCTTCTCAGCCATTGTGCAACCTCGAACTAATGCCAGAGCCACAATGAAAACAACCTCGTGGTAATGCCGGAGCTGATACAGTTTGTGCAGGGAATGGCTTTGGTTAAATCCAAAAAGGAGTGAAAGTGAAAAAAACTTTAAATGTAGACCGCTGCCTCTCTCTTAAACCTGGAAGGAAGCTTGAAGACAAAACCTGTGAGGCTGCTGAGGGGGTTGGCCAAACAAAAACACAAAACGCTCCAGGGAGGCTGAGTGTTTGCCTGCAGTTGTGGTTTGAGGAAATGAGAGTTTCAGATTGATGTCTTCTGTGGAAAAATCTGAATCAGACTGATTCCCTTTGAAAGAGTCCCATTTCTTGTAAGCAGTACCATAAAACTAGTGAACAGAGTCACACGTGCACTCCCATCACAGTCTACATAAATAACTTGTAAGAAGGCATCTTCAATATTCATGTCTGACCATCAGTCGGTGGAACACATAACTTGTGGAGACAGCCCTTTCACTCATTTTGTTACGCTTAAGTGACTAATTACATTATACAGTGCATTTGAAATTGGTTTATCTAATATTTCTTCCTTTTCCCCACAACATCTTTTGTTAAAGTGACATGAACTAACGTGTCAAAATGACAAGTATGTATCTTCACCATTTACAGTAGTCTCTGAGAAGAGCTGAAGGAAGTGTCTGGAGAGAGGGAAGTTTGGGCTTCTCTGCTTAGACTACTGCCCCTCACAATCAGATGAGCAGAGGACGGTGGAGGAATTGCCATTTTTTCAGAGCATAAGACATGAATAAACCAGAGAATGACACTTTTTAGTGGAGGTGAGGGATAAAAGGGGTTAAATCACATGTCGTTCCCAGTGGCATCTAAGATGACTTAAACAAGTATGTAGCAATTATGAACATAATTGCCATTTGTTCCGTGCTTTTTAAAATTTTACCCTGTGTTTCAAAAGGCTTTCTGCTCTGAAAGGTCACAGTGACATAAAGTAATCATCCCTCTCTTTGAGTTTGTCATAATAGAGATTTCACAAAGTACATAGAAAACTAAGACAATGTGAAGCTAGTGGAGCACTTCAGTTGATAATAAACTCATAAAGAGCACAGGGTTTTTTTAAACTGCATTAAACAATGCATTTCAGTGCCTTGCGCCATGTCTGATGATTGGCTTTTGTCATAGTGACCTTTCAATGTAGAAAGCATTTCTGAAGATAAAAACTACACAAAATAAATGGTTAGGAATATATTTATAAATACCACTTATTCATGTGAAGGAAATCTTATCAGAGACTGATGGGCCTTAGTTGTGTACATAATAATAGCAGTGTGTTTAAAAAAATGAGTAAAGCTCAAAATCCTTATAATGGCTTTTATGTTCATACACACAAAAGCATTGTGAACACTGCACATTCTATTCTAAATCAAAACATGAACAAACAAAGGATCAAATTTGTTATTACTGTTCAGAAAGTGAAGAAAAGGGAATATTAGGCTGGTGAAAAAAATAGCAGCGTCTGCATTTTTCTTTACAAACTCAAACATTTACTGTATAAGCTGAAAACTGCCTTAGATGTATCTTTCTTGTGAATCACTGAAATGATATTTCATTGTTTAATGAAATCAGAAGCTTGCATAACAGCTTCTGATTTTGAGAAGCTGACAAATCTGTGTTGCATGGAGTTGACCAGCTTCTGGCTCCTGTGAATTATAAGGATTTTGAGCTATACTCACTTTTTTAAAACACACTGCTATTATTATGAACACAACTCTATGTTGTTAAGTACAGAGTGAATGTTTAGTGTGACTCCAGAGAAAAGAATAAAGATTGCCACTTTAGCTTTTAAACAACTATTTGTGTTTCCAGCTTGTACTCAATACTGCTAATCTTCTGCTGTGTTATCATGTAGCATCCATCCCTCCCAAATTTCAGGATAATAACATGGATTTTTATCAGTTAATAGACTGTGGACTCTGTTTCATTTTGAAAGCTCCTTAATTGTGTTTTAGAGGACTCACAGAAAATCGCACAGACACCTGTATTTTCAGTTTTGTTGCTAAGCCCATGTACCCTGATTTGAAAAGCTTTGAAACCTTTTTGGAGACTTCATCTGGAATCATGTCCGGAGTCAGTAAAGTAACACAGTAACACTTCCTTTAATTCTGTTAAAGGAAGGTGTAAAATTTCTTTCTTAAATTTGAGGAAAGCTGTTTAGTAAAAAAAAAAAGACAACGCACACCAGAATATTTGTCCTATCATCCTCACATAGAGAGATGTCTCAAGTTAGGGGTGCTTCCATTGGCTGTTGGTCTACATGGCTTGTTAAAGTTATGACATATATATCACATACAATACACATTTTAAACAACAAAAAATTAAAAAAAAGGTTCAGGTCTAAAGCTCAACACTTATGGCACATGAGGCTACTGCTATGATACATTTTTCAAGTGTGCACAGCTTGTCCTGTCTTCTTGCTGGTGTTGTACATTGCAGAAAAATGGTATCGATACGATCCCAAATAAATACAGGGCCAGTATTGCCAATACCGATACCAATCCTTTTTACTTAAAGCAGCTCACCTACCTCAGTGCAGTCTTTACAAACTGGGATCATACCTATTGGGGAATCACCTAGGTGAAAAGAAAAAAAAAGTCTATAACCTATCTACATCAAGCCTAAATATATGAACACTAATGTTCCTTTGACACAAAAGTAAAGAGGTTACATTATGCACCCATATTCATATTTTAGGTTTAGAGTATACTTCCACATGGCTGAATATATTAAATGAAAGTCTGAATAGTTTTGCTATTACACTTTGAAAAATAACACACTATGTAATGCTGGAGATGGCAAAATTTTACCTTCACTTCTATAAATCAGATACCTGGATATTCTTGACCATGCTGAAAGGCCTCTGCAGAGACCTTTGTTTCTGTGCCAGGGTCTGGTCCTGCCCTCTTCCTCCCTCCATTTCGTGTGCAGCTTGGAGTTTTAATGTGTTTATGTAAATATGTGGTGTTGCTACAGTAGTGGACTTGTTTTCTGCAAACATTGGAGGTTAAGCTATATTTTTGTCTGCAGCTGTAAAATAGGCCAAAATTGCGCTCCTCTTCCTCTCTGCCATCATGGAGCCAGCAGTGCACTATTCAGTCATGTGACTGCACGGCAGAAATGTACACATGCCTTTTGTGCAAGTCCAAGTGTCAAGTCTTTTACCACGAGTCCAAGTCAAGTCCAAGTCTTTTGGTCACAAGTCCAAGTCAAGTCACAAGTTTCTTAGCAGTATCAAGCTTGAAATACTCACATTAAGCTACGTATGCAGTCTTAAACTTACTTACTGATGTCCAAAAAATAAATAAAATCCTATTGTATAGCTGTACAATATCAACTTAGAAAAGAGAAATTCATTTTCTTGATGATTCATTTTTATGATTTTTTTTGAAACAGTTAGTTTTCCTTTAGCTCGCTGCTAACAAGAAGCTGCAGTCTGAACAACAGTTAATAACAACTGGGTGGGTTGTTGGATATCATTGGTATTAATGATGTTTTGGATTTATCCACCTACCACTACTTGTTGCCTAAACTAAAGCCAAAGAGCACCAGAAGTACCAGATAACAGTATCAACTAATAATCATGGTGCAGTTGCATACGCTTCTATTTTATTATTTTAGTTGCATCAACACTAGATGCAACATAAGATACTGGAGGTACCTAAAGTAAGTTTAGTCTCGTGGAAAACTAAGAAGATTTCTGCAACTCTATAAACCATAGGTAGTGTTAAGGTGTAGAGTGAACTGAACTGCACTGTGTTGCTTGCGGGAAGAGGCTTTAATTGACTTATGGGACCTTCAATAATAAATGTCTTTCTAATGGACACTGCAAATGTGATGAAAAATGTATTCCTCATACAGCATTTCTACCTCCTCAGTTCCGTCCTGCGTGTCTAACCTGGTGTTGACAGATTCTTTTGATTGGTCAGCACAGTACACGATTGGGTTGGTATTATTCTTTGAGCTCAAGGGGCAGCTGTCAACAAAAGCTGTGTTTTATGGCTTTTACAATATTGTTTTGATTGCCATTTTCCACAGTGTGCATTATTATGTTCTTTGTTCTTGACAAACTGCACCAGTGGGAGCAGAGCAGAAGGCAAACTTAATGTTACCCGACAAAAAAAAATCTCACACAAAAGTAATGGGCAGTTCGAAAGTGCTTGGTATGACACGGGAGTCTGTTTATGCGTTATAAAGATGCATTATGTTTCTTAGTAAATTAACTCAGATTTTCTTTTTGCTTGAGTGAGCATTATCTATTGATGAAGGGATCAGCTCTACCTTCTAGAAAGTGGACCACTCTGGTGGAACCGGTCCAAAGGATTCCCAGTGTAGTACTGTACAGTATGTTCTATGGGACCCTTTTTGGTATTAGAAACTTACCCATACTGACCAAACCCATAACGCACCACTCCAGTGGAAACAAAGCTTCTGATGAATTACCAGCAGAAAAAAGAGCAAGGCCATGTGATTTTTGTATTCCGCTGGACATAATGCTGAGCTGCAGTAATTCCTGTACTGTTGACAGAGACTAGAGGAACTAGGAAAATTATGATAGAGAAAATGGTTAATATTCATTTAGTGCTTTTCCAACTGCAATTGACCTTAAAAATCTGAAATATGTCCATATTTAACATAGCGATCTGGAAATGCTAAAACATAATCATCATTATGTGCTTTCCTCCAACACTTTAGTCTCTGATAAACAATCCAAGCAGTTTGTTGACGTTTACTTGATCATCCTTTTAACGTCATGTCTAATGAAACCATGTAGCCTCCAGTCAACATCAGCCCTAATCATTCAAAATTAAACACGAATACAGACTCTTACATAATCCTAATCAAAATTCATATTTCCGACTATCTTTTGTTTATCAGCAGCCACTTCAGCAAGTCTGTAAGTAAAGAGGCTGCACAAGCTAAAATCAACAGAGTGCACCCTGGCACTGCTCTGGGGCATTTGTGATACTGATGAACCCACCCATCTGCCGTCTCTTTCCACTCACGCTGCGTGTCTGCAGCAGCGTTCTTCCACAGAGAACATACAAGGCGCAGCGATCCAACACTAACTCGGCTGCCTCTGCTCAGTAGAATCCAATCTTCTCTTCTAAAGAAACAGTGGCAGAAGTACAAACAGGAAAGATATAGAAGTTAAATAAACAGCTCTCTTGGACAATGGCTCAGGTGAAGTTTTCATTTGCTTATCTGCACCATTCTGGGGAAACATACTGAACATACTGGTGGTAAGTCAGGTAAAGTTTTTTTATCCTTTTTGTTTTTACAGAGAGCTGTGTGGAAGAAATAATACATTAACAACATTAATGAAGAGTATACAAGTTCTTTTTATTTTATATTAGGAAAACTGTTGACTAAAACTAGGTCTCCAATGGAAAAGTCTCATCTACCACCACAACATATTGTGTCCTATAGTGACACTCTGCTTAAAACATGGGTCTATGGAAAAACTAATCAAATAATTGCTTACTTTTTAGGGTTTGTTTAAATTTGCATCATTTGCTAAACAAACTCTAATTTGGTTGCTCTGTTTGTGCAGTTCTCTTGGATAATGGTGAATGCTGCCACCTCTTGACCCCAAAAAGGTCTGCCTCCAACTGAACTTACACTGAGTAATACGCTGAGCAAAATAGGTTAGAGGATTTGTTTATTGTTTTGGTCTGAGAGTTTTGTGGCTGCGGTGGTGATGCTTCAGTTGCTTCTTGTTTCTCAGCTTCCTCCTTTTTCGTCACTTTGAACGCTATTGGCTGTTAGCTGCAAACACGCCTAGAGATAATTTATGAAGGTTACCTACCTAAGAATAATAGGTCCAGTCAAACTTCTACCTTCCTCTCCTTGTCAGGGTCTTGGGTGAGGGCAGGCGACGCAATGTGTATATCTTTGACAATGAATTACTTTATCTGATACTATGTTTAGCCTGGAACTGCTTCTTCTGTAAGAATCCTGACAGACGTTGCAGTGTATCATTTGCTCATTTTGAAATTCGGGATGCTCAACATCCAGACATGAGCATGAATATTTCCCCTTCTCAGACGTCAGTGAATATGACAGTAATTGGTGTGAAAATTATGTGAAGATGATTGCCGTCATCATGGCTGTCAGTTATCTAAGGCTTTTAAATGACAAGGAAAAGTGCACATATAAATAACAGCCTATATTTGTTTAGATATTTATCTAGTTCTCAAGTCTAAAGTTTTATTTTTTTCATCAAAAGTCTTTGTGGTTAAAATGTAATAAATCAAATTAACATTTTGAGAGGTAATAACAACAAAGGCTTGGCTGGACTTATTTTAGAGAATTTCATTTAAAGTTTTGATACCAAGAAATTTAAATTCAGATTGGAGCATATGTCTCAAGTTTAATAGGATTGTTGGCTATTTATGGCTGTAATTCAAATATGTAAACCAACCTCGACCAAATCACGACCAGGACAAAAGGGTATAGAGGCCAAGACAAAAAAAACCCCAAAAAAAACAAACTGTAATAATAATTTAAAAATCCTGAAATTATTTTAATCGTAGTTTTCATCTGATCTTAAGAATGATCCTGAGAGCCTTATGTCCAAGTTAAGATGGAGACCTTTCAATAGTGGTTTTATGTTACAACATAATTTAGTGCAGGACTTCATATCCATTTTTTTTGCACAACCAAGATTCTACAACAGTGGTTTTACAGAGAACTCCTTTGGACTAATGTTTCCTGAACGTTTTTCATATTTCTGAAGACCAAAGGGATTGTGACTCTATTTCCTAATCGGTTTTAGTGCCTTTTTGGCCATCACTGTCTGTTAAATAAAGGCCAAATTTAAAAAAAAAAAAAAAAAAAAAAAACACACACATAACACAAATAATGAGTGCTAGCCTAAAAGGCAATGCACTTTTAGTCTTCACACTTGCAGTTTTTTTGTACAACTTCAACATGAATGATTTGCTTCGGCATATAGCACCTCACATTTGCTCTGAAAAGAGGATTTTCAACACAGCAGCATGACGGCACAATTCATCCAATAATCCCAGTTCTAATATCAGAATGTCAGGACATTGAAATTAGCTGCCTCCGGAAAAGCTCAGATAAATTAATAAGGCCAGTGTAACGTCCTAAATAGAGCGCCACAGGAAACGTATTGCACCATATTTTCTCTCTGCTTCTATAATGCTTTCATAACAGAGTGTGGAGTGTGTTCCTCTGCACATCTCCCACTGCTGCTTCCCTTAAAAAAAATGTAAGTCGTGCAGCAGCAGATTCCTGAAAAGCAGGGGGTGTCAGGGGAGAGAAATACCTCCAAGGATTAGTAACTAATCCCGGCTTTGGTCTGGAAGGCTCTGGCCTCTGCCTCCTGTCCTTCAGAAAACTGGGAGCTGTGGAGAAGGGTCAGCACTAATGGGAGGGGGCTCCAGGCTGCAGAGACCAGTGATGGGCTATTCGTTAGCGGCCCATGGTGCACTTCATTTGAGAGGATCAGCTGCTGAGGCTGTGCACCGGGAAGAGAATTCTACAAATGTCTAATATATATATATATATATATATATATATATATATATATATATATATATATATATATATATATATATATATATATATATATATATATATATATATATATATATATATATATATTTATTTATTTATTTATTTATTTTTGCTGGTCTAAAAGTATGGCTCTAAATATAGTTGTTTATGTTTTCTCATCTGTTTATGTGCGTTACTCTGTGCCACTGCCCAGCTCTGGAGCATGCTCAGAGCATTGTATAAGCCGTAAACATGGAACAGAATTTCGACATTGAGCCGCATTATCCAAGTGTGTTACTCCAGTCTAGAGAAATTCAAATCAGATTGTCAGATTCTCTAATTAATGCTGCAAAAGGTTTTAAAAGCCTTAGCCTGCATAAGAGCATTCTGTTAAAATCTTATCTAGAGCTTATGCTTATGGTTCACATAATGTATTTCCAGCAAGAAATGTTTAATTACATAACCATTTGAAAATATATGAGGTAGCACTTTTTTTCTTAAAAAACTGAACTGAAAGGGGCTGTGTTTCTGGTTACAGGCAAAGAGTTCAAACTTGGTCACAATCACCTACCATATTCAACGAGGCTAAGAAAAACAAAACCAATGCACCCTTTACTTTGAAGCATTTAGGCATTAAGTCTTCATCAGGAGGCAAACAGATGCCTTTGGTAACTATACACCTTCTTAATCTATAGTCAACAAACAGAACTTCACCTGTGAATAACAGGATAGGACATACAATCTAAACATTAAAAATGCAATTTGAACACAAAGATGGTTAGAACAGAACTTGAAGGACAAAGGAACATAATAGAGAGAAGTAAGAGCATATAAAAACAGTCAAATCCATCGATGTGGCAGTAATACAGATAGCAAGAATAACTACTGAATCTGTAGGATGCAGATGCAGGAGAACAGTATATAATGGGGTCTTGGTTAGGGGATAGTACCTGCTTGAAGTGGAAGAGTTCTGGAGTTTTCTTGTTCATAAATGAGGACAGAATGTAGTGGGAGATTGACTAATGACTTCTGCAGCAAAGTGGTCAAAATTCAATGTGGAGCACAGGTTTAACCAATTACATTCTATTAATAAAACCTAATTTACTATGGTGTAAAATGTTTAATGTTAGCTTATCAGCTTCAGTCCAATCACAAGAAGAGATAACTTTTATGACTGAATGTGAGAAACATGGAATATATACTATATGTAGTCTTATCTGTGTATACATGTATTTGCTTTTATCCTTATAATCTTGTAAGTCTGTCCAGTCATTCTCAACACATGCCAGCTGACTTAGATCCCAGATTCATGTGACCAGCAATGACAGATGAATAGTCACATAGTGTCAAAAACAGTTTGCTGAGTGAGCTCATTACATAGGGTGTGTCATTGTGTCTTTACAAAAGAAACAGGAACTTCTCCTTTTCAGTGCTCCATTTGTCTGCTCTGAGCTCATTTTGTCCGGGCTCAGGAGGTAATGGATCCTTCCATTTTGTTCTATGGAGCTTTAAATGTATATTTTTCCGAGATGAACAAGGGCAGTGTTATTTTGACATGATTATAATACTAAAAACAGACATGTGTTTCTTTTTATGCAACCATGTTATAATTTTAACAAAATGCACAAATTACCTTCTTGTCTAAATCCATAATTATAACTCTGAGGTTTCTTTTATTTTCTCAGAAGTTTCTGACAAGGCTTTACGTTTTGCTTATATTTTTCTACATTCTTATTTCTTAACACATTCTGGTGAGGTACTTTATCCCTTCACAGAATTGACGCCCCTGGTGTAAATAACACCACAGAGAAAACTGTGACTCTTCTGAGACTTACCGCCACAGGGATTGCTCCATTTGTCTGCTGGATAAGCCATTTAGGTAGTACTTAACAGTAGTTTTCTAAGGAAAGGGACCATCATAAACCCCTGCTGGCATTGTGGGCTATTTTTATTTCCTTTCGCAAATTGCACAGCTGTTTATCACAGCAAAATCTTTACAAGTAACTGTTCAAAAATTACAAAAGGTGAATGAGCCTCAAAAAAAACTGAGAAATGAGTAAAAAGATAACAGTGGCAAATGATAAAGGAGAAAGCACACAGAAGCATTTCAGTGACAAGCTACAATGGCGATAATGGCATCCTTCAGATAAATAGAGAATAAAAATTATGGAAAATTTAATGGTGGTAGGATGCTTATGTAAAGAAAAAAAAACACAAAAACAAAAAAAAGAACACTTATAGTTAGTGACGCTGCAGGTGAGTGCAACTCTTTATTTCACTATTTAAAAGTTATAGTTACATTTATAGTTTTAAAGAGTTGTATCCTGCCAAAACAACGCTTAATTAAAAACAAAACAAAACAAAGACACTAATAAAAACTAAAAACTAAAAAAAAGGATTTAGGATTTAGTATACAACCACCAAGCTTAATTTTGATTGTCTTCTCATTGGTGGTTCTTTAATGCTGGTGATTTTGCTGTGTAGCTCAGCCATGGCATTAATGTTATATTTTTGGTGGTTGTATATTGAATGTTTACTGCTCGGAAGTAAGGGCAATAAACCCTAGAGGGTGGGGTATAGGAAAGGTGTCACAGAGGCTATCAGCATCACAGGAAATCAGAGGTGGGACCAAGTCCTTGTTAAGCAAGTCACAAGTAAGTCTCAAGTCTTTGACCTCAAGTCCAAGTCAAGTCCCAAGTCAAAGACAGGCAAGTCCGAGTCAAGTCTCAAGTCAATGGCCCACAAGTCCAAGTCAAGTCCAAAGTCGTATACTTTGAGTTTCAAGTCATTTCAAGTCTATACTATTATTACTATTGTTATTATATTTACTATTATTATTTTAATAAAACACAAGGAACATAATTATCAAAAGACAAATATATTTGTATCAATAAGAATGTGTGCTGTCTAAATATGTATACAATTGCGCTTTGGTCTATTGATGGAGGTTTTAGTGCCAAAATTATAATTAAATCTACTTACTACTAAACGTATATTTTAATAATGAAATTAATGCCCATCTGTGTATCTGTATTGGTGTAAGCGTCTTTTTAGATCACTCACTATCCCCTATGTATGTTGATGCAAAATGTTAATATGTCTTTCCCTGTTTATTATTATTTAGATAAATAGTGCTTTAGTAATCTTAAACGTTTGAGAAGAGCCTTCTCCTTCTCACAGTCAACATTTCTGGTTATTTTAATTTGTAATTTCTGATATTATTTACACAAAATAAAATGATACTACCACTGGCTAGATAGTCAAAAGTTAAGCTTAATTGCAGTCGATTCTTATCCTACATGAAGCGTTCTGTGGCCGTAGTCCACAGAAGTGCTGCTTGGACCAATCAAGTCCACTAGCTCACGATTAGCTGAAATGGATCTGGCGAGACAGGCTTCAAGAGAAGCATTCTATATGACTGTATCACACCATGGTATATTGTCAATAGACGCAAAGGCACATGGCTCATTTCCACATGTAAACATTGTATGTATCTGCCCATTGCATCTGCCGATCGCTGCTCACCGAACTACGCTGTTTGACTGTGCCACCTCGGGGCGGGAGGGCTAAGGGAGTCAAATGGGACCCAGCTTAAGTGTACACTAGTACTGTCAGGCTGTAGAACTACATTTGAGCAAGCATTACATCGGGTTAAACAGCACATTTGACAAATGTAGGTTTTAGCACTTGGTGGGTCTCGTCTCTAGCCTGGCCAGCCAGACAGCTTTCTCTTTGTATTACATACAGAGAAAGTTAGTCTGGGATCGTTCGATTTAAACAGGATTTCAAGGCAGGACCATGGGCAGAACTAACGCTCGCTGAGTAAACCAATCAGAGAAACCACGGATGTGACGTAAGGAAAGCGAAACTTATTCTAGTTGTCAACAAACCACAGCGTACAGCAGCATGGCTCGAGAGAGAAGATGCTTCGGTGACGGTGAATGACTTGTTTTTGTCAGAAAAATCTGAGGACACGGGGTGTAATATCGAGTTCAGTGCTTATATCGATCGTTGTAAGCTACCGAAACCTGCTACTGTTTTCTCGCGCTCAATATGACGCGAAACAAAATCCCACCTCCCTCGCTAAGATTGGTCGGAAAGAAACCACCGGAGCAGAAATCGGGGGCAGATTGGGCGATCCCAGACTAACTTTCTCTGTATGCAATACAAAGAGAAAGCTGTCTGGCTGGCCAGGCTATCTCGTCTCCGCCTCGGACACCGAGACGAGGCAGGTCCCAAGTGGCCACAGCGCTACAAAAACACAGACAACACTTTCAATTGCCCTCAACAGTAGCTCAACATGTAGGCTATAGCCTATATTTTATATTAAAACGCTGAAGCACCGCACTTATTTGAGTGTGCCTTATATTTTACATACGTACATACATACATACAAAACAACGTGCTACAGGTCCAACCATTGACAGTACATTCGTCCAACCCCATTCCAGTCTTACTTGTGAATTTGCTGTCAAGGCGAAATATACCGACATTTTACACTAAGCTTCACTAGAAGAAATACATCCTGGCGCCCCGAGGTTCTAGTTTAAGCGTCAATGACTGCGTTTACATGGCACATCATACTCTGATTAAGGTTCATAATTAGATTAAGCTCATACTCCGATTAAGGTGTTTACATGTGCAGCTGGAATTGGAGTATTCCTTTTGCATCTGTTTACATGACAAAAGCATAATCTGATCACGCAAAAAATTAATAAGATGCTATCATGTGGGGTAATATTTATATAAGATATAAAATATATTTGAAACAGACAGTTAAACATGTTGCCAATATGTCAATATTTAGTAAAAAGACGATGGTAAATCCTAGTATGTAGCCTGAAGGCAAAGCTAACGCTACGGTCAACAGTATATATCCTGTCTTCCGTTTAGTCCGTTTTCTGTGCATTATGCTGTCAACGTTAAGCCTCTTAACTACATTTCAACAAATGGCTTTATACTTTCACTAAATTGACTCGTTATTATGACTCGTTATTAATGTAATATTTAATATAATATCGATGCTGTGACTGACGAAGCAGGAGCTCTCTAGCGCCGTCTTAAACTGGAAACAGCTGTTGCTAATAACCGCTAGCTTGTTTTGCTAAGAGACTCACCGCTTACACTTCTTTAATTTTGCAAAATAAGTTTTTTTTTCAGTCAGAAAGGTAGCGGTAACTTTGGCAAAAGGGGGGTAAACAAGCACTAATGCGATTAAGGTGTTTACGTGGTTTAATAATGCGATTAAGATCGGAGTACTCCAGCTGTCTTAATAGCATAAGTGGCAACTATGCTAATGTTAGCTAATCATTAGCCCGCACGTTCTTCTTACCGTTCTTTGTGTAACTTCAGGTGCCTGATGAAATTTGATGTTGTTGAATCTCCATCTGCAATCTTTGATCCACAAGTTTTGCAAACAGCAACTCTTTGGTGGCCGACAATCTCGTAGTTTTTGTACGCGAATGCAATCATTTTGCCTTCCGAGGGATATTTGAATTGTTAACCGCATTGGTTTGCTGCAATATGATTGGATGATTTGGGAGGAGCATGTTTGCGCTGGCGCAGACAGAAAGAGCGCGTACATAATATGTCGAGGAGAGTTAAATAAATTGCTTCTTGTGTACTTTTCGTATGAGACTTGTTTTTTTGTTTTTTTGAGAAAAAGCATCAAGTCATCTCAAGTCACAGGGCTGAAGTCAAGTCCAAGTTGAGTCACAAGTCTTTGCCCATTTTATCAAGTCACAAGTCATGACTTTCAAGTCCACACCACTGCATATAAGTAATAAATACACATTTTGCTGTTAAATTGATCTGATCTGTTTGGACAAACAGTTGTGATGTGGATGAAGTCCTGCGGTCTCAATAAAAAGACACAAATGAAGCTGCATCTCTTGTAGTGATTGTACTCAGTTTGTTCTGTTGAGCGTAACTCAGATGATATACTGACAACTGTGTATAGTGTTTTGCTCAGAAGTGTGTTGTTGCTCTGTGTGTGTTCATTTTGATGATAGAAAGTACAATATGACAACAGTGTTAGCTTTTGACTGAAAAGTCAGAGGTTTTGTTAATTTAGTTTCAATTTTAGAAATTGTGTTAGATATGTAAAGAAATGTGTAATAAATAAATGTTTTAAAGCAGTGATAAATAATGCTTCAAACCAGGCAGACAGAAACATTACAAAAATAGTAAGTGTTGACAGACTACAGCCAGAATAAAGAATTGTAAAGGGATTTGGAGCTGTTGGAAAGTCTTTTTGCAAATGTGTGTCAACAATTATTTTTCTAATATAATCTTTTGCAACAGCTAAAGCAAGTTTTCTAAGACTTGGAGCCAGTTTGACAAATGTTTACGCATAAACTACAAAACTACACACTCAAGTGACAGAACATCTCAGAACACCTGCAAAATGAAGCACTTTGAGAAAATCTTTGTGTTGTCTTGTAAACATGACACTTTATCATCTAAATGTGACACACTATCACCACGTTCATAAATCTGTCCATCAGAGTTTGCACACTGCTGTGAAGATTCTATAGCATTTTAAACATTTTTACAAAAGATAGGCCCATAAACATTTTAGTTTGTAGTAATGTGGTGTATATAACTGCAATACAATGACATAAACAAGACTGTTTATTGACAATGCTCATCACAAAGTAACCATTAACAATCTGAAAAATTACATTTTGGACATTACTGCGTCCAAACTCAGACGTGGATCAGGACACAGGGAATGTGGAAGGAGAAGAACCAAAAACAGGATGAATTTAAAAACAGCCCGGAGAAAACTAACATTGTATTCATAATGAGAAGACTCTGCTTTCTATACAATCCAATTGGACACATATGTCCTCTCTCTTATCTGTGTAACACTTCCTATTTTACTAAACTATTCAGTAAAAGCTAATGCAGTCTGAACATAATGGTGCCTAACCCTTTTTTCTGCTAAATCAGCAGCTTTGTTCCACTAAACCCAGACATGAACAGGAACCCACAAAAATCCCACACTGCTTGTGTTTTTTTCTGTTTTGTACAGTGCAGTTAGGGCTTCTGTTTCCAGATCAGGTCTCACAACAGAAGAGCTCCTGTCTGCAGAGCCATTAGGACAGAATCTGAGTCTGACTATATCATCACATGCTGTGCTCTGACATTCCATGACGTGTCCATATAAGTACTCCATTTTCTGATGTAAAAACAGACACACCGTCTGAGATCTGGCTGCCCTGACTTAAGCCCATCTCGGGAATATGCAAAGTAAAGCCTGCCCTTTTGTTGTTAGGGTCCACAGAACCTTCAGTGTAAATCTGTAGGTGATTGTTGCAGTTCACCAGGATCCTTTCACTGACCACACTCACTGAACCTCTCCATGAATGTCTCCTTCACTGACCAGTCCACTTCAGGGATTGGGAGCAGACACTGGGGAAAGACGTGGCCAGACAACCCTGGGGCTCCTTTCTCTTTTCACTTGAGTTGAACATTGACTGTGTACTGTTTTCATCCAACTACTTCATACATTCTAGCAGTTATACACCATTGTAAATGAAATAACACAACACATAAAGAATATCAGAGCATTTTTTTTTTATTTAAATCAAATTTATTAAAGTTTATATACACATATGTTACACTGTCAGGATCTTGAAATGGCAAGACAAACACAGTCTACTTAATCCTGAAGCTGGTCATTATCAAGTTGTGGTCAAACCCAGATTCTCGGCTAAAATGTAAAGAGCAATTAGAAACAATCTATGGTGGTCAAGAAAAGGTTTTCGACAAAGCATCTGGACGTAGGTTTGAGGTGAAGATGTTTCATCCCTCATCCCAGGGACATCAATTCTGAGTTCAACTGGAAAAAGAGTACGTCTTCACCTCAAACCTACGTCCAGATGCCTGTCCAAAAACCTTTTCTTGACTCTGTCCTGGATGATTGAGAACCTCCACAGACAAACATTAATGAATCACCAGCTTCATGACACCACTGAGAGAGACTGTGTTGTCATCAACTCAGGCTAATATGAGGTCACCATTGTAGTAAAATGTGTAATTCTACTACAACCCTGACCCATTATCACCTGAATTGATAAAAACACAGTCTTGCTCTGTTGTGTCATGAAGCTGGTGATTTATCACAGATTATTTCTAATTGCTCCTAACATTTAAACTGATAATCTGAGTCTGACCACAAAACTTTAACCAGCCCTTAACATTTCTAAATATAACTGTGTTTGTTTTCCCAGATCCTGAGTCTCCTTGATGTCCTCAGGTCTTCACTGCTCCGGATCCTGTGCCTGGACACAGCACAAATTTTTCCTCATCCAGGAAAACAGTCGACGGAAGCAGTTCTTCTTTTTTTTCTTCTCAGCAGTGACACCTAAATATACAATTTAATAATGAATATGTCTTAATTGATCTGCCTTTTGAATCAGTCACAATGGTTGCAGTGAGACTAAATACTACCTGGAGTCGATGGTTCTGACACAGTGTCACTGCTGGTCTCGGTCTCTGGCGTGAGCAAGGGCTCCTTCTTGTCTTCATCCAGGGCCACTGGGTTCTCTGGTGTGGCTCCTTTAACCATAATGACCCTGGGTTCTGAACTAACTGGACTGACTTCTGTTTTGTCTGGTGTCTCTGGTCCACTTACACTAAACACACACAAATGCAATCATGATGCAAAGATGCAATCATATATTTTATTTCTGAACACTCTGTACTCTAGCTCTCAGGTATACATTTCATGTCAGTAATGTGAGCACAATAAAGTATTTACTTGTTTTTCTAGAGGCAGTTAAATCTTACCTGAAACCTTCCTGGTCATCCTCGACCAGCGACACTGTGTTTTCAGGTGAGGCTGGTTTCACCATGATGACCCTTGGTGAACTTTTTGACTCACCCTGGACTGTGTGGACTGCCATCACCTTCATGTCACTCTCAACACTACAGACACAGACACAGACACAAACATATACTGTGTTACAGATCTTGAAGCCTACTTTTCCTGGATGGTCTTTCACAGAAATATCAAGGACACAATCTTACCTGAAACCTTCCTGCTCGTCCTCGACCAGTGACAGTGTGTTTTCAGGTGTAGCAGGCTTCACCAGGATCACCTGAGGAACAGAGCTGAAGGCCACTGGAGTGACTGGCTTCTGATGGACCACACTGACATGCTCTGGTGTTTCTGATGTCTTCTCTGGTCCTCTCTGTTCACTAATGGCACACACAGAAGAATAAAATCAGAAACTGTCCTAAGGGTCAGTAAAAGATTATTTTGGCATCTCTCTTAAAATGAGAAACAGTTCAGATACACAACTGTGAAAGTGATTACACTGCTGTACAGTTCAGTCTACAAAAGGTTCTCATTTCTGTTATAATTACTGCAAGACTCTCTTCTCTCTTGTGAGAAGAGCATTTTACTTGTTTAGCTCTATGCAATCTTGACTTTGTGCCATCCTTACTTTTTACAAGCTAAATGCAAATCATAATCTCACCTGACACAGTCCTCTCTGTCCTCGTCCAGGGATAAACCAGGTGGGGCTGGTTTCACCATGATTACCCCTGGTGAACGTTCTGCCTCATCCTGGACTGTGTCGGCATCCTCTGTCATCACCTCCATGTCACTCTCAACACTACAGACACACAAACATATACAGTCTTACAATTCTTCATATATTATTTTGGCTTTGATTTACAGAACAGGGCTCATAAACTTTACACATATAGTCATTGTGACATTATAGATAACTGAGAAGACACACTTACGAAGACTGTCTTCTGCAAATGAATGGATGACTCAGGATTTGAACAGGGGTGATCCTCTGAGCATCATTCATTTCAAACATGCCATGTAACAGATCCAGGCAATCCACCAGTTCCTGTCTTTCGTACATGTGTCCAGGATGAGCCTAGTTTAGAAAACAAGGAGGCAATTGTGGTTAATTATGGATGATTAAAGATAGAAGGAGGTAGAAGGAGGTATATGTTTAAATAAGCTGCCCAATGTACATGCACTTGTGTTAGGTATTGACTAAAATTGGTGACAAAGATTAAAACAAGTACCACATTCATACATACCTCTATCAGTTCATCTAATGTACTGAAAGTTTCAGTGTAGTGCCTCTGGATGTCACCAGGGGACAGTTCGTAACAGTCTTCGAACTCTTTATCAGTCTAAATGGAAACAAACAAAAAATTTAAAAAACTTTAGGTTTCACTGATATTTATGACCATGTTTGTACGTTTGTGTGCATTTTACCATAATCCTCCAACAACTCCCGGTGTTACTGAAAAAATAATCAGTTTTGGTTCCTTTATCCAGGATGTCGTTGGATGGTTGGCCAAAGAATTTGATCATGATCTTCAGCTGCAAACAAAAACACATCATGATATAAACCAACAACAATGTTTTGTGCAGATCTTACTCTATAAAAGTTTTCTGGTTGACTTACTGTCTCAAATTCAGTTCGTTCAGGGAAGACGTCGAAGCCAAGAAACATGGATGCCATAATATTTCCAAGAGACCACACATCGATGGCCTCATTGAATGGCAGTCCTAATATGATTTCAGGAGCCCTGAATATGGAAGAAATATACACAGATGGATGAAGACTATATTTCAACAACAGGAAAGGTTTTTGCACATATCAGATTGTTTTTACCTGTACTTCACTTCCTGCACCGTCATGCCCTGTTTAACTTTGCCCCGATTGATGGCTAAACTGAAGTCGGTCAGTTTAATATTCAATGGAAACTTGGTGTGATCACACAGCATTATATTTTCCATCTTAATGTCTGTGTGAATGACCGACTCAGTCTTCAGGGCTTCCAGTGCTGTCGCCATCTGCACAAGACAACTTAGTTTATGAACAAATTCAAACTAAATCTTCAAAGTTAGACGTGTTTTAGTCTTTATGATTCATTCATTCTGTGTTCTTGTCCTACCTGTTGGATGATGGCGCGGATGTCACCGAAGGGGATTCGACAATGTTGGCGAAAGTAGTCGGCTAAACTGATGTCCAGCATCTCAAACACCAGAGCCTTCCCGAGGCGAGTGTCAAATGCCTCAAAGAACTTGACGATGTTGTGCTGATCCAGCCCCATTGTCATCATTTTGGTGAGAAGACAAACCTGAATACACAAGAAAAACATAATTAGGGCAGGGATATAATCCAGATCCAGAATATGTTCTTGAATCTTGGAGTGAGGGTATAATGCTGACTGAGAGTTCTTTAGATGATCATTTAAGCAAACAATCATCAGTATCTGTATAATCTGTGTCTTACCTCCTTTTGAGTGTTTTGGCAGGTGTTGGGGAGTTTCACAGCCACAATCTCTTGAGTGTCCTTCTTGCACTTGACCACTTGACCAAAGTGTCCCTCTTCCAGCACAAGGAAATTGTACTTTTTGGGGATTATTCCTTTGATCTCCTCAGTGGTCAGTGGCTCTATTTCACACTGCTCACTAACGACATAAACAGAACAACTTAGATACCGTGCTGACTTTAGTCTTTAGTTACATTTCCCTAAATGTTAGATGCAGGAAATCGTACCTGAATCGTTCCTGGTCGTCCTCCATCAGTGGCACTGTGTTCTCCGGTGTGGCTGCCTTCACCATGATGACCCCTGGGGTGGAACTGGAGGCACTTGGGAGAGGACTGGGGTTCTCACTTGTTTCTGGAGACTTGTCACTTGTGCTCTCCAGACTATGGATCCAACCACACAAACATTTGGTTACATTTAAGTAAAGAAATAATCTGTCATTACTACAGATACCTATATCTAATAGTCTATTGTGGTATATTCAATGATTGAGAACATACATAAACTAGTAAGTCCACACACTTACCAATAACGTTTATTACAAATAAACGGATGTTCTAGGATTTCACTGGGAGTGATCCTGTTGACATGATTTGTGTCAAGCATTTGACTTAACAAATCAGTGAATCCTTCCAGTTCTTGAGCCTCCTCCACGTCTTTCACTCCAACATGAACCTAGTTTAGAAAGCAAGGAGAAAGTCAAACACAAATGACCATTGATGTTTTGCATAAGCAGCGTTGTTTCAGATCCATACCTGTATCAGTTCTTCTATGGAACTGTATTGTTCAGTGTGGAAATTTTTTATCTGACCAGAGGACAAACTGTGATGCTGTATATACTCCTCATTGGTCTAAATGAAGGTAAATAAATTAAAAAAAAAAAAATCATAATTTTAGTATAACTATTGTAAATAAGCATGTAAAAGATGAAGAAAGAGAAATGTTTGCAATATTTTACCATTATCTTCCAGCTGTTTCCCTCTCTCCGGAAAAACTGATCTGTTTTTGATCCTTCATTAAGAATCTGGTCAGATGGTTGACCACAAAGCTTTACGATAACCTTCAGCTGGAGACACAAATCATGATGTCAGACAATAACTACAAATAATGCTCTTGACTCAGACCTTTAGGAGACTGATAAATGACTTACTGTCTCAAATTCAGTTCGGTTAGGGAAGATTTCAAAGCCGACTGCCATGATTGCCATCATAATCCCCAGAGACCACACATCAATGGCCTCGTTGAACAACAGTCCTAAACTAACTTCAGGAGCCCTAAGTGTGGAAGAAACACATCATACTTAGTGCACTAGAGTTCATTAGAAAATGGTTTTAGTTTATAGGCAGAGTTTAAAAGTTACCTGTAACACCTAAGCTGCGCAAAACATCCCTGGATGACATCAGTCTGATGCATGGCCAAACCAAAATCGATCAGCTTAAGTCTGAAGTCTTTGTTGTGATCACACAGCATGATATTGTTGAGCTTTATGTCAGCGTGGATGAACTTTATGGTCTTCAGGCCTTCTAATGCTATTGCCATCTGCACAACACAAAGCAGTTACAATATGTAATCCTCAACAAACTGTTAAGCCATACTGTGTACAGTGTGTGACATTGTGACATTTCTTTCTAGGTCAAGCCACTTCTTATTTGACATTTGGCAAAATTAAAATAATAAAACTTTATCAGTGGCTTACAATTTTTTAGCATTTGCAACAGGGCTAATTACTACACCTTTCCATGTCCAAATTATTAGCATTTTTTAATAACTTGTGCAAGTGTCTGAGCAATTGATACCTGCTCAACAATTATCCTGATGTGATGAATGGGCAAAGTCTTCACACTGTGATAGTAGTCAGACAAACTTATGTCCAGTATCTCAAAGACCATAGCTTTTCCAAAACTGGTGTCGAATGACTCTAGGAACTTGACAATGTTACGTTTGTCCATGCCCCTTGCCATCATTCCTTCCAAGAGTAAAACCTGAAGACACATGAAATGTGATAGGGACATTTATCATTTTACACAGGAAGTCATTATCAAGAAAAAAATAGACCTTACAATATACAAAATCTATTAAAAAACTTGTTGGTATTTATTTATATGTGGCTCTTACCTCCAATTCAGTGTTGTCATCGTCAACAGGAAGTTTTACAGCCACAAACTCCTGAGTATCCTTTTTCCAACACTTGACCACTAGACCAAACGAACCTCTCCCCAGTGTTTGGAAGAACTCATAATTATCTGGGAGTATTTGTTGAATCTCACCAGCAGTGATTGGTGGCTTCATTGTTGTTGTTCTAAAATTTACTGAAATAAGAAAAATCATACAAGAACAGGTTAACTACAGCAGCGCTAACATCATTAGTAGTGTCACTTTACTGAGGTTTATTAAAGTTGAGATGAATGTTGAATCACTTTACACATCTGCCCACAGTCTGTTTATGCTTTACATTAGTTTTTAGTTCATTAGAAACAACAATCATCTTTTTAACTGATTCCAGCGACTGCATTTTTGATCTGACAAACACTAACACACGTCTTTTTGCAAACACTTTACAACTCTGAACCAAAATATTCCTGTTACAATACATTGAAAACAAATGCTGTCTTACCTGTATGTATGAATGGTAATTATTGGCTTTGTTTCCGTCAAATGTTTTGTCTCAAGTCTCTGTCTCTCTGAGTGTGTCAGTCTGTTTAACTGCTCAAGAAAGAATGAAGAAAACTTGTTGGAATATTAGAATAATTCTGTAGCTCATCACACCACAGTGTGTCCGTGGATACCCAGTGTCCATGGGAATAGAACTGTAATTCAAACGTCAACATATTTTAACATAAAAAAGGATTTATTTTCTTCACATATTTATTTAAAAGATACACAGATAATTCTTCTAACCAAAGTTGCACTAACATATATATGTAAAAAATTTAATCAGTGTATGATAATGATATTTTGATGTATTATGATGCACAGGTGTTTTATGAAAGAAAGTGTCAGGAAGTGTAAACTTCATCAAACTACTAAATTATATACATTTGAATGAGACCAGGGATGACCTTTTTGCACTGCATGGGATTTATTTGCTGCAATACCTCAAGTGACCACTAATCAAATTGACAGCAGGGTAGAGGGGATGGTGCCTTATCAAGAGTTTATTATACATCCATGTTCAGTACCAGCAGGATTGGAGTGCTCATTTCCTCTCTGTCTTATTTTCCGGTCCCATGCTGTGCTTCTCCTATCACTGGTCTGTGACGGCCAATCAGGCTTTCAGGAAGGATTGATAGTTTATCTACTTAGTCCATAAAAACACAGCAGAAGCACAGCAAAAACAAATCCAAACACACATATATTCACAGTAAATATAATAGACCTTTATGGAACCGCCTCACCCATGTTTTTCAGGTTTTTTTTGTTTTGTTGTTTATGCACAACTACTTTTACTGAAAATATGTCTGATGGTATATCTATTTAATAGTTTACTTCTCTTGTTAAGCTCTGCAGAAAACAGTTGAGCATGTTTAGTTTGCAGAGCAAAGCTTCCACTCTCCCCATTGGGACTCCACAGAGCAGCTCATTCATGTTGACATGTTGTACTGTATTGCAGCTTTATGATTTGTAACAAAATATCACCTGTTATGTAGATTTTACCATCTTTGGTTTTCTGCTAGTCTGACTAATCCATAAACCACATTACATGCTATGCTCTATCAGCAAATTAAAGTCAAGTGCTAATTACCATTTTGCCATTTGATTTCTGCTAGAGATGAGTTTTGGACATTTTGACAGTGTTATTTTGCTCTATTTTTGAGCAGCAAATGAAAAAATGAACTCCAAACCCTCCTTTAACTTCCAGTTTTAATAGGGACTTTTTATTTTACCTGTCTAGAGGTTTTGGCCATTCTACCCACATCTGGCACCACAGTTACAAACAAATGTTAAAAAAAACCCAACTGTAATCTGTAACCATAAATCATCAATCTGAGTGTCCTTATTACTTTAAAATTACAAAGAAAAGGCCATTAGTAAAACACAAATGCTTCAGTAGTAGCATATTTACAGCACAGACCGTAGCATGTGAACTGTGACGGTAAAAACCAAGTGGCTCAGACATGTGCTCATAAATGGCCCACATGTATGGGCTCCACCATATAGCAATATACCTCCATCCACAGAATTATATTGCGAAATCCACTGTTGACTTTACAAGTGTAATTCAACCTGGAGAAACTTAAACATGAAACAGACAATGAATGTATTAACAAGATGTTTATTGAATATACTTTTGGCGCTTAGACGCCGGCAGGAAAGACGTCATGCGAAGCTTGAGGAGAAGAGCAGAGTGAATATTTTGACTCGTCTTGCCCCGGAGTCAAGACACTGGTGCTGGTGAAGAGATGAGTGTGAGCGAGGGCTGGAGCGGAGTGGAGAGACAGTTGAGGTGGCGATGGCGTGGAGGAGGGTTTCATCACGAGCTGAAAGCTGACTGAAGTAGCTGAGAGGTGGCTTTAAATGTGGTCTTCCACGCTGAATTTACACTCAGCTTCATAAAACCTGTACCAGCCTGGTACAAAAGATGGTTCTGGTCTCTAGAGCTAAGTTATTATAATGTGACAACTCTGGGAGGAGTGATTTTTGCCCTCAGTTTAACTTCAGCAATGTGCATAATTAAGGGGGTGATTTTGATTGACAGGGTGCCATTTTCTTAGATGTAAGTAGTTAATGTAAAGACAGGACATTACTATGATTAGACTTTTCAATTTTTCAATTCAATTCAATTTTATTTGTATAGCCCAGTATCACAACAACAATTACCTTAAAGGGCTTCACAAAACAGACAGTAAATATGCAAACAGGTTGAGAAGGACAACATCCCCTGTCCTTAGACCCTCCATCAGGGTAAGAAAAAACTCAAAAAACCCCACTGGGGAAAAAGAGAAACCTCAGGGAGAACCACAGAAGGAGGATCCACTCCCAGAACGGACAGGGCAAGCAAAAAATTTGTCCAGGACAGTCACTGACAAATAGTCCATCATATATATATGAATATACTCCATGATAAAATCAGGAACAGTTCATCTGAGTGAGAGGAACTGGAGTCAGGAGGGGTCCGTGGGTCGGGACAGGATCACAGATGGGCCACAGCTAAGGTCCAGTCATCACTGGGACATCTAACAGCAGCCGGACGGAAGATTGGATATAGGTCTATAATTTTCTGCGCCTGGATCAAGGGTTGGTTTTTTTCAACAGAGGTTTAATCACTGCTGATTTAAAAGATTGTGGGATGTAGCTTGTTTCTAAAGAAAGAAAGAAAGAAAGAAAGAAAGAAAGAAAGAAAGTGTTTATTATATTCAAAATAGTTTCATTAATTAAGAGGAAGACCTCTTTAAAGAGTTTAGAAGGGATCTAGAAGGGTCTAAGATACAGGTGAATATTTTAGAGGACATGACGATTAAGGTTAATTCATTTAGATCTACAGCGGTGAAGCAGTCTAACATTATAAATGATTTGATTTGGGACTTAGCTGTTTGGGCACTAATCTGTTCTGAGCTAATATTGGGGTAGATTTGAGTTATTTTATTTCTTATTGCGGTTATTTTATTATTAAAGAATTGGAGGAAGTCACCACAGCTAAGAGTTAAAGGGATGACCAGTCTAGTGAACACTTTATAACATTGATGGGATTTATGTTCTTAAGACTAAGTTTATTTGTTCTAAACATGATACAATATTTTGTGAATAGACAAAAAAAGAAAGGTTAATGAAATGCTTTACTCCCTCATGCAGATTTAAATCTTATCATAGATATCTTAAGGGTAAAAAAGTTGTATTAAGTTTTATATTGCAATACAGTAATTCTATAATAAGATTGTTTGGATTCTTTATTAATATTACATGCAGTAACACAGGATGTAATTATAAAAAGTACAGTCACTGTTGAGCCTTTTTAACCAGAGCAGTGGTGTTGTCCTTGATGTGGCTGCCCAAAAAATGACAGCTGTAGACCCTTTCCACTACCTCTACTTTGTTATATTGTGTAAAATTACTTTCTTGCACCAGCCTTATATATTAGATTTTAATAAATAAATAACAATTTGACATCACCCCCATAACTGCAAAACTACCATCTGCAAATTTGTTATTTATGTTAATTGAAGGGTGAGCGAATATATAACAGTCTCTTGGTGATCAACATGTGCTGAAGCAATAGCATCAATTCTAATGATGTTTTCAAAGGTGTGTGGAAGTGATCAGGTTTATAAACATTACATTATCTTTAAAAAGAGTCTCCTCAATTATCAGTAAATAATCTGTTTAATCCAGTAAAAAAATCACACACAAATTGAAAACAGAGTCCATAAATAATGAAAGATAATCACATACCAATAGCTACCAGCGCTAAACATATTCTTAACACAAGAGAGAATACATCTCATTACAGCCCATCATATTTAACCTTTTCTCTTGGACTAAAACTAAAACATACACATCAAATCAACCACTCAGATTCCTATTTGTCCAAATGTGATTGTTGTATATTTTTATCCATCTAAAGTCATTTTTGTAAGATACTTTCCAAATGAATGTTACGGTGGGCCAAAGGACAAAGCAAAGGACTCTTACAGAGTTTTAAAATGTGTCTTAAGAACCAGGGTTCTTTCAAGTGAAGTTATACTTTTTTCTTTTTCCTTTTACTAAAGCCACAACAGGCCTTGCATTTGTTGAATGTATTCCTCAGTTTTAGATTTCTCACATTTTTCTTGACTCAGTGCCTTGGTTTGATCTTGTTGTTTCTTCAGGATGCCTTTAGAGATTCTGTGGCTGGCTGCTTGTCCTCTGGACAGGTTCACCGCATGAGGCCCGATCTGTGTGGAATGAATGTCATTATTAATATTGTGCGTGTTGCTGGTGTTTCAAATAGAACAAAGATCTACCTGAAGTGCAGTGTATTGTCCCATCAAATAGAGAGGACAGCCCTCAGCCCACTGTAGGCTGTCTGTGATGCATGGCCAGCCATCAATCACCTAAAATAGGAAAATGCTATAAAAATACCACACATTCAAATTTTGTGTGAATTTGAATACTACAACAGCCAACAGTCTGAAAGGTAAAAATACAGTTGCAATTTTAACACTGTGTAACCTTTTTGTTATAAAATATGAGTACATTTACATACAAAGTAAAAAGCTCTGATGTAATCTCCAAGAAATAAAGCCATAATAATGACTATATACTATCTGACTCACTTTGTGTCTGAGAAGTGTCTGTTTTTGGGAGTCTGTTTCCTGAAGTATCTGCTGAGCTAAAGGCAGGTGGTGCATGAGCTGCACAGTGTGTTGTAAATGCCAGAGGTGGGACCAAGTCCTTGTTAAGCAAGTCACAAGTAAGTCTCAAGTCTTTGACCTCAAGTCCAAGTCAAAGACAGGCAAGTCCGAGTCAAGTCTCAAGTCAATGGCCCACAAGTCCAAGTCAAGTCCAAAGTCGTATACTTTGAGTTTCAAGTCATTTCAAGTCTATACTATTATTACTATTGTTATTATATTTACTATTATTATTTTAATAAAACACAAGGAACATAATTATCAAAAGACAAATATATTTGTATCAATAAGAATGTGTGCTGTCTAAATATGTATACAATTGCACTTTGGTCTATTGATGGAGGTTTTAGTGCCAAAATTATAATTAAATCTACTTACTACTAAACGTATATTTTAATAATGAAATTAATGCCCATCTGTGTATCTGTATTGGTGTAAGCGTCTTTTTAGATCACTCACTATCCCCTATGTATGTTGATGCAAAATGTTAATATGTCTTTCCCTGTTTATTATTATTTAGATAAATAGTGCTTTAGTAATCTTAAACGTTTGAGAAAGAGCCTTCTCCTTCTCACAGTCAACATTTCTGGTTATTTTAATTTGTAATTTCTGATATTATTTACACAAAATAAAATGATACTACCACTGGCTAGATAGTCAAAAGTTAAGCTTAATTGCAGTCGATTCTTATCCTACATGAAGCGCTCTGTGGCCGTAGTCCACAGAAGTGCTGCTTGGACCAATCAAGTCCACTAGCTCACGATTAGCTGAAATGGATCTGGCGAGACAGGCTTCAAGAGAAGCATTCTATATGACTGTATCACACCATGGTATATTGTCAATAGACGCAAAGGCACATGGCTCATTTCCACATGTAAACATTGTATGTATCTGCCCATTGCATCTGCCGATCGCTGCTCACCGAACTACGCTGTTTGACTGTGCCACCTCGGGGCGGGAGGGCTAAGGGAGTCAAATGGGACCCAGCTTAAGTGTACACTAGTACTGTCAGGCTGTAGAACTACATTTGAGCAAGCATTACATCGGGTTAAACAGCACATTTGACAAATGTAGGTTTTAGCACTTGGTGGGTCTCGTCTCCGCCTCGGACACCGAGACGAGGCAGGTCCCAAGTGGCCACAGCGCTACAAAAACACAGACAACACTTTCAATTGCCCTCAACAGTAGCTAAACATGTAGGCTATAGCCTATATTTTATATTAAAACGCTGAAGCACCGCACTTATTTGAGTGTGCCTTATATTTTACATACGTACATACATACATACAAAACAACGTGCTACAGGTCCAACCATTGACAGTACATTCGTCCAACCCCATCCCAGTCTTACTTGTGAATTTGCTGTCAAGGCGAAATATACCGACATTTTGCACTAAGCTTCACTAGAAGAAATACATCCTGGCGCCCCGAGGTTCTAGTTTAAGCGTCAATGACTGCGTTTACATGGCACATCATACTCTGATTAAGGTTCATAATTAGATGAAGCTCATACTCCGATTAAGGTGTTTACATGTGCAGCTGGAATTGGAGTATTCCATTTGCATCTGTTTACATGACAAAAGCATAATCTGACCACGCAAAAAATTAATAAGATGCTATCATGTGGGATAATATTTATATAAGATATAAAATATATTTGAAACAGACAGTTAAACATGTTGCCAATATGTCAATATTTAGTAAAAAGACGATGGTAAATCCTAGTATGTAGCCTGAAGGCAAAGCTAACGCTACGGTCAACAGTATATTTCCTGTCTTCCGTTTAGTCCGTTTTCTGTGCATTATGCTGTCAACGTTAAGCCTCTTAACTACATTTCAACAAATGGCTTTATACTTTCACTAAATTGACTCGTTATTATGACTCGTTATTAATGTAATATTTAATATAATATCGATGCTGTGACTGACGAAGCAGGAGCTCTCTAGCGCCGTCTTAAACTGGAAACAGCTGTTGCTAATAACCGCTAGCTTGTTTTGCTAAGAGACTCACCGCTTACACTTCTTTAATTTTGCAAAATAAGTTTTTTTTTCAGTCAGAAAGGTAGCGGTAACTTTGGCAAAAGGGGGGTAAACAAGCACTAATGCGATAAGGTGTTTACGTGGTTTAATAATGCGATTAAGATCGGAGTACTCCAGCTGTCTTAATAGCATAAGTGGCAACTATGCTAATGTTAGCTAATCATTAGCCCGCACGTTCTTCTTACCGTTCTTTGTGTAACTTCAGGTGCCTGATGAAATTTGATGTTGTTGAATCTCCATCTGCAATCTTTGATCCACAAGTTTTGCAAACAGCAACTCTTTGGTGGCCGACAATCTCGTAGTTTTTGTACGCGAATGCAATCATTTTGCCTTCCGAGGGATATTTGAATTGTTAACCGCATTGGTTTGCTGCAATATGATTGGATGATTTGGGAGGAGCATGTTTGCTGGCGCAGACAGAAAGAGCGCGTACATAATATGTCGAGGAGAGTTAAATAAATTGCTTCTTGTGTACTTTTCGTATGAGACTTGTTTTTTTGTTTTTTTGAGAAAAAGCATCAAGTCATCTCAAGTCACAGGGCTGAAGTCAAGTCCAAGTTGAGTCACAAGTCTTTGCCCATTTTATCAAGTCACAAGTCATGACTTTCAAGTCCACACCACTGCATATAAGTAATAAATACACATTTTGCTGTTAAATTGATCTGATCTGTTTGGACAAACAGTTGTGATGTGGATGAAGTCCTGCGGTCTCAATAAAAAGACACAAATGAAGCTGCATCTCTTGTAGTGATTGTACTCAGTTTGTTCTGTTGAGCTTAACTCAGATGATATACTGACAACTGTGTATAGTGTTTTGCTCAGAAGTGTGTTGTTGCTCTGTGTGTGTTCATTTTGATGATAGAAAGTACAATATGACAACAGTGTTAGCTTTTGACTGAAAAGTCAGAGGTTTTGTTAATTTAGTTTCAATTTTAGAAATTGTGTTAGATATGTAAAGAAATGTGTAATAAATAAATGTTTTAAAGCAGTGATAAATAATGCTTCAAACCAGGCAGACAGAAACATTACAAAAATAGTAAGTGTTGACAGACTACAGCCAGAATAAAGAATTGTAAAGGGATTTGGAGCTGTTGGAAAGTCTTTTTGCAAATGTGTGTCAACAATTATTTTTCTAATATAATCTTTTGCAACAGCTAAAGCAAGTTTTCTAAGACTTGGAGCCAGTTTGACAAATGTTTACGCATAAACTACAAAACTACACACTCAAGTGACAGAACATCTCAGAACACCTGCAAAATGAAGCACTTTGAGAAAATCTTTGTGTTGTCTTGTAAACATGACACTTTATCATCTAAATGTGACACACTATCACCACGTTCATAAATCTGTCCATCAGAGTTTGCACACTGCTGTGAAGATTCTATAGCATTTTAAACATTTTTACAAAAGATAGGCCCATAAACATTTTAGTTTGTAGTAATGTGGTGTATATAACTGCAATACAATGACATAAACAAGACTGTTTATTGACAATGCTCATCACAAAGTAACCATTAACAATCTGAAAAATTACATTTTGGACATTACTGCGTCCAAACTCAGACGTGGATCAGGACACAGGGAATGTGGAAGGAGAAGAACCAAAAACAGGATGAATTTAAAAACAGCCCGGAGAAAACTAACATTGTATTCATAATGAGAAGACTCTGCTTTCTATACAATCCAATTGGACACATATGTCCTCTCTCTTATCTGTGTAACACTTCCTATTTTACTAAACTATTCAGTAAAAGCTAATGCAGTCTGAACATAATGGTGCCTAACCCTTTTTTCTGCTAAATCAGCAGCTTTGTTCCACTAAACCCAGACATGAACAGGAACCCACAAAAATCCCACACTGCTTGTGTTTTTTTCTGTTTTGTACAGTGCAGTTAGGGCTTCTGTTTCCAGATCAGGTCTCACAACAGAAGAGCTCCTGTCTGCAGAGCCATTAGGACAGAATCTGAGTCTGACTATATCATCACATGCTGTGCTCTGACATTCCATGACGTGTCCATATAAGTACTCCATTTTCTGATGTAAAAACAGACACACCGTCTGAGATCTGGCTGCCCTGACTTAAGCCCATCTCGGGAATATGCAAAGTAAAGCCTGCCCTTTTGTTGTTGGGGTCCACAGAACCTTCAGTGTAAATCTGTAGGTGATTGTTGCAGTTCACCAGGATCCTTTCACTGACCACACTCACTGAACCTCTCCATGAATGTCTCCTTCACTGACCAGTCCACTTCAGGGATTGGGAGCAGACACTGGGGAAAGACGTGGCCAGACAACCCTGGGGCTCCTTTCTCTTTTCACTTGAGTTGAACATTGACTGTGTACTGTTTTCATCCAACTACTTCATACATTCTAGCAGTTATACACCATTGTAAATGAAATAACACAACACATAAAGAATATCAGAGCATTTTTTTTTAATTTAAATCAAATTTATTAAAGTTTATATACACATATGTTACACTGTCAGGATCTTGAAATGGCAAGACAAACACAGTCTACTTAATCCTGAAGCTGGTCATTATCAAGTTGTGGTCAAACCCAGATTCTCGGCTAAAATGTAAAGAGCAATTAGAAACAATCTATGGTGGTCAAGAAAAGGTTTTCGACAAAGCATCTGGACGTAGGTTTGAGGTGAAGATGTTTCATCCCTCATCCCAGGGACATCAATTCTGAGTTCAACTGGAAAAGAGTACGTCTTCACCTCAAACCTACGTCCAGATGCCTGTCCAAAAACCTTTTCTTGACTCTGTCCTGGATGATTGAGAACCTCCACAGACAAACATTAATGAATCACCAGCTTCATGACACCACTGAGAGAGACTGTGTTGTCATCAACTCAGGCTAATATGAGGTCACCATTGTAGCAAAATGTGTAATTCTACTACAACCCTGACCCATTATCACCTGAATTGATAAAACACAGTCTTGCTCTGTTGTGTCATGAAGCTGGTGATTTATCACAGATTATTTCTAATTGCTCCTAACATTTAAACTGATAATCTGAGTCTGACCACAAAACTTTAACCAGCCCTTAACATTTCTAAATATAACTGTGTTTGTTTTCCCAGATCCTGAGTCTCCTTGATGTCCTCAGGTCTTCACTGCTCCGGATCCTGTGCCTGGACACAGCACACATTTTTCCTTATCCAGGAAAACAGTCGACGGAAGCAGTTCTTCTTTTTTTTCTTCTCAGCAGTGACACCTAAATATACAATTTAATAATGAATCTGTCTTAATTGATCTGCCTTTTGAATCAGTCACAATGGTTGCAGTGAGACTAAATACTACCTGGAGTCGATGGTTCTGACACAGTGTCACTGCTGGTCTCGGTCTCTGGCGTGAGCAAGGGCTCCTTCTTGTCTTCATCCAGGGCCACTGGGTTCTCTGGTGTGGCTCCTTTAACCATAATGACCCTGGGTTCTGAACTAACTGGACCGACTTCTGTTTTGTCTGGTGTCTCTGGTCCACTTACACTAAACACACACAAATGCAATCATGATGCAAAGATGCAATCATATATTTTATTTCTGAACACTCTGTACTCTAGCTCTCAGGTATACATTTCATGTCACTAATGTGAGCACAATGAAGTATTTACTTGTTTTTCTAGAGGCAGTTAAATCTTACCTGAAACCTTCCTGGTCATCCTCGACCAGCGACACTGTGTTTTCAGGTGAGGCTGGTTTCACCATGATGACCCTTGGTGAACTTTTTGACTCACCCTGGACTGTGTGGACTGCCATCACCTTCATGTCACTCTCAACACTACAGACACAGACACAGACACAAACATATACTGTGTTACAGATCTTGAAGCCTACTTTTCCTGGATGGTCTTTCACAAAGATGTCAAGGACACAATCTTACCTGAAACCTTCCTGCTCGTCCTCGACCAGTGACACTGTGTTTTCAGGTGTAGCAGGCTTCACCAGGATCACCTGAGGAACAGAGCTGAAGGCCACTGGAGTGACTGGCTTCTGATGGACCACACTGACATGCTCTGGTGTTTCTGATGTCTTCTCTGATCCTCTCTGTTCACTAATGGCACACACAGAAGAATAAAATCAGAAACTGTCCTAAGGGTCAGTAAAAGATTATTTTGGCATCTCTCTTAAAATGAGAAACAGTTCAGATACACAACTGTGAAAGTGATTACACTGCTGTACAGTTCAGTCTACAAAAGGTTCTCATTTCTGTTATAATTACTGCAAGACTCTCTTCTCTCTTGTGAGAAGAGCATTTTACTTGTTTAGCTCTATGCAATCTTGACTTTGTGCCATCCTTACTTTTTACAAGCTAAATGCAAATCATAATCTCACCTGACACAGTCCTCTCTGTCCTCGTCCAGGGATAAACCAGGTGGGGCTGGTTTCACCATGATTACCCCTGGTGAACGTTCTGCCTCATCCTGGACTGTGTCGGCATCCTCTGTCATCACCTCCATGTCACTCTCAACACTACAGACACACAAACATATACAGTCTTACAATTCTTCATATATTATTTTGGCTTTGATTTACAGAACAGGGCTCATAAACTTTACACATATAGTCATTGTGACATTATAGATAACTGAGAAGACACACTTACGAAGACTGTCTTCTGCAAATGAATGGATGACTCAGGATTTGAACAGGGGTGATCCTCTGAGCATCATTCATTTCAAACATGCCATGTAACAGATCCAGGCAATCCACCAGTTCCTGTCTTTCGTACATGTGTCCAGGATGAGCCTAGTTTAGAAAACAAGGAGGCAATTGTGGTTAATTATGGATGATTAAAGATGGTAGAAGGAGGTATATGTTTAAATAAGCTGCCCAATGTACATGCACTTGTGTTAGGTATTGACTAAAATTGGTGACAAAGATTAAAACAAGTACCACATTCATACATACCTCTATCAGTTCATCTAATGTACTGAAAGTTTCAGTGTAGTGCCTCTGGATGTCACCAGGGGACAGTTCGTAACAGTCTTCGAACTCTTTATCAGTCTAAATGGAAACAAACAAAAAATTTAAAAAACTTTAGGTTTCACTGATATTTATGACCATGTTTGTACGTTTGTGTGCATTTTACCATAATCCTCCAACAACTCCCAGTGTTACTGAAAAAATAATCAGTTTTGGTTCCTTTATCCAGGATGTCGTTGGATGGTTGGCCAAAGAATTTGATCATGATCTTCAGCTGCAAACAAAAACACATCATGATATAAACCAACAACAATGCTTTGTGCAGATCTTACTCTATAAAAGTTTTCTGGTTGACTTACTGTCTCAAATTCAGTTCGTTCAGGGAAGACGTCGAAGCCAAGAAACATGGATGCCATAATATTTCCAAGAGACCACACATCGATGGCCTCATTGAATGGCAGTCCTAATATGATTTCAGGAGCCCTGAATATGGAAGAAATATACACAGATGGATGAAGACTATATTTCAACAACAGGAAAGGTTTTTGCACATATCAGATTGTTTTTACCTGTACTTCACTTCCTGCACCGTCATGCCCTGTTTAACTTTGCCCCGATTGATGGCTAAACTGAAGTCGGTCAGTTTAATATTCAATGGAAACTTGGTGTGATCACACAGCATTATATTTTCCATTTTAATGTCTGTGTGAATGACCGACTCAGTCTTCAGGGCTTCCAGTGCTGTCGCCATCTGCACAAGACAACTCAGTTTATGAACAAATTCAAACTAAATCTTCAAAGTTAGACGTGTTTTAGTCTTTATGATTCATTCATTCTGTGTTCTTGTCCTACCTGTTGGATGATGGCGCGGATGTCACCGAAGGGGATTCGACAATGTTGGCGAAAGTAGTCGGCTAAACTGATGTCCAGCATCTCAAACACCAGAGCCTTCCCGAGGCGAGTGTCAAATGCCTCAAAGAACTTGACGATGTTGTGCTGATCCAGCCCCATTGTCATCATTTTGGTGAGAAGACAAACCTGAATACACAAGAAAAACATAATAAGGACAGGGATATAATCCAGATCCAGAATATGTTCTTGAATCTTGGAGTGAGGGTATAATGCTGACTGAGAGTTGTTTAGATGATCATTTAAGCAAACAATCATCAGTATCTGTATAATCTGTGTCTTACCTCCTTTTGAGTGTTTTGGCAGGTGTTGGGGAGTTTCACAGCCACAATCTCTTGAGTGTCCTTCTTGCACTTGACCACTTGACCAAAGTGTCCCTCTTCCAGCACAAGGAAATTGTACTTTTTGGGGATTATTCCTTTGATCTCCTCAGTGGTCAGTGGCTCTATTTCACACTGCTCACTAATGACATAAACAGAACAACTTAGATACCGTGCTGACTTTAGTCTTTAGTTACATTTCCCTAAATGTTAGATGCAGGAAATCGTACCTGAATCGTTCCTGGTCGTCCTCCATCAGTGGCACTGTGTTCTCCGGTGTGGCTGCCTTCACCATGATGACCCCTGGGGTGGAACTGGAGGCACTTGGGAGAGGACTGGGGTTCTCACTTGTTTCTGGAGACTTGTCACTTGTGCTCTCCAGACTATGGACCCAACCACACAAACATTTGGTTACATTTAAGTAATGAAATAATCTGTCATTACTACAGATACCTATATCTAATAGTCTATTGTGGTATATTCAATGATTGAGAACATACATAAACTTTAGTAAGTCCACACACTTACCAATAACGTTTATTACAAATAAACGGATGTTCTAGGATTTCACTGGGAGTGATCCTGTTGACATGATTTGTGTCAAGCATTTGACTTAACAAATCAGTGAATCCCTCCAGTTCTTCAGCCTCCTCCATGTCTTTCACTCCAACATGAACCTAGTTTAGAAAGCAAGGAGAAAGTCAAACACAAATGACCATTGATGTTTTGCATAAGCAGCGTTGTTTCAGATCCATACCTGTATCAGTTCTTCTATGGAACTGTATTGTTCAGTGTGGAAATTTTTTATCTGACCAGAGGACAAACTGTGATGCTGTATATACTCCTCATTGGTCTAAATGAAGGTAAATAAATTTAAAAAAAATCATAATTTTAGTATAACTATTGTAAATAAGCATGTAAAAGATGAAGGAAGAGAAATGTTTGCAATATTTTACCATTATCTTCCAGCTGTTTCCCTCTCTCCGGAAAAACTGATCTGTTTTTGATCCTTCGTTAAGAATCTGGTCAGATGGTTGACCACAAAGCTTTACGATAACCTTCAGCTGGAGACACAAATCATGATGTCAGACAATAACTACAAATAATGCTCTTGACTCAGGAGACTGATAAATGACTTACTGTCTCAAATTCAGTTCGGTTAGGGAAGATTTCAAAGCCGACTGCCATGATTGCCATCATAATCCCCACAGACCACACATCAATGGCCTCGTTGAACAACAGTCCTAAAGTAACTTCAGGAGCCCTAAGTGTGGAAGAAACACATCATACTTAGTGCACTAGAGTTCATTAGAAAATGGTTTTAATTTATAGGCAGAGTTTACAGGTTACCTGTAACACCTAAGCTGCGCAAAACATCCCTGGATGACGTCAGTCTGATGCATGGCCAAACCAAAATCGATCAGCTTAAGTCTGAAGTCTTTGTTGTGATCACACAGCATGATATTGTTGAGCTTTATGTCAGCGTGGATGAACTTTATGGTCTTCAGGCCTTCTAATGCTATTGCCATCTGCACAACACAAAGCAGTTACAATATGTAATCCTCAACAAACTGTTAAGCCATACTGTGTACAGTGTGTGACATTGTGACATTTCTTTCTAGGTCAAGCCACTTCTTATTTTACATTTGGCAAAATAAATAAATAATAAAACTTTATCAGTGGCTTACAATTTTTTAGCATTTGCAACAGGGCTAATTACTACACCTTTCCATGTCCAAATTATTAGCATTTTTTAATAACTTGTGCAAGTGTCTGACCAGTTGATACCTGCTCAACAATTATCCTGATGTGATGAATGGGCAAAGTCTTCACACTGTGATAGTAGTCAGACAAACTTATGTCCAGTATCTCAAAGACCATAGCTTTTCCAAAACTGGTGTCGAATGACTCTAGGAACTTGACAATGTTACGTTTGTCCATGCCCCTTGCCATCATTCCTTCCAAGAGTAAAACCTGAAGACACATGAAATGTGATAGGGACATTTATCATTTTACACAGGAAGTCATTATCAAGAAAAAAATAGACGTTACAATATACAAAATCTATTAAAAAACTTGTTGGTATTTATTTATATGTGGCTCTTACCTCCAATTCAGTGTTGTCATCGTCAACAGGAAGTTTTACAGCCACAAACTCCTGAGTATCCTTTTTCCAACACTTGACCACTAGACCAAACGAACCTCTCCCCAGTGTTTGGAAGAACTCATAATTATCTGGGAGTATTTGTTGAATCTCACCAGCAGTGATTGGTGGCTTCATTGTTGTTGTTCTAAAATTTACTGAAATAAGAAAAATCATACAAGAACAGGTTAACTACAGCAGCGCTAACATCATTAGTAGTGTCACTTTACTGAGGTTTATTAAAGTTGAGATGAATCTTGAATCACTTTACACATCTGCCCACAGTCTGTTTATGCTTAACATTAGTTTTTAGTTCATTAGAAACAACAATCATCTTTTTAACTGATTCCAGCGACTGCATTTTTTATCTGACAAACCCTAACACACGTCTTTTTGCAAACACTTTACAACTCTGAACCAAAATATTCCTGTTACAATACATTGAAAACAAATGCTGTCTTACCTGTATGTATGAATGGTAATTATTGGCTTTGATCCGTCAAATGTTTTGTCTCAAGTCTCTGTCTCTCTGAGTGTGTCAGTCTGTTTAACTGCTCAAGAAAGAATGAAGAAAACTTGTTGGAATATTAGAATAATTCTGTAGCTCATCACACCACAGTGTGTCCGTGGATACCCAGTGTCCATGGGAATAGAACTGTAATTCAAACGTCAACATATTTTAACATAAAAAAGGATTTATTTTCTTCACATATTTATTTAAAAGATACACAGATAATTCTTCTAACCAAAGTTGCACTAACATATATATGTAAAAAAATCAGTGTATGGTAATGATATTTTGATGTATTATGATGCACAGGTGTTTTATGAAAGAAAGTGTCAGGAAGTGTAAACTTCATCAAACTACTAAATGATATACATTTGAATGAGACCAGGGATGACCTTTTTGCACTGCATGGGATTTATTTGCTGCAATACCTCAAGTGACCACTAATCAAATTGACAGCAGGGTAGAGGGGATGGTGCCTTATCAAGAGTTTATTATACATCCATGTTCAGTACCAGCAGGATTGGAGTGCTCATTTCCTCTCTGTCTTATTTTCCGGTCCCATGCTGTGCTTCTCCTATCACTGGTCTGTGACGGCCAATCAGGCTTTCAGGAAGGATTGATAGTTTTCATCTACTTAGTCCATAAAAACACAGCAGAAGCACAGCAAAAACAAATCCAAACACACATATATTCACAGTAAATATAATAGACCTTTATGGAACCGCCTCACCCATGTTTTTCAGGTTTTTTTTTGTTTTGTTGTTTATGCACAACTACTTTTACTGAAAATATGTCTGATGGTATATCTATTTAATAGTTTACTTCTCTTGTTAAGCTCTGCAGAAAACAGTTGAGCATGTTTAGTTTGCAGAGCAAAGCTTCCACTCTCCCCATTGGGACTCCACAGAGCAGCTCATTCATGTTGACATGTTGTACTGTATTGCAGCTTTATGATTTGTAACAAAATATCACCTGTTATGTAGATTTTACCATCTTTGGTTTTCTGCTAGTCTGACTAATCCATAAACCACATTACATGCTATGCTCTATCAGCAAATTAAAGTCAAGTGCTAATTACCATTTTGCCATTTGATTTCTGCTAGAGATGAGTTTTGGACATTTTGACAGTGTTATTTTGCTCTATTTTTGAGCAGCAAATGAAAAAATGAACTCCAAACCCTCCTTTAACTTCCAGTTTTAATAGGGACTTTTTATTTTACCTGTCTAGAGGTTTTGGCCATTCTACCCACATCTGGCACCACAGTTACAAACAAATGTTAAAAAAAAAACAACTGTAATCTGTAACCATAAATCATCAATCTGAGTGTCCTTATTACTTTAAAATTACAAAGAAAAGGCCATTAGTAAAACACAAATGCTTCAGTAGTAGCATATTTACAGCACAGACCGTAGCATGTGAACTGTGACGGTAAAAACCAAGTGGCTCAGACATGTGCTCATAAATGGCCCACATGTATGGGCTCCACCATATAGCAATATACCTCCATCCACCAGAGGGCAGGCTCCAGAAGTAGAATTATATTGCGAAATCCACTGTTGACTTTACAAGTGTAATTCAACCTGGAGAAACTCAAACATGAAACAGACAATGAATGTATTAACATGATGTTTATTGAATATACTTTTGGCGCTTAGACGCCGGCAGGAAAGACGTCATGCGAAGCTTGAGGAGAAGAGCAGAGTGAATATTTTGACTCGTCTTGCCCCGGAGTCAAGACACTGGTGCTGGTGAAGAGATGAGTGTGAGCGAGGGCTGGAGCGGAGTGGAGAGACAGTTGAGGTGGCGATGGCGTAGAGGGTTTCATCACGAGCTGAAAGCTGAATGAAGTAGCTGAGAGGTGGCTTTAAATGTGGTCTTCCACGCTGAATTTACACTCAGCTTCATAAAACCTGTACCAGCCTGGTACAAAAGATGGTTCTGGTCTCTAGAGCTAAGTTATTGTTATGTGACAACTCTGGGAGGAGTGATTTTTTTTTTAATTCTTTGGCTTGCCCTCAGTTTAACTTCAGCAATGTGCATAATTAAGGGGGTGATTTTGATTGACAGGGTGCCATTTTCTTAGATGTAAGTAGTTAATGTAAAGACAGGACATTACTGTAATTAGACTTTTCAATTTTTCAATTCAATTCAATTTTATTTGTATAGCCCAGTATCACAACAACAATTGCCTTAAAGGGCTTCACAAAACAGACAGTAAATATGCAAACAGGTTGAGAAGGACAACATCCCCTGTCCTTAGACCCTCCATCAGGGTAAGAAAAAACTCCAAAAACCCCACTGGGGAAAAAGAGAAACCTCAGGGAGAACCACAGAAGGAGGGATCCACTCCCAGAACGGACAGGGCGAGCAATAAATTTGTCCAGGACAGTCACTGACAAATAGTCCATCATATATATATGAATATACTCCATGATAAAATCAGGAACAGTTCATCTGAGTGAGAGGAACTGGAGTCAGGAGGGGTCCGTGGGTCGGGACAGGATCACAGATGGGCCACAGCTAAGGTCCAGTCATCACTGGGACATCTAACAGCAGCCGGACGGAAGATTGGATATAGGTCTATAATTTTCTGCGCCTGGATCAAGGGTTGGTTTTTTTCAACAGAGGTTTAATCACTGCTGATTTAAAAGATTGTGGGATGTAGCTTGTTTCTAAAGAAAGAAAGAAAGAAAGAAAGAAAGAAAGACAGAAAGAAAGAAAGAAAGAAAGAAAGAAAGAAAGAAAGAAAGAAAGTGTTTATTATATTCAAAATAGTTTCATTAATTAAGAGGAAGACCTCTTTAAAGAGTTTAGAAGGGATCTAGAAGGGTCTAAGATACAGGTGAATATTTTAGAGGACATGACGATTAAGGTTAATTCATTTAGATCTACAGCGGTGAAGCAGTCTAACATTATAAATGATTTGATTGGGGACTTAGCTGTTTGGGCACTAATCTGTTCTGAGCTAATATTGGGGTAGATTTGAGTTATTTTATTTCTTATTGCGGTTATTTTATTATTAAAGAATTGGAGGAAGTCACCACAGCTAAGAGTTAAAGGGATGACCAGTCTAGTGAACACTTTATAACATTGATGGGATTTATGTTCTTAAGACTAAGTTTATTTGTTCTAAACATAATACAATATTTTGTGAATAGACAAAAAAAGAAAGGTTAATGAAATGCTTTACTCCCTCATCCAGATTTAAATCTTATCATAGATATCTTAAGGGTAAAAAAGTTGTATTAAGTTTTATATTGCAATACAGTAATTCTATATTAAGATTGTTTGGATTCTTTATTAATATTACATGCAGTAACACAGGATGTACATGATTTTTAACCAGAGCAGTGGTGTTGTCCTTGATGTGGCTGCCCAAAAAATGACAGCTGTAGACCCTTTCCACTACCTCTACTTTGTTATATTGTGTAAAATTACTTTCTTGCACCAGCCTTATATATTAGATTTGAATAAATAAATAACAATTTGACATCACCCCCATAACTGCAAAACTACCATCTGCAAATTTGTTATTTATGTTAATTGAAGGGTGAGCGAATATATAACAGTCTCTTGGTGATCAACATGTGCTGAAGCAATAGCATCAATTCTAATGATGTTTTCAAAGGTGTGTGGAAGTGATCAGGTTTATAAACATTACATTATCTTTAAAAAGAGTCTCCTCAATTATCAGTAAATAATCTGTTAAATCCAGTAAAAAAAATCACACACAAATTGAAAACAGAGTCCATAAATAATGAAAGATAATCACATACCAATAGCTACCAGCGCTAAACATATTCTTAACACAAGAGAGAATACATCTCATTACAGCCCATCATATTTAACCTTTTCTCTTGGACTAAAACTAAAACATACACATCAAATCAACCACTCAGATTCCTATTTGTCCAAATGTGATTGTTGTATATTTTTATCCATCTAAAGTCATTTTTGTAAGATACTTTCCAAATGAATGTTACGGTGGGCCAAAGGACAAAGCAAAGGACTCTTACAGAGTTTTAAAATGTGTCTTAAGAACCAGGGTTCTTTCAAGTGAAGTTATACTTTTTTCTTTTTCCTTTTACTAAAGCCACAACAGGCCTTGCATTTGTTGAATGTATTCCTCAGTTTTAGATTTCTCACATTTTTCTTGACTCAGTGCCTTGGTTTGATCTTGTTGTTTCTTCAGGATGCCTTTAGAGATCCTGTGGCTGGCTGCTTGTCCTCTGGACAGGTTCACCGCATGAGGCCCGATCTGTGTGGAATGAAAGTCATTATTAATATTGTGTGTGTTGCTGGTGTTTCAAATAGAACAAAGATCTACCTGAAGTGCAGTGTATTGTCCCATCAAATAGAGAGGACAGCCCTCAGCCCACTGTAGGCTGTCTGTGATGCATGGCCAGCCATCAATCACCTAAAATAGGAAAATGCTATAAAAATACCACACATTCAAATTTTGTGTGAATTTGAATACTACAACAGCCAACAGTCTGAAAGGTAAAAATACAGTTGCAATTTTAACACTGTGTAACCTTTTTGTTATAAAATATGAGTACATTTACATACAAAGTAAAAAGCTCTGATGTAATCTCCAAGAAATAAAGCCATAATAATGACTATATACTATCTGACTCACTTTGTGTCTGAGAAGTGTCTGTTTTTGGGAGTCTGTTTCCTGAAGTATCTGCTGAGCTAAAGGCAGGTGGTGCATGAGCTGCACAGTGTGTTGTAAACGCCAGAGGTGGGACCAAGTCCTTGTTAAGCAAGTCACAAGTAAGTCTCAAGTCTTTGACCTCAAGTCCAAGTCAAAGACAGGCAAGTCCGAGTCAAGTCCCAAGTCAAAGACAGGCAAGTCCGAGTCAAGTCTCAAGTCAATGGCCCACAAGTCCAAGTCAAGTCCAAAGTCGTATACTTTGAGTTTCAAGTCATTTCAAGTCTATACTATTATTATTATATTTACTATTATTATTTTAATAAAACACAAGGAACATAATTATCAAAAGACAAATATATTTGTATCAATAAGAATGTGTGCTGTCTAAATATGTATACAATTGCACTTTGGTCTATTGATGGAGGTTTTAGTGCCAAAATTATAATTAAATCTACTTACTACTAAACGTATATTTTAATAATGAAATGAATCCCCATCTGTGTATCTGTATTGGTGTAAGCGTCTTTTTAGATCACTCACTATCCCCTATGTATGTTGATGCAAAATGTTAATATGTCTTTCCCTGTTTATTATTATTTAGATAAATAGTGCTTTAGTAATCTTAAACGTCTGTGCTTCTCACAATCAACATTTCTGGTTATTTTAATTTGTAATTTCTGATATTATTTACACAAAATAAAATGATACTACCACTGGCTAGATAGTCAAAAGTTAAGCTTAATTGCAGTCGATTCTTATCCTACATGAAGCGTTCTGTGGCCGTAGTCCACAGAAGTGCTGCTTGGACCAATCAAGTCCACTAGCTCACGATTAGCTGAAATGGATCTGGCGAGACAGGCTTCAAGAGAAGCATTCTATATGACTGTATCACACCATGGTATATTGTCAATAGACGCAAAGGCACATGGCTCATTTCCACATGTAAACATTGTATGTATCTGCCCATTGCATCTGCCGATCGCTGCTCACCGAACTACGCTGTTTGACTGTGCCACCTCGGGCGGGAGGGCTAAGGGAGTCAAATGGGACCCAGCTTAAGTGTACACTAGTACTGTCAGGCTGTAGAACTACATTTGAGCAAGCATTACATCGGGTTAAACAGCACATTTGACAAATGTAGGTTTTAGCACTTGGTGGGTCTCGTCTCCGCCTCGGACACCGAGACGAGGCAGGTCCCAAGTGGCCACAGCGCTACAAAAACACAGACAACACTTTCAATTGCCCTCAACAGTAGCTAAACATGTAGGCTATAGCCTATATTTTATATTAAAACGCTGAAGCACCGCACTTATTTGAGTGTGCCTTATATTTTACATACGTACATACATACATACAAAACAACGTGCTACAGGTCCAACCATTGACAGTACATTCGTCCAACCCCATCCCAGTCTTACTTGTGAATTTGCTGTCAAGGCGAAATATACCGACATTTTACAGTAGTCATCTCAAGTCACAAGGCTCAAGTCAAGTCAAAGTCCCGAGTCATTGGCATTCAAGTCCAAGTCAAGTCACAAGTCTTTGCCCATTTTATCAAGTCAAGTCACAAGTCATCAAATTTGTGACTCTAGTCTGACTCGAGTCCAAGTCATGACTTTCAAGTCCACACCACTGCAGGAAATCAATATCAGAAAAAAAGAATAGTGTGAGGATAAGATGCCAAATCTGAGACTACATCAAACTAGACCCTGGTTGGCTTTTTTACACAATGCCAGGATGCAGCAGAAAAGGGAGCAGTTTTTTGTTTTTTTTGGACATTGACAGAGTATAAATGGGTCATAGTGCTAGAAGAAGGGATTATTTGGTGAAAGAACCTCATGGGGTACAATGTATCACATATAGCAGGGGTGTCAAACTCAAACACACAGTGGGCCAAAATTCAAAACTTGGACAAAGTTGTGGGCCAACATTGATATTTATTAAAAAAAACTTCCTCCAGATATAACAATGAACCTTTTCATATAGACCCAAACAGGTTTTGCTTAAACATTGAAGATGGAACAAACAAAGCTTAATACTATACAATATATAACATATTATATAATATATAATATAACATAATATTGCACACATGCAAAATCAAATTTCAAATCAAAAAAACACATCAATGGCATTCATTTCATTAATACAAAATTTAATAAAAATCATATGCCTCTTTTTTTTTATTTGCAGCCTTCTGATTTAAATTTCAACAGTACCGTTTTTCCACAGGCTAATAATAAATTGAAAAATAAAATAACAACAATAAAACCAATTAACTAATAATACATTTCTTCAATGAACCATTCAAGCCCATCTGCATTTTCATCATTTGGCAGCAGGGAAAATGGCCCAGGTTTCCTTGCAGCATCTGATTCTCCCACAGGCACAATTTAGTTTTAAAAGCCCTCACTGCAGCATACATATCTGTGATGAAGGCTCCACATACAAGACAAACAGGTCTGTCTTTCACATATGTAAACAGATATTCTGCCTCCCACCTGTCCAGAAAGCATTTTCTGCCTTTCTTTTCGCCATTTTTGGGAGGGGTAGCACGGTGCCAGTAATAGCATAAGGTTGCTGTGACTAGTGTCAACAGAGGAGAGGGTCTTTATGGGTCCTGTCCTGATTGACGCAACGAAACAACAGGAGAGCATTCTGGGATTTGTAGTATTAGCGGTACATGCGCTGTTTAATACCGGCGGGCCAGCTCTAGTAGTCACATTTGGCCCGTGGGCCAGAGTTTGACACCTATGACATATAGGAACATAAATGGCAAGCCATGTTTAACATGGCTTGCTCATTGCATGGTTCACATAGTTTAATATTAATTATTTCAATGTGTACTGTCTCACACTATTGTGTCCAAAAGCCAAAGTCTCCTTCAGTGCTAGTAAAGAGACTGACCAGTGACATGACAAACATTACACTAGTGAGTATTATGTTAAAACACATACAGTGTGTATCCAGAGCTGCAGCTGTAGAGGGCAGAGGCTGACTGTGGGCATAAAGACTGCACATGGCTGTGTTAGTGTGACGTTTAGCCCCATCCCCCAGCCCGTGTGAGGGAAGCACAGATGTCTCTCCGCCCTGATGATGGTTGGAGTGGTGCTGTTCAAGCTGGGAAACAAATGTCGCCAGGCCCAGTGAATCATGAAGGTCATGTGATGCCTGACTCAAATCCTCCCTCTAACTGTGAACTCATTGCGTCCTCCTCTAGCCTTAAAAAATGTCCAGTGGTCCGCCCAGGCTTGTCACTCATGTTTCAGCAGCACCCACTCACCCATCATCCATCAAGCATTAGGCACAGACAAAAATGGAGGCTTGTAAAAAGATGACAGATGT
>CM072150.1:23705859-23718540 GCA_036850595.1 Rhyacichthys aspro | reverse complement strand
ATACCTGCCTTTGTGTGGACAAACCAATTGTTCCTGACCAATCCAAGCAATCTGGCAGCCCATAAATAGACCATTGTAACTACAGGCTAAGACCTAGCAAAAAAACGTAATACCTTGAAACTGTGACTAATAAAGTTTTCTTCCCCTCTTTAATTTGCTGAGCCCTGTATCTGCTGCTATACATTGGAATAGTTAAAATATTAATTAAACATTTATTATTCTGTAGGTCTTTTGGTTCACTGAGGTTGTTATGAGTTTAAAAAAATATATATTCTTGAGTTTAGAACTAAAAATAAGTGAAATGTGAAATATTTGAAGTTTTAAATGTAGTTAATATTGCTTTTTTGTTTTAGGAATGTGCATTAAAAAAATAATATTAACAAAATCTAAATGTGGGATATATCAAGAACTGTTTTCCAGTGAAGTGCAGTTAGGTTTGTGGCTGGTGACAGTGACAACTAGTCTTTCTTTCTTTCTTTCTTTATTTATTTATTTATTTATTTATTTATTTGAATACATATTTAAGCAACTTTTGTATGGGGACAACTTGGAGCCAATAGGCCATGGCCTGGCTCAAATCTGGGCCACTTGCCTAAAAGGTGAACGCTATATTATGTGAGCTAAAACATCACATGGACACATATCTATAAATACATGTTTTTACTTTGTAAATGAAGTTATTTATCTATCCTGCTGTAGAAGTTATCCTTGTCTTCATTTTGTTTTAGCAAAGGTGTATCTATACCTTTTTGAATACACATTTACATGTTCAAGACAGTAATGGTGGCTGTGGGTTTTAGGAATATTTAAAGTTTGCAACATGGATATGCTTATTATCACTTTGTGTTTTGTTCTGGATGGTTGTTTATCTCCACTTTGCATTGAATTATAATTGTGTTATGTGGGAGATATTTTGTAAAATGTACTTGGGAAAATACATGCTTATCGAAGTATCCATGTATACCATTGACCATAAATATGTCATAAAATTGGTTTTAAGGCTTACTTAGTTTCCCTTCTAGAAAGTGTGTTAAAGTCAAAAGGTATTATTGTGAACATAGCCTGAGTGGATTCCTGAATTCACCGCTGCTGCTCAGATGTATTTCTCTTCCTCACCAAAGGTCATAAATGTGTGGTTTACAGGCCGGAATATCGTTAAGTAATTAATGATGCATTTAAAAAAATCGAAGCCGCAGAGCTCTACTACAAGGCTGCATCTCCACTGACATTTCCCAGTTCTGTTTCCACTTCAGCCGTAAGCTTCCTCTGCTCTTGTCTGCAGCCTCTAAATATATCCACCTCCAGCTGTTGCTGTCAGGACTGACCTGAAAAGAGCAAAAAAAAGCGCCTTGACACACGGTCTATATATGTAACAGCCTTTTCCTGCCAAACGTGCTTCTGTTTGCCATAAACCCACCATGACAAATTCAGTTAAGAAAAATAAATTCAGGATGATGCATCTGTGGCAGGTATTAAAATCTAAAAGCCACTTAAAATGACTGCCCCGTGACGTTTATGCACGTGGACAGCACAGTAGCTTTATCCTTGCCATTTGTGGAGACAGTGCTCCTTTCACTGCAGAATCACAATAAAAGGTTATGACTGCACTTTAATAATAATGAAACAGTGAGCTAATATTTACATTTTTGTTTCTTTGACAAATTCTCAGACATGAACATAGAACAGTATTTTCAGATATCTCAACAGTAATCATTTGAGAAGTCAAACAGAGGATGCATCTCACAATAAGTGGAATTGAAGACATGATAAGCCAATGTATTAAGTACAGCGGGATAGGGCCTATTCCAGTTACTGTAGACAACTGCAACGGTACCTTTGCTCATCAATATTTATATATGCACTGGGGTCATTGACAGTTTTATTTGTTCCTTCCAAAATAAATAAGGAAAAAATGTCCAACCCGTCTTTTATTTTTACGTTAAAAACTATGGACTGGTGAATATAGAGCTGTCAGCAGAATGAATGGATGGAGTCTTGAATTAAACAACAGGGTTACTCCAATAAATATAGAGTCTTGAACTCAGGTCAAAATAATATGATTGTTTAAATATGAATATGGACTTGTTGGTTTTGCATTATTCATTGAATGCTGCCATGCAATAAAAATGATGCAGTCTTTAATTTTTTTTATTGCCGATTAACTTGTTAAATATGAGTATGCTCATAAATGGTGCAACAAAATAATAATATTTATATAAAATACAAATGATATGAATGAAATACTAAATGACTGACATGAGTTACTGCTGCCATAGGTGGATATACAATCACGAGGGGTAGCACTTTTTTCCCATTTTACATTCATTTGTTCTAAAAAGTGACATTACAGTAAAATATTTCCCATATTGTAGAGATGTAAATCACATTTTCTGTTTTGTATTATTGCATTATTATTTCATACTTATTTCACCCCATCGCTACTTTTATTTATTTATGTTTTTTGATATATTTTACTATTATTTTATTTGTGTTTTTAAGAGAGTTTGTGGGCAGTTGAGCTACGGTTACAAAACAGTTCCGTGTGGATCAATTAAGTTTACCTGTAAGTAATAAATAATATGTTATAGTTCATTTGTGTTAGTTTGGACCTAATGCTAAGACAAAGCACATCAAATTGACATGCTAAATTGTAAGATTTAACTTAAAAGACAATTTTAGAAAAGGGTGACACCTTTTTTTTATACATGAATCTATGTTGGGAAGAAATTGTATTAACCAGCAGAAATGGAAAGGTATATTCATGATATAAACCTATATATGAACACACATTTCACTATTTGCTTATGTTAACTATAATAGAGGTGCCTATTTTCAGGGTTTCTGTGATGAATAATAATTTAAAAAAAGGCTCTTTCTAAATGGAGTTATCTTAAATGTGAGGTGGGATCTTTAATACGATGAATGCTTGTGTCTGAGCAAACAAATGAAGCCAAGTGTTTTGTTTTTCAGCCAGGATTAAAAAGGACGTCCTCACCATTGTACTTTCTGACTTAAGTGCCTTAAAGAGCCTTGATCAAAAGGCTCAAATACATGCAAGATGAATGAACCCATCCTCTAGAGGACTGTTTGTGTTTTATAAAACCGGTTCATCTGGACTGATTTTATAATTAGAAAAAACTCATATAGGTTCATCTGAGGTCTCTGAGGTCAGTAATCCTAGAAGCTTTACTTTATACTTCTCCAGTGTTATAATTTTGTTTCCCAAGTGGTCCTTATGAGCTGAAATGGGAGAACACACAACCCTTATGCAATGAATATTATGAAGTACTCGTTATTGTAGACACTTACATGTAATCTATTACCCTTCAAGCCCGCTCCTACAAATAAGTAAACAGGAGTAACCACCTTTTCCTTTTCTAACTCATCCTGCAAATCCTGGGCAATATGTTCTTGGTTTTACCCAAACCAAAACTATAACCTTGTTTCCACTGGAGTGGCAAAGTATGGGTCGGCTCTTTATGGCACACTCTCATTCAGCTAATCCTTAAAGAGGTGTGTGTTTGTGTGTGTGTCCAGGGAGAGGTGTCTGCTAAAACCTTTTTTTTTTTTTTTTTTTACAAAATGTGGATACTTGCCAATAATGGAAAGAGTAAATCCTGTTGTGCAGTGATGTGAGGCTGGAGTTAGAGCCATATACTGCTGCATTAAACTTTGGACTCTTTCTAGTTTTTCCACTGCTGATTTAAGTCAGAACTGCATCATTACCTACATTTTAGAGACTTATTATTTTAATCCCACAAGTTCTGATTGCGTTTTGTTCTTGTGATCAGCTTCTTGCTTTGTGAATTAAAACATGGCATTTGTTGCCAATGATTAATAAATAATTGCATTAAACATACATCATTTGAAAAAGCATTAACCCATCTAGTGGAGCAGTGGACTGCAACTCAGGAGCTAGAGGACGCTCTCCAGATATTGCACCAGTAATTGGTCAAGTGGAGACGACAGTGCATGTTTTATCGATGTTGGTGGGGGAAACTGGAATACTGGGAAAAAAATGCAAACTCCACACTGAAAGCCCCCGCCGAGCCTGGGAGTCAAACTCAGGACCTTCACTATGTGAGATGACAGCACTGACCAATTTCCACTGCCTTTGGAAAGTAGGAGCCAAAATGTACAGGCCTATGGTACAGTGCACTTTTGGGGACGCTTCGTATTCCTTTTGGTAATAGAAATGTGCACACACTTACCTGACCCATTCATAATGCCCCAGTGGTAAATGATGCATCACTGCCTCCTCCATATTTCCACATTTTATACCTTTCTCTTCTGAAATGGGCATTAACATCCTATATCATTGCAATAATATCTTATTTCGCGTAATATATTATTCTGTATGTAAGTTAAGTTTTGTATTGTATTCTTGCCCCATTTTTTCCATTTGTAGTGGCAATTTCCTGTTTCAGCATATGATCTACTGTAACAACCACATTTCAAAGTTCATCTTGTCTGATCTTATATGTCACCATTGAACATGAATAGACCACCTTTATAGGAACTAACAGTGAATGTCCATTGTCGCCTCTCGTTTTCGAAATGCTATGGTGCCGTGGTTGTTCCATTTCAGACTGTACCGTGTGGAAATGAGGTTTTACAGTGAAGTGTCCATGCCCCTTTACACCTGAGATTTACAGCCTCTGTGCTCTGGTGGAGAGACTCTTATCAGGATTTATACCTCTGGTCACACATCAGCTCGCTGCTCCATGTTCAGCTCTTTACTCTGGTGCTGCGCTGCTGAACTGAACGTGCATGTGTCACTCAAACAGGAAACAGTCTTGTTCCAGACCTTGGATGGTGATTCTCCTGGCTCAGACTCATTTAAAGGTGCAGTGTGCATTTTTTTTTTTTTTTTTTGCATCTGGTGGCAAAAATGCACACTTAAATCACCAGTGATAAATTAACTCAATGGTTACTGAATCAAACAGTGTGTTTCAACGCAATGACAAGGTTAGCTTCTGCGTTAAACATTTCCCCACATCCATAGCAGAGCAACACTGGGAAAGAGTGCTGCACAGATGAGTTTTAATGACACCATGGTTTATTGGCCTGCCAGAGTTACCCGTGTGAAAGGCAGAACTGTCAGACCTTGAGCTTACAACTTTCTTCTATAAAGTCAAACATTTTTTTTCTTCTATGGGAGTAGCCTTTTGACTTTGATTGCAATTAATAATGGGAGTCATTACGGATATCCAGCATACAACCTGCCAGGAATTATTACAAGAAGAATGTTTAAATGCACTCACTCACATCCTGTGCCATTGTGAGGACAATGAGGAAGCGACCTGACTGGCTGTAATATGATTTCAGGTTGTTTTTTTTCTCTCTGGACATTGTAATAGGATAATTAATTGGTATAATGTCACACAGCACTTTCTTTCCACGTTCTTCAATGTAGTGAGAACATAAAGGTCAATATGTTTTGGATAAATCTCACTGGATATTTGTATTTTTAACAAGAATCATATGCACAGTTTTCTCTGTGTAAATGCCACTCATGTCTCTGATCCACTCACTCATCTTTGTTTAAGGCAGGTCTTTAACATTGTCCTAGTGCTGACATTTTTCCACCGAAACAGGGCTTAAATGAATCCGGTTTTCTATTTCTATTTTTTATTTTTATTAATTTAACACTGGACATTTTCACACTCTTCCTGTCTACAACCTGTGAGCACGTACAGAAGCCCTGAAGGGACATGCCGTTGTCTATGAACACACCCAGAGAAAATGATTTCACATTAAAAGTGAAGCAATGAAATCTATTTAGTTCATAAAGGTCTAAGGGCTTCATGTGAGATTGTCTGTTGAAAAAAACAGTGTTAATTCAACTCACATAGTGTCGAATTTAACACCAGTGAGTTTGTATATAATTCTCAGTTTAGGTTTAGATGAAGTTTTGGACATTCTACTGTTGAGTGAGTGGATCAGAGACATGAGTGACATCAACAAAGAGGAGAGAGGGACCTTCTCTTTAACTTTTTAGGAAAACATATAGTTTAAAGTCAGATTATTTAGAGCAGAGGTTCCCAATGGTTTTTTTTTTCTCATTACAGACCAGGTTCAGTTTGGTTATGTCCGTAATCTCTTTTTGTTGTTGTTACGGTCCACTTCCCCCTGTTGAAACCCCACTTCAGAAAGATACGGTGTTGGAAATGAAAGCAGGATTTCTAGTGCTTTTGTTGTGATCTTTGGTATTTTGCTTTGAGTCCAATCCAGAATTTTTTGAGATTTTAAGCTTCCTCAAACCTATTCTTAAGACCACAGTTGGAATATGTATGAAACATAATTTAAGAAAGACTTGAAATTTTAATCCTTTCTGTCTGGACCTTTTCCTTTTTTTCCGAAAAAGCTCAGATTATTTTCTATTTTTGAAATGTTTGCTCGGTTTAATGTGTAGGCTTCATTTGGTTTGAAAAACTGACTGCCTCAAAGTGCAGAAAAGAGGCCCCAGTGTAAGCAGTAATTTTTCAAAATATTAAAATAGCTAATTGTTCTGGCACATTTGAAAATCAGCGCTGCATATTTTTAGCCAGTAGATGGCGCTGATCCCTCTTTGTGTAACTGCACTGTTAACACTGTTAGCAGAGACTATCCAAGCCTGCAAGTTTGGAAGAAAGACCATGTCTTCCGAAACTTTAGGGTCATTTTAGCATATTTTGTACAAACATAACACTGTAGTCCAGGGGTGGGCAATTATTTTTCTCCAAGGGCCACATTAGAACCTGGGATTCTTGTGGGGGGCCGAGCCTACATGGTGGACTCACTAAGGCTCAATAAAAACACATATTGTTTAAAGTTTAAACTATAAGAGAAAATATGTGAAATATATGCCACCGTTACAGCTACATCATCATGTGTCTTAGAGCCACTCTTTCGATTTTGTTCTAAAACTAGGCCTGGCTCAACATGTGTATTGACACCTGAGAAAATGACTCAAAAAACACTAAAGTTAAGAAACACTAACAATAACAGCTCCTTCCTCTGTGCGGCAGCTTCAAAACAAGGCCTGAACCAAGGAATCTAATTTATCCTCAATCTATTCCAGCTTCCCCTCAACAAACAAAAACACCTGCCTGACCTCAGCTGACAGAACACATCCTGTTTATGAACAGGGTGAAAAGGTGAGTGAGTGTTATATTATTGTTGACACTAATTGGCAAAGAGTCTATGAGTGCCTTCAAAATAAAAGTATTTATATACTATAAAAAGTAGTTATGTTCTGTACATGGTCTACACTCTTGGATTAATTCCTTTTCTGACACAAGCCTCCTGAGGGCCGGACAGGGGTGGGTCAAGGGCCTGATGTGGCCCCCGGGCCTTAAAATGCCCAGGTCTGCTGTAGTCTATAGTATTGGCTTGTTTTCATTATTATATGTGTTGTGTGTTAAAGCTTACATAATCTCTTGAGATATGCCACTGTCCCGGCACCAGGAAAGTTATATTGGAGGTTTCTGTCCAGCTGAGGGTACTGTGTCAGTGAGATAATCATGATTCTACAGATCTCATGTCTAAAAACCATCAAAATGATTTCAAGAATACGTATTTTGTGGCTAAAAGTAACATAGGGCTACTTAAATTTAGATTTAAAGTTCGATTCCCGCTCCCTCCTGTTCATTCTGTCGTTGTGTCCTTGGGCAGGACACTTAACCCACCTTGCCTCCAGTGCCACAGCACTGGTGTATGAATGTGTGATTGTAGAGGTGAGTTTGGTGGTGGTTGGAGAAGGCTTGAGCACCTGGTGTATGGCAGCCCGCCTCTCCATCTGCCCCAAGTGTGAATGTGCGTGAATGGGGTGAATGGAAGCATGATGTAAAGCACTTTGGGTGCCCGAGTAGGGCATGAAAAGTGCTATATAAATGCATGCCATTTACCATTTTACCATTTTACAGCAGCTAGCATCCAGGTTTCCTCCCTTGAGCCCACTCTTGAACCTCTAAGAAATTCTTTAGACACTGTTGGTGTCATGTATGACTGTATCTCTGAGTCATGGTCAGACCGGGACTGATGTTGACATATCAGTTTACCCAAGATTCACTGAGTCATTCAAGGCCGCTTTGAAGCTCACCAGAGTACACTTTCTGTGGCTTCATTTAATTGTTTACACTTGTTTGCACTGAAACACATCTACATTTAATATTACTTCTACCAATAAACATACCTCCTACATTATAAATACCTTCTCTTTATGTCTAAGTATCAGTTTTCCAGATGAGGGTTTTATTTTCACAATTGATAACACAGTATTGACTAATGTGGTCCATTTAGCTGTTAATAACAACATTTTAGACATTCTACCTTTAATGTCAGTTTAGTTTTAGGACAGCTGAGGGCAGAATCTGAGCCCCGAAGCCCCGGGCCACAGCTGACCGCTCTGACGTTGGTGACACACACACAAGCCCTCTTCCACAGGGAACGGACCATCAATGGCCTCTCAGTCTCAGTGAAGATATGTGCTCCCACTGGCAGCTGTAGCCTTTAGCTGAGCCTCATTTTTAACTCGTATCTCATGTATGATGCCTAATTATCTACTGCAGAATCTGTGAGAAACATGCCAAAACGAATAATTGCAAAGCGTTATCTTAAAATCACACATTTCACGTTGAAGGGAAACTAAAGACGCCAGACTTCATGCTTCACATTTTTAGGAGTCTGGTGGCCTTGAATGCACTGCTCAATTTCCACACTATAGCAACCAGCCACGGTAAAACCAACTCAAATCAGACGAGGGGGCACAATGTATAATTTTATTCGAATCTACTCTGATCTTACTCACATTATATGCACATTATTAAACGCTACTTGCACGACAGCTTTTTAACAGCACTTTTGCAGCAGATGCCAAAGCAGAATAGCGACGCATTCAATGGTCAGGGAAAAAAAATCCAAAAAGGCTTCTCTGATGAATGTACACTTTTTGATTGAGGGAGATTTGTGTGAAGAAATTTTCGATAAATGGAAGACACCATTAAAATAGAAACAGATTTAAGAGGGCAGTCAGTATGTTGGAGTTTTAAATGGTATGTTTACACTTGTTTGCTTCAGTTAGTTTGCACAAAAACAGAAAATGATCCGTTCAGTTTGGTCTGCTGCAAAAAGCTCCAGTCTACCCAACTTTCACAAGTGGTATTTTAAACCGTGACCGTTCATTTTTTTCCTGTAAAGCTAAAAGTTATGTGAAGTTTTCATCTTCAATTTATGAGGCAGATCGTATTTGGGCCCGTTTAAACGCCAGTGGTCCCCTTGGCGTTCAGATTTTAATCAAACTGTACTGGAGTTCAGTTGGAAGCGAACTGAGACCTGTTGTTTTGATGATCGGAGCAGATTTGGTGTGCTTCAAGTTTCAAATGGCAGCATTCAGACTTTTCCACCACACTGACAGAGCAAGCACACCAGTTTGTTTTAACCACACAAACGCGCCAAATGTGAACACACCTGTAAACTGACTCTTCTTATTCACATCACATCCTACATATGAGGTTATTTTCCTTTTGTATCTTTCTTTTGACAGCCTCTATCTCTGCCATAGCTGTTCCTGCCCTGTTGTGACACTGCCACCACTACTAATGTCTCTGGTTGGTTCAGAACATGCTGTTAACAGTGAACAAGAAAATGAACATATTAAGATTAATATTAGCCTTAAATGAGATGGTGTATGCATACTGACAGGGCAACGGGAAATCATCACACAGACAAGAAAGAAAATGCTGCAATTTTTAATATACAAATAGGCAGCTGTTTCTGCTTTTAGTGTCAGTGTTTTAAAGCTAATGCCTCACAAAGAAACAAAAAACAACTCTGTTGAATTAATCTTTTTGGTGGAACCAGATATCAGCTAAATAGGCAGAAATGAGCCTTATGTCTGTAGAGTTGCTTCATGTCAGGAAGAGAGAACCTAAAAATCCGATTATTATATATTATATTGTTATATTCTGGTGATAAAACTGATTTAGCGTAATTGTGGTTGAAATTCATCATACATAATAATTAGTCATTACAGGAGATTGTTCATATTCTAAGTGTATATAAAGATGTTGCACTAAGTATTAAATAATCTGTAACTTTATTTACCTTGTGGAATAAGTGTTGAACTTTGCATATTCCTGACAAGATTTAATTTGAAGGCTTTTTAATATAACACAGTAATGTGGCTCTCTAATGACTCTTACACTGACCCGCTGACAACTTCAATTACACTACTTGTACCTCTCCGGGCAATGCCCCTTGCTCATCTTGTACTACCATTTCATCAGCAGTCGAATAACAACTTAAACCAGCGGAGTCTAACAGAGACATTTTTTCATTTCAACATCAATATTTTTGATTACAAGGCCTGTTTTATTCAAGACTGTGCCACTTGAGTGACTAATAGTAGGGCCAACCTCATTCCCAAGGTATAAGAAATCAATATATGAACACAGACCCATCCCAGCATTGTTATTTGAGATGAGGCTTGTAGTGTTTTTTAATGTCTTGGGAGAGTCCTGTGATGCATATAAATTTGACAGGTTTAATGCTGGATCAGCTGTTCACTTAAACTGAAATACATACATCCTCTTTACACATAACCTCTTGTCAACCAGGCAAAGGTACGGGACAGTTTGGTTCAGGGTAACACCTGAAGAGGCCCGCATCTGCAATCAGGTCCAGGAGAGCAGCGTCTGCTACATAAACAAGTCGTGTCTTCATTTGAGATATAAAATGTATTTGAAGCAGATGTTTTGAAACTTGGATGCAGGGATAATTAATGTAAAGCAGAAAGTAAACCCCGGTGAGTAGCAGAATGAGAGTCTGGAGGTACGGTCCGTATTTTTCTGCATTAAATTAATAGAGCTGCACCAATTTCCTATCATCTAGGGACTCAGTATCTAATGTTACAGGTTCTGCTTGTGTTTAATGCTGTGTAGACGTAAATGTTTAAGGCAAGGGCATACCTCTGTGGCTCACCTGGTAGAGCACATACCACATACTCAAGTGCCCCGGTTTGATTCCAGCTTGAGTAATATGCTCATGTCAGTCTATTCTCTCTAAACCTGTTTTCTGTCCCCCTTCACTGTATTTATCGACTAAAGGCTGAAAAGCCGCCAGAAATATTCTTTATACATCTATTTAATACTTTAATAAAATAAAAGGAATTACAAAGCAAGATCCATTCGACAGTAGAGGAGAAAGGGAAAGTTTCTTATTTTTTTTATAAAATAAAAGTTACTTTATCCCCAGTTTATGAGAAATACTATCACTGTTGTTTTTTTGGGACTCTTCTTCAAATCTTTTTCACTTTTTTTTTTAGCATAGCACTAGGAATTACCCAGCAAAAAAGTATTGCGGCCATAGCTGGAGAACAGCTGTTGCTAATGCATTTTCCAATCAATTTAAGCCTATAAAGAACACATCGATGGGCTATGGACACATTAAAGGCTGCGAGCTTGTCCTAGAAAGGCTTGATTGTGTTCTGTCATCTCTGCATTTATTATTGTCTAAAATGCATTAGATTTACCTGGACCTACAATGGCATCCTATTTAGGCTTCAAATAAAAAGTTTGCCTTGCACATCAGCAAGCGAAAAACAGTGAGTGAGCACTCAAGCAAAGAGCAATCCCCAGAGATATGTGAGAGAAAGAAAGGAGTGGATGATGGAGAAAGCTGAGGCGGTGAGCGCTTGCCTCCAGCCTCGGATCAAAGGTTTGTGCTCTGCATCTCAATGGACACGCAGTCACCAATACTGATGAGCCCCCGCGCCTGATGCTCCATTCACTGGCTTCATATCTCACGGATAAACAAGTGGTATGTGCGTGGAAATCTGCATTACTCACATGCACAGCTGTCTGCACATTATACCCTGAAGGCCTTGAGGCATTTAGTCGAACCACCACCAGTCTATAAAATTACGAAAGTCCAGAATGTTAAAAAATTCATTATCTCTACAATTGTTATCATTTTTTTCTTGCTCTATGACCTTAAAACACCAATTTGTTGTTACATTATTAAATAAAACCTTTGCTAGTACAAGACGCACATTCTTTCTTGTGTGTTTTGGTGACAGTATGTTCTCTCTAATTTGAAAGCACATCTACAATATGTCCCACAACTTGTGTTTGTCTATATCCTCCATTTTGCTAAACCAACCCATTAACTCAACCACCTTTCTCTGGTAATTGTGTTTAACATCTACAGCTTAATTGTTAAGATGCTCTGGTCACTTTGTACACAAATGCAATTTTCAATGCAACATAATGCAAGCCATGTTATAGCCATGCCTGCACTAAATATAACCTCTTAAGGCAGAAAAAAAGAAATTCCTGTGCAAATTCATATTTCTTACATGTTTAATGCCAGATGCCATAAACATTACAGTAGACTGAATTAACTGAAATGATTATTCATATGTAATTAGTGCCATAGACAGCACGACCAAACTTGAAAGAGCAAATAGTTTTAGTGTAGCTGTCTCTTATCAGAATCAGAATGTTGTAAAAGGTTTTGATGGTGTGACAAACAATCAATTTCTAGTTCAATACGAGTTCAGGCATAAAAGTCTGTCCATGAATAATTTATAAAGGTGTGGCTTATTAAAACACAATGTTATTTCTTGTTCCCCTAATGATGCCTCAAAGGTCATTGTTCAATTTTCACCAATATTAACTGAAAACTAACTTAACAGCAAAT
>CM072150.1:23689945-23705759 GCA_036850595.1 Rhyacichthys aspro | reverse complement strand
TTTTTATATATTTTACACATATTCACATGATAGAACACACACACACACACACACACACACACACACAAATACATTTAAAAAAAAAAAAAAAAAAAAAAAAAAACTCATCTCACCCTCCATTGTCTCATCCTTTCAAGCTCTGGTCCTCTACCAGAGGCCTGGGAGCTTGAGGGTTCTGCGCAGTATCTTAGCTGTTCCTAGAACTGTACTTTTCTGGACTCTTCCAGTTTGGGGGTTACTGCCCCGAGTGCCCCACGATGACCATGGGTACCACTGATGCCTTCACTCTCCAGTCTTTCTCAAGCTCTTCTTTGAGGCCCTGGTGTTTCTCTAGTTTCTCATGTTTACCTGATGTTGCCATCATTTGGTATTGCTATGTCAACCACAACGGCTTTCCTCTGTTGTTTGTCCACCACCACAATGTCCGGTAGGTTCGCCATTACCATTTTGTTAGTCTGGATTTGGAAGTCCCACAGGATCTTGGCATGCTCGTTCTCTACCACCTTAGGGGGTGTTTCCCACTTTGACCTTGAGGTTTCCAGTCCATACTCTGCACAGTTGTTCCTGTACACCACACATGTCAAACTCAAGGCCGGGGGCCCTTTGCAATGTTTTATGTGGCCCTCCAGTACATTTAGTAGGTGAAATTTTTGTCACTAGGTTTTAATTAGATTTGAACAGGTTTTAGATGGATTTGATTTTTGCTACAAAGATAAATAACATCTGTTCAAGTCCATCTAAAACCTGCTGAAATCCATCTAAAAAGGAGGAAATGAATGTTAAAGATAACTTTTGTAAGACTCAAATAAAAATGAAACCTCACATTCAAAATTAAATAAAAAGCTTCCAAATGTCTTCGGCCCCTGAAAGGATTCTTATAAACTATTTTAGCCCCTCATCACTTTGAGTTTGACACCACTGCTGTACACTATGCCAGCCACTTGGTTGTGATGTTCCATGTATGCTTTCCCTGCCAGCATCTTACACCCTGCAGTTATGAGCTGGATTGTCTCAGGGGCCTCTTTGCACAGCCTACACCTTGGGTCTTGTCTGGTGTGGTAGATCTTGGCTTCTATTGCTCTGGTGTTGTCAGGGCCTGTTCCTGTGCAGCCATGATGAGTGCCTCTGTGCTGTCCTTCAGTCCAACTCGTTCTAGCCATTGGTAGGATTGAGCACGTCATCTGTCGGTGCCTTATCCTTGATGTATTTATGGATCTTGGATGTTTCATCTTGGACAGTGGCTCTAACACTCACTAGTCCTCGGCCTCCTCTTACGGCTAGTGTACAGTCTCAAGGTGCTGGATTTGGGATGGAACCCTCCATGCATGGTTAGGAGCTTCCTTGTCTTAACATCTGTGGTCTGTATTTCTTCCTTTGGCCAGCTTATTATTCCTGCAGGGTATCTGATCACTGGCAGGGCAAAGCTGTTTATTGCCCGGATCTTGTTCTTGCCATGGAGCCTACTTCTTAGGACTTGCCTTACTCGTTGTAGGTATTTGGCTGTGGCTCCTTCTCCTTTTGTCTGCTAATGTTCCTTCTGGGAGTGAGACCCCTTCTGTATGGACTACCTTCCCTTTCTTTGTCACCATCCGACCACATTTCTTAAGTCCAAATAATATTCCAATATCAGTGCTATATAAATATAAATATAAATAGAAATATATGCTATGGATGAAGTAAGAAGGTGGTAGAGAATGACCTTATCTACACATAGAGACTGGAAATGATAGACTGCAGTGACAAATGGGCCCTGAGGAGCCTCACCACTCAAGTCAAGTTGCCACTTTTTGAAAATAGTGAGCATAGCCTTGTTTTGTACACATCCCGGGCTGCCTTGTGGAAAGTACTGGATAAGAATGAGTGTGTTGCCCGCAGAGCAGAGGCTGATCAGGCCTTGAGAATATCCTTTGTGACAGCACATCAGGACGAGCCTCTCTCTGTTCTGACAGGCTCCTCTCATTACCACACTGCAGCGCTTCGACTGTTCATTCACTGGGGTTTGTCCAAGTCTCTGTCTTGAATAGGGTGGTGTGACAATCCATGAGCTCTGCAAATTTACAGGCTAATAAAAGAAATAGAGGAGAATTCACCATGAGAAAGGAGAAAGACAAATAAAAAGGAAAAGCTGCTAGTTTGTCATTTCTTTTTGCAGTGGCCTTCTGCAGACAAACTACTTCCCTTCCTTCTTAAGTATGTCACCATAAACACTAAGAGATGACATAATGCTGGTTTTAACCCTCTTTGTGAGTTTTTTTTTTTTTTACTTGTGCGTAGATTTTTCTGAATGACACATTTTTATTTTTTTTTTCAGCAGAACCTGGGATAACAGAATATATGAGTTTTTCCTGTGTCTTTAGAAAAAAAGAAGGAAAAAAAGAAAAAAAGTGACAATAAAAATAAATAACTGTTATTGGGGAATAAATTTGAATGATTACTGTTTTTTGAGGCACAACAGTTTTTTTAAAATTTCAAAATTAAAACACGGTAAGCATTCAAAGCAAAAGTATAATAATAATAATAATAAATAAATATATAAAATATCATTTACCTTTACCATTCTTTAACATTTGTATAGCATGTAAATTGTGAGAAAAGTATAAATTGGATTGTTCAGACTTCAAAACTGAGTCACTATGACAGCCCAGTTTATGAATGCAAAAATGATCTGACAAATAACTTCACAATAACTTAAATGAGAAACCTTCATAAAATATAGTAGCTTGAAGTGCATTACCAGTACTTTACTCTTTTCCAGGGAACCATCCTGTAATCTCTTAAAGCAGAATAGTCCATTTAGCAGTGTGTCTTTTTTGTTTTCCATCACCAGCTCTAGTGTGCAGCCATGTTAGTCACAGGAAACGGAAATGAGGTGCGAAGGTGTGAAGGGGGCATTACATCAAATTAACAATTTTGTTATTTTTCATTCTAACGCACTGAGCTGAAAAAATTAACACAAAAAGTTAACACGCTAAATTTACCAGCCCTGCTTTATAATTTAACTACACCTAATTCTATGCTACACCCTAACTCTGGTAAACAGTACCACACATGGCCTTCTTTCCTTATATATAAATTATAGGTTCTGTTCATCAGTGCACTCCTCTCATGCTTTACAGCTTGAGTGTGCAGAAACTCAAGTACTGTTTTCAACATCTATGATATGTTTTCAAGTAGTGTCTGTCAACAGTAATTAAAGTATTATAGTATTATAACTGGTTTATCACAATTGCCAAAACCACACATGACACTAGTGTTACATAGTTAGACATCAATCACTTTTATGTTAGTTAAACAAAGCATAAAATTTAACCTTTACACTACCCGGCCTAAAAAAAAGTCACCACCTTGATTTAACTAAGCAAATAGGCAAGAGCCTCCCACTGAATAATTACTGCTTGGATAATTATGCTTCACAAGACAACTGATGCATTGAGTAGTAGTACTCATTTCTTAAACAACCATGTTAGAAGACCCATCATGTGGTCGTTGAAAAGAAGTTAATCTCTTTCGTCGGGCTAAGGTGGGGACACCCTATTAAGCATTACATTTTCCGGTTCAGGCAGTGTGTGTGTATGTGTGTGTGTGTCATAGTCTCAGTTGGGAGTTTTCTGATATTTTTTACAGAGAAATTTAACTCTGTGAATAAACATGACCTGTCAATATGTAGCACTGCTTAAGAGTCCAGCTAAGTCCACTACAAAAACACAGCTCACAGATGTGACGCTCGTGTCTGGAGTAAATCAAGGACAGGTCCCTCTCAGGTTTCTGTGAATATTCCTCATGGTCTCGGATCTGTAACTGATACATTTATTTTAAAAAAAATGGGATGAGTTGATAATTAATATCAATATGATTTTTGTAGACTTTACAAACATATAAATAATTAATTGGATGTAATTCATTCTAATGTGTGCAAAACGTTATATTTTTAGTAAATTCAACATATTATATTTCTTCAGTGTGTTGTAATGTCTGCAGTTACCTAAAAAACAAAAAAGGATGAAGTGTTCTGAATCTTCAGTCAAGATTTTCTGAAACTATTAGCATGTGGACATAAAATACTAATTACTTTCAATGTGACCTTACTTTTTAGCTGATTGTACATGTGCCCATCAGTGTTTTATGTGAAGGTTTTCCTACGTTACCAAGTATACCTGTAAACTGTAAAATATAGTGTTGGTGGGTGTTGCTTGAATTATGATTATAGAGTTGTTTATAACTCTTTATGAACAACTCTTTTTTTTCTTTCTTATTTTTATTTTGAGCAAGTAAAAATCCATTAATAAAATAAATGTCCATATATCCAAAAACATAAACATTACACCCCACACACTCGCCCATTAATACATATAAAAATGTTATAAGTGCTATTGTGCTCTGTCTTTGTTCAAATAAAAAGCTGGGAAAATTCATATGAGTCGACACAGATGAGCACAGATTCATACATACGACACAGATTTGCTTTGCTGGCTGTCCCATCAGACAATAGTGAGGATGTTTTTTTTCTAGGATAGATTAACACCAAAAGTGACCAGGCAACTCATGTGACATTTGGTCATTCATTTCCAGTGCATGGTCATGTGACGGAGCAAAAAGTAACACGAGTGAGGCAAATGACGCAAATAAAGCCCCCTGAGCAAAACTTGAACTCTGTGCATTGAGGAGTGACAGCCATGAAGTGACTGTCAATCACAGAACAAGATTCCTCACACATCCCAGAAGAAGAGGTCAGGCAAAATCTGCTAACAACTTGGGTGAGGGATGGCTGCACAATGAGAGCTTGGAAGTGACAAGTAATTTTATTGCTTTTAAATTGAATCAATACCAGAGTTTTTGTATTCCTATTTTTAGTGATAATAAGTGTTATTATAGGAGAAGGGTTCAAAATGATATTGTTTTTTTGTGAATGAATGCGACTGACCTTAATCACAGAGTGGACTGTAGGCATTGTCTACTCTACACTGAGGTTGGCGGCACTGGAAATTCCCCTCTGTTAATCATTGCAATCATAAGTTAGATTAGTGCAGCTGCTTTGTATTATTTCCAAGTGAAGGCATCATTCCATTGGCTGAACAGCAGTAGGCCTCTGAGAGTGGGCTCCCCGTGTCTACTCAGTCGACTCAGGTTTCTGATCGCGGCCGCTGTAGATCACAGTGAAACCAATTACGGAGGTGAGTCTGAAGGTAATCATGTGGGTCTTGGGCTTTTCTCCACAGATCACAGGCATTTCAAATTTCCATCTTTACTTGAAGTCTTTGAAGATGCCTTTGAACACTGTAGGTGATGTTGATGTGTAACTGTAAGACCAAACAAGATCTTTGGAGCGCAAAAAAACATGGTCTCCAGCCATTTCATGCATCTATGACCTGATTTTTACACTTAATGGTTTTTATGGCTTTTCTAGTGCCACCCATTGAGCTAAAAATTTAAATAGATGACCAATGACTCTAACATTTAATCAATTTTAAGGCAAGTGATCAGTGTGAGGACACACCTGCCTCGATATGCATGAACCAGGGGGGTGTTGCAGTAACAGCCCCTGTCCTCAAGGCATCATGCTTGTCGGAGAACACAATAGCTCCAGGTCCATCAGATTGCCCTGATCAGCCCATGACCCCCCCATATACCTGCACATCCCTCCCAGACATCTCGGGATTCTGCGGATTATGTTGTGTATATGCATTAAAAAAGACATTCTTCATTTAATACTGTGGCCTTGGAATTCTTTACAATTTAGAGAAGGAACAAACATTGCTTTGAAAAAAATGCCTCAATTTGAAGACTTAATACCAATAACAGGTACTTTTAATTATAGAAACACAAGCTTATCTAAATTGCTACCATAGAAAAGGACAAAAGTAAACCAATTGGATATTTCAGGGTTGTTGTACTTGAGACTCAGATCACCTAAAAGCACTAGCCCTACTCCAAACAAGCTACACAGTTTAATCTTAATTCAAGAAAGATTTTCCTGCTTAAACAATAGTGACAAAATGTTGATATGGTAGGGTTTAACCTTCCCCAGCCAAGATGAAATAGAGACTTTTTTTCTTCTTCCAATATATTCATATAAAGCATTCAATATGTTACATTCTGAAATCATTGTCTTATTTTGACCACCTGTCTAACAATATTTATATAAATATAAACACCAAAGTGCACATGCAGCCCTCTCCAACATGCGTACTCTTTCACTATGTGGTTTATTTAAAATGCTATATTAAATGCTTCACTGGCTTATCTAGCAAATTGTCAGGAATGTCATCTCAAAAGGATGTGAAAGGTAAGATTCCAGATAATTGGATTTGTGTCTAATTAATTAAACATTATTCTGATCCAGCAACTGCTGTGGCAACCAGACAACTGACAGTTGTGCTGCGATTCTGTCCCTTATTTGTTGTCCAGAAGGTTCTCGTCCACTTGGGCCAATGGGATGGACAATCTAGGGGTGAGGATCATCGGGGGCTCATCCACCATTATTGTTTATCTTAATGCAAATGTTTTGCCGATATGCACAACAAACAACCATTATATTCATTCATCTTCTACTGCTTGGGGTCACGGACAACTCACCACCGACAGGGACAACCCATGGGCCAAACTCGGTATTCCTTTTGAGAGAGGCTTCTGGGTTATTGTATATTTTAAATATGGGGCAGCATTGTTTAATTGCAGATAAGGCCCTCTTCCACTCTTCTTCTTCTATTGCATGTTTATTGTCCAACAACCAATAAGTAGTGGCAACAAAAGTTGCTAGCGCTTCGTTTGCAACCATGGTAACGTTGCATTCCTGTTTTCGGAAGAGCAAGGGAAAGGCATTTGAAAGAGGAGCACTGTATTTATACCCTACACCATTATCAAGGTAACTCCATTCAGTTGCGAGTGTCCCTAGACACCAAGGGCACTCAAGGGTGGAGTGGAAGTGATGTAGTGATTTGATTCAGGCCCTCAGTCTTTCTGTGAGGAGTCTGCATGTCCTCCCCGTGTCACCGTGGGTTCTCTCTGGGTACTCTGGCTTCCTCCCACCGTCCAAAGACATGCATGTGTAGGTCAATTGAGTGCCCCTACTGGATGAATGTGAGAGTTGAATGGTTGTCTGTCAGTAGGTGCGTTTGGGATGAACTGTCCCTCCTGGATTGTAGACAAGAGTAGACGGCAGTAGCAGGAGGTGGACAGTTTGTGACTCAAATCACGTCTGAAGTACAGTTCTACAGTGAAGTGTCATTACATTTCTGATCAACACTGAGCTCAAAGCCAATCAGGTGTCCTTTACCTGTTGACAAGTGGGCGTTTCAGCCGCTGCAGTTACTTTTTCACAACTGCGGTGTCTGGCTCAGACAGCTGCTCTTGTTATGATCTCACCGGCGCGTAGGTTACATCAGAGCGGTATCAAGTCAGGCACAAATCTAACCGGCATGCACTGCACACCAATTAGCAAGTTCTCAAGTCGAATACACCTAGTGTCTGTGTGAAGAGATGAATGAGCCTAGTGCAGAGACATTTTTGAGCGGGAATCAAAATAGTTCACATGCTTTCACATTTTTCTTGGTTCTATTCAAATTAATTTTCCTGTGTCTCTTTTCTGCTGTTGAGTATGAGCTTCTGTCTCGAAGATGTGAAGCTGAAACTGAAGGTCAACAAGCCAGACCACTAAAGAGCAGTGAGTAGGCAGAGGAAAGTTAGAACCATGTTGTTTCTAAGTGTTGTTTCTAAGCCTTTAAACGCGCTTGGCTCTGCTGGAAAAAAACTAATACTTGTAAATGACATGAACTCTGCATATATAGGGCTTGTCCTAACCTCTCTTCTTGGGGCATGAGCACTCTATATTAATGAAGTGCATACATTAAAATTGTATCACTTTTGCTGCTTACAAAGCCTCATATATCAAACACCATGCAAACGCTGGCATTTATCCATGTGAATGTGGGCATATATTACGTCAAATTGCAAAATGTATTGTTCACAAACATGGCGTTCTCCCTCCTCCCAGAAAAGTCAACTTTTTAATCTAGTTGTCCTACAGAAAAACTCAGGTTCTAGTGTTTAATGGCTGTAGCTTTAGCAGCGCTGGAGTTTACAGCTAACCAACAGGCCTGAAAGACATACTACAATCTTCTCAACAGTGTAAACATGTCAATGGCCCCTAAGTTTACTGACCACTATGGATGAATACTATGATTATCAGGCAATGAGCAGATGATTTTTGTGTTTGATAGTTTTTTTCTTTTTCTTTTTAAAAAGCAATATTTCATAGAACATAGAATGATTGTCACAGCACTTTAAATACGTTTCTACACAGCATAACCTCCAGAGTTAAATTAACTCTGTGGGTGTTAAAAACTGGACTCATGTAAACTCCATTCTGGTGTTTAACTTTAACTGTATGAAAGTGTTAGAAAATGGCCATGAACCAAATGACTGAGACCATGAGTGACATTTACAGAGACTAGAAGTATTCTATATTCTATATTTCAGCAATTTTTACTCAAGACTCAGACTAAGCAAAAATGTCTGTGATATGATATTTCTAATTTACAGACTAGACTTTTTTTATTTTTACTGACATTAGACAGACATTATTTATTATTTATGTCTGTTCAGTCTCTAATTGGTCTTGTTTAATGAAAGTCATGGTCTGACTATCACTTAGAGGAACAGTGGCAACCATTGCCTTTACTCAGTTTTGTTAATGTTTTTAGTTTACATTAATCTGGTGAATGGAAATAAAAAACATTAAAATGATTTAAGGCTTTAACTTTATCTTATTGATTTTTTCTAAACACTTGCACATTATATTTTATCCTCTGATAACACCTGCAGACTTATCTTTAACTTTTGTCATGCCCACTTTGGCAACATCTTGTGGAGACATGAGAAAAGTGTTTAGAGGCAGCCAGGTTTCTGCATGTCCTTCTTTGATACAATTATCAACAGCCCACCATCTTTCGATATGTTTTTTATCACCATGTCTCTAGGTTCCCATATAAAACATCAGTTTCATTGGGAGGTCTTAACAAGTGCAATAGCCAAGGCATAACAATTTTCCACACCATTTTTGAAAGGTAGCGTGACCAAATTCTGTGGGCTACATCTTCTTCACTGTTACAATTCTTTAATGGACATTTTGCATTCCGTGTACATCCTCTTCTCTTCAAAAATATTCTTCTTGGAACACAATTTTGAACAGTTTTCTAATCTAGATCCTTGTGTTCAAACACATCAAACACATCATCAAACACAAAGGCTAAATTTATATTTTTTTCCAAACTCTGATGCACTTGTTCTTGGATAAGACACCAACTGGTAAAATTAGTGAGGTTGGAGGTGACAACCTCATCTCAACTTGAATCTTGCTGCCCATGCAGCCACCTTGGTGTGCTCTTTCAAAGAGAGCTAAAGCTTTATCATACACAGTAGGCCTACTTTCAGCGTGGGGGAACTTAAAGAGGCTCTTCTTCCAACCCTTCTAAGCACCGGATGCCTAATCCAAAATCTTGCAAAATGGTGCCTAAGAGCATTCCCTGGACTAAGAACAGCATTCACAACCAGTGTCAGAAACAAGGCATCAAACTTAGCTCCTAGCTCAGGAACAGCTTTACCACCATTAGCTAAAGGTTTGTACATGATATCTCTTTTTACGTACTCTTGCTGTGAGCTCCATATAAACTGAAACATTGTACATCTCATACTGGGAAAGGTCTCTTTCCCATTACTTCCTGGGATGGGGAGTCCTTTAATCTCACGTCTTGTCTTAGACTCAAACTGAACTATAAAATTCCCACAGGTCATGACAGTGTCACGACAGTATCGTCTAAGTCTTTATCTGGTCTCTGTGATAGTAACTCATGATCTCACTCATTTTGTTCAAGGCTGTTTTGTAACACTTTCATAGTGTTGAAATTTGAAAAAGATTGGAGCTTATATGAGGCCAGCCCAAAGAGTTTATTTAACTCTATACTTGCTAAGACATAAACATCAAAATGACCCAGATTACTAAAATCACTTTTATACTAAAAACCCACAATTGTATTAAGTGCAGTGTGCAAGTAATATCACTGAAGGAAGTATGTGGATGAAAAAACACTTGTGTAGACATTTAACAAAAAGAAGGAGACAGGATTTCACTTTAATGCACTGTGGCTTTACCACTTCATCTCAGGTCTGTGAGTCGGAGACCTGAGGATGGACTGCCGGCTGAGTCCACTGCAGCCAGTAAGCAATAAATAGGGTAGGGTTACTCAGCAGTGGAGTTGTCTAACTGTTCTATATTAACCTTTATTGGTATGTGTTTAACATGTTTGATTTTGAGTATGAATTTCTCTCTCCATAGAATGAAAACGACATGTGTAGGGGGATGAGAAATTTAGAAATACACTGTATCCAACCAGATTCAGTCTAGATTGTATCACTGAGCCTACAATGTACAGAGCAGCTGTGACTTGTACTGGCACAATGGGTTTAGGTAAAACAACTAAAATTTAGAATCTGATTGTGTGCACAATGCAGCAAATGTAAAAATGCAGGTATGTGCCAAAACCAAAGATCAGAGAGGAGATTGGTGATTACAGATGTCACTATAAGAGCTACTCACCTGACTGTCCAACATACATGACTCTTGAGTATATTTTCAAATAATAGAAATACTTAATTGTTTTAAGCTGGTGAGCAAAACACAATATTGGGACATTCTGATCATAAGATTATATAAGCTATATTTATTACATAGTAATAATACAAAGTTAAGGTGTCTGGAGAGTATGCATTTTTTGACTAAAAACATCTTGCGTTTTTTTGTCATTCCCACATTTTAAAAAACCTTTTGCTCTCTCCAGGGCTCTGTAGGTGTGCAATTTTAGTTTAGATATTTAAACATGTCAAGGCTGAATTATATTTTTTGCTACGTTTAAACAGCAGAAGGTTATATGTGATAAAAATTAATAAATTAAATGAATGCACACTATGTCCTTTAAGGTGTCATATATCCTGTCATATCGCCAGTTTGATTAATTAATATATACAGCAGACCCCATACTTCTGTCTGGCTGTTAGTTTTATTTGTTGCATATGGGCTTGCATATGCACCATTCAATCATTTAGTGTGGTTTCCCATTAGTCTTCATGTTCTCTGACCTTATAAGAGTATAGATGAGTCTATATAGCAGCTTTACTACAGCCCTCAAGCCCATGTGTCTTTAATTCATACACTTACCACTACTAACCATACATGTAAAACATGCATCAATAAATACTAGTTATTTATTATTTATGCCCTGATTATGTCTGCTTGTAACCCACTGCTGTCCATGATACAAGTGAATTTCATATTTCCATTTGGCCTATGTGTGTTATGTTTGCAGTGACCCAGAAACAGACAGAACAAAAAAGGTCACAGTGAGGCCTAACCTTAAGACACAGTGCAAACGGGAGTCTTTGTGTTGAGCTGTTGTTGAATGTTGAATGGTGGCTACAATCAAGCCATTTTCTTGTGTATGCTTGTCATTGTCATCTCAGAGTATATCTCTGAGAACCACTCACGCTGCCCTCACATGTTTGCACTGGGCTTATCTGTCCTTTCCAAATGTGGTAGGTACACAAGACTGAAGCTATATGTTAAATGCACTCCCCCCCCCCCCCCCCCCGGGGGGGGGGCGCCGCGCCCCCTTTTTTTTTGGGGGCGGCCCTTTGTTTGGGGGGGGGGGTTTTTTTTTTGTGGTTGGGTTTGGGGGGGTTTGGGGGGGGGAAGGAAAAAAAAATTTTTCCAACCCCCCCTAAATTTTTCCAAATTGGGGTCCCCCCTTTTCAAAGCCAAAAAAACCCTTTTCAAATTCAATTAAAACCTTTTCAAATTTGGTTTAAACCTTTTCAAACCCATTTAAACCCCCAACAAATCAACCAAACTTTTTTCTTAAAAGGGGGAGGAAAGGGGGGAAAAAACTTTTGTAGGAAGCAAAGGAAGGGAAAAAAATTGTTGGTTACAAAAAGACGTCATCTTCTCCCTGAAAGTATTCTTTTACCTATCATGGCCCCTCACCAATTTGAGTTTGACACCACTGCACTACATGTTCATCAGTGATTACAAATACAAAAGGCATTTCCAAAGTCCATGACACAAGGCAAGATTTCATACTTCCACCGGCCTCATTTATAAAGCTTGCGTGTGCTTAAAATGAGAGCAGAAACTTGCGTAAGCCAACTTCCACGCCAAAGATGGGATCTACACTTTCACATCTAGTTGGACTATTATAGATTTCCATATTGGATCCATATTCAAACAATGTTATTAGGAGTGAAAACAACCACAGACCAGCAATTATCACATCCTTCATGTTACACGCCATATTCAAGTCATAAAGGGGTCAAAGGCACTTGAGGGACACATACTTAAGAAACCTGTATTCATGTCCACCTGTGGAGGGCCTGATTGTTGTCTTCTCTGCTGGAGCACTTTATATGCATGATTAAAAGCTGTTTGCAATGAAATAAAAACTGAATTTTAATTGCAATGTACTTAATCCTCTTGAACTGAAAAGAACTCATCTTCTGTACCCACTCTAGTCCAATGCTAATCATTGAGAAGCACTTAAAGGTAGCAGCATGTTCTTGTGTTTGAGTCTGAAGTAGTGAACAAGGATTAAAGGTGGGTTTATGTAGGACAGACATATTTTCACATTTACACTTCAGTGGGTTCCTGATTTATGAGTTTCCTGATGTTTGCATGGGACATTATCCAAAAATCTAGGCGCACAGAGAGATCAACAGGTAGGTCATTTCCAGTGGGGTAATAAAGAGCTCTGGACGTCCACATTATTGGCAGGAAAAAGCGGGATAGACACGAACAGCACCAGTGGAGATCTCAAAATGTGGGACTTTAGTTAAGCCTTTAAATTTCACAGTTATTGGCCTATGTCACAAAACATCATTAAATGAATATCCATCAGCCTTATCATGCACAAGGCAGGTGTCTATTAAATTATACATGACAATCACAAAAAACTTGCAGCTCATGGGCTTCAGCTTTTAGCTCTATCCAGCACTTTACCTTGGAGCTACTACACTCTAGAGTCACTAAATCAGCACGGTATTTGAGGTTCTTAAGCATTGAAGGTTTTTAAATGCAAAATAAACACAAGACAGTATCCTGGTTTCAATGGGGTTACATTATATGATCACATCAGTCTTATCCATTTAGCAACACAGCAAAACAAAACATCTGTCTTTCAGCGATCTAAAATGTCACACTAGACACATTTGTTCAGATTGTTTTTAATTTTACATAATGTAAAGTTGTGGAGCATTCTTGCTAAGGGCTTGAATTTGTAGTTGGGGAAGGAGTAACACCTTTCATAGAGCCAGAGCACCTGGTTTAGACTGTGACTGTGACTGTGTAAGACTCTCGGCAGGAGTTGGTCCAGGTGCTACAAACTTTGAACACTCTTTATTGAGTGTTGTTTGAGGATCTGGGGAACTGTTTATTCTCTCCTACTGGTTTGATGGTCTTTGAAGAGCATTTGTGTGGGGCTTGTTGTGCGGCCAGGAGTCGGGTTGGGATCTAGGTCGTCCAATGTAATGTGGGAATAACTGTTATTAGTTTATAGTTTGCCACACTTGGCTATTGATGATCTCACTGATGCAGAATGCAGTGCTTACTGTTGACAAGAAGTGTGCATGGTCCAAAGGTGGATAGAGTAAGCACATATTCTCATTTATACTTTTTTCTCCTCATATAAGTGCCCATATTGCTCAGGCCTCCTGGTTTCAACAGAGGCAACCAGGTAACAAGTTCGACAGCACAAGTACTACAAGTGCTCAGTGGGTTTTTACTTGAAAATAAAAGTATATAGTCTCAGTTTAGCAGTTTCATACCAACTGGCAGTCATTGTGCTTTGCATCTCAGCAATTCTCAAGCAACCTCTGCTCCATTACCTCCATTATATCATAGTGCAGGTGCTCTTTGTTAAACCAGAAAGAAGGTTTCACTGTATGTCAGGTGATCTTCATGAAGATGTGAGACACATTGTATTTTCCATTCTTTTACATCTCTGAGTTCTGGAGACTATCCCAGCTGCTTTGATGTACACCCTGGAAAATCACATTGCATTTATTGTCTTCATTGGACAAGCAGAATTGTTAAAGTAAATAATGAATCTCTAAAATGCACTCTAAATTGCACAGCTCTCTGAGAATAAATGGGAAATTCTGTTTACTGCAGCAGTATATGCCTTACCTTCATACTCCCACATCCAAAAATAATATAATTTGCCACAGCAAATAATATACTGTAGTTGAGAAATAATATGCCATCTTAAAATCCTAGTCTAGTCTTAAAAGTCCGAGTCTAGAGAAGCAACCTTGTGGAAACAGAAGACACCATCCAGTTCATAAATGACCTAAACCTTTGAGCAAGACTGTGTGTTCAAAAAGCAAACAATGCTAATGCTCTTCTCCATCAGCAGTAGTCATTTTGTCCTCTCTGGGCAGGTGCAGGAAAAGGAACTAATCCCACTGGTGTTTGTGGAAATTTACTTTAAAAAGAACAGAGATATATAGGCAACAAGTCTCAAAAGTCTGCACATTTGTTTGGAAATATTGGCTTTTATGAAACTGATGGAGAGGTTGTGAAGCTGTGGCAGGTTTTTTTCACCCCCTTGTTTCAATGCAGCAAAAACAAGTCGTTACAAAGTGGTGTCGGCTAGAGAGGATTTTCTCTCTCAGCAGGGGGCTGATTGCATTCACCTGTCACCTCAGGTTAAAGAGAGCAACAGCTAATTGTTGGGCAGAATACACACTGTTCAGCAGTGGTCTGCTTTCATGAACCTTTGTGACTTTTGTAGCTCACTAAAAGCTTAATTTACTGCTAGGTCCCTCATTACAACATAGATTTTTCAATAGTAGGCAAGTGCTGCATTCACTGTAACAAGTTGACTTGTGTAACACATAAATTATCAGAGTAACTGATCCAGGAAATGATTTTTTACTTTCTTAAAGGCATGCTGTGGTGTTAAGCCACCTGCTGCATTGGTCCAGCCAATTTTTCAAAATCCGTCATCGCATGGAGCCACCAGGAGCTCGCCAGGACCGAGCAGGATGCAGAGTCTGTTGCGTCATGTGCGTGCTCTAAAAATAGCTCATTGAAAGCTAATGAGCAGTGCAGGTATCGAGGTTGCAACACTGTCATGTTAGTTGGTTGATTCAGTAAATTAGCTCAGGTCAGGATAATCATAGACACAATCTGTCTACACCAGTTGATGTTAGCTTAACATGAGCTTACATACACATACACTTTTGCTAGGTAACTTCATAAATCTAAATATATCATGTAAATTAGAACATTCTGTGTACCATGAAAACAAGTTCACTTTAAACTGCACAGTTTCTGTCAGCAACTTGACAAGACAAGACAAGACAAGACTCTGAATGCTAGTTTGTTAGACTCAATATGTGGTTTTCGTATCAGAGGACAGATGAGGTGGAGCTGCTTCAGAACAGAGAGGGTGAGACAGGGAGAAGCAGCAGCAGCACAACGCTACAGGTAGGTTATGTGCTGTATGAAGGGCCAGGTGATTTTGATTTGTTGATGATAAGGGGAAGAAAAGCGCATGATGCACTACAAGTAGTAGTGCATAGAAGAGAACAAATAGTCTTTAGCTAACTACAACAAACTGCAGAGCTTCTGCCAAAGTACTTAGTACATTATATAATAACATAGCATGCATATATGTAATATTCATAATCCGAATAAGATTTATTCATTCATTTTCTACTGCTTAATCCGTTGGGGGTCGCGGGTGGCTGGAGCCTATCCCAGCAGCTTTGG
>CM072150.1:23511677-23689845 GCA_036850595.1 Rhyacichthys aspro | reverse complement strand
TCTAACTGTGAACTCATTGCGTCCTCCTCTAGCCTTAAAAAATGTCCAGTGGTCCGCCCAGGCTTGTCACTCATGTTTCAGCAGCACCCACTCACCCATCATCCATCAAGCATTAGGCACAGACAAAAATGGAGGCTTGTAAAAAGATGACAGATGTGAAAGTCTTTGGTTATTTTACTGTTTATATCAAAATGTGAATGGATGAACAAGATGACCATGTGACTTTTCTTGTGTCGCTCTCTGGTAGCTATGTACAAGATCCCAATTACAATTTGCCTTTATAAAATGTTGCTATTTACTAACCTAGCTATAGTATTTTATCTGTATTAAAGTTTTTATGTTTACAAATATACACATTAAACTTCTGATTGTTGAAATTAAAATAATTCCTCATATTCATATTTTTTTCTGTATCTTAATTACAATTAGAATAATTATAATAACTAAACTGAACTGATGTTTTAAATCTTGAAATCATGATCAGACAGCAAGTCCTTTATAATAAAAGTTACCCCACCTTTAAAGATCAAATTAGCCAATAAAAATGCATAATTTCAGTGACATGGCTCAAACTTGACACAAATTTCATGCAGATTCATCCAGACTCAAAGCTTTTTTTTATGCTTTAGTGTGTTTTGTTCTTTTCCTCTGTTTTTATTGTTGTCTTAAATCCAAGCCAGAGCTTTTGTATTTAACTACACTCTGCCAGACCGCGGGCTGTACGTCTAGTGCCATCTGTCCTGTTGGTAGTTAACCACTGCATTAATGTTCCTCTGCTGATTTGTATTTTAGCGTGAATCCTGCTTCAGTGCTAAGAAGAGCCTGTTCAGGAAACGTCTCAATAAAAGCATCTGTATGGCACTTTAGACAAACACTAAACTCAGACCACACTGGAGCCCGCAGCATTTCTCTAAACAATTGAGTGCTTTAAAAGGAGTGCTGTGGTGTGTCTGGTCCTTGAAGAAAGGTTTTTAAAGATACCTGCCTTTGTGTGGACAAACCAATTGTTCCTGACCAATCCAAGCAATCTGGCAGCCCATAAATAGACCATTGTAACTACAGGCTAAGACCTAGCAAAAAACCTTAATACCTTGAAACTGTGACTAATACAGTTTTCTTCCCCTCTTTAATTTGCTGAGCCCTGTATCTGCTGCTATACATTGGAATAGTTAAAATATTAATTATACATTTATTATTCTGTAAGGTCTTTTGGTTCACTGAGGTTGTTATGAGTTTAAAAAAATATATATTCTTGAGTTTAGAACTAAAAATAAGTGAAATGTGAAATATTTGAAGTTTTAAATGTAGTTAATATTGCTTTTTTGTTTTAGGAATGTGCATTAAAAAAGTAATATTAACAAAATCTAAATGTGGGATATATCAAGAACTGTTTTCCAGTGAAGTGCGGTTAGGTTTGTGGCTGGTGACAGTGACAACTAGTCTTTCTTTCTTTCTTTCTTTCTTTCTTTCTTTATTTATTTATTTAAATACATATTTAAGCAACTTTTGTATGGGGACAACTTGGAGCCAATAGGCCATGGCCTGGCTCAAATCTGGGCCACTTGCCTAAAAGGTGAACGCTATATTATGTGAGCTAAAACATCACATGGACACATATCTATAAATACATGTTTTTACTTTGTAAATGAAGTTATTTGTCTATCCTGCTGTAGAAGTTATCCTTGTCTTCATTTTGTTTTAGCAAAGGTGTATCTATACCTTTTTGAATACACATTTACATGTTCAGGACAGTAATGGTGGCTGTGGGTTTTAGGAATATTTAAAGTTTGCAACATGGATATGCTTGTTATCACTTTGTGTCGTTTACCTGACGAATGATAATGTTTTGTTCTGGAGGGTTGTTTATCTCCACTTTGCATTGAATTATAATTGTGTTATGTGGGAGATAATTTGGTAAAATGTACTTGGGATCGAAGGTATCCATGTATACCATTGACCATAAATATGTCATAAAATTAGTTTTAAGGCTTACTTAGTTTCCCTTCTAGAAAGTGTGTTAAAGTCAAAAGGTATTATTGTGAACATAGCCTGAGTGAAAACCTGAATTCACCGCTGCTGCTCAGATGTATTTCTCTTCCTCACCAAAGGTCATAAATGTGTGGTTTACAGGCCGGAATATCGTTAAGTAATTAATGATGCATTTAAAAAAATCGAAGCCGCAGAGCTCTACTACAAGGCTGCATCTCCACTGACATTTCCCAGTTCTGTTTCCACTTCAGCCGTAAGCTTCCTCTGCTCTTGTCTGCAGCCTCTAAATATATCCACCTCCAGCTGTTGCTGTCAGGACTGACCTGAAAAGAGCAAAAAAAAGCGCCTTGACACACGGTCTATATATGTAACAGCCTTTTCCTGCCAAACGTGCTTCTGTTTGCCATAAACCCACCATGACAAATTCAGTTAAGAAAAATAAATTCAGGATGATGCATCTGTGGCAGGTATTAAAATCTAAAAGCCACTTAAAATGACTGCCCCGTGACGTTTATGCACGTGGACAGCACAGTAGCTTTATCCTTGCCATTTGTGGAGACAGTGCTCCTTTCACTGCAGAATCACCATAAAAGGTTATGACTGCACTTTAATAATAATGAAACAGTGAGCTAATATTTACATTTTTGTTTCTTTGACAAATTCTCAGACATGAACATAGAACAGTATTTTCAGATATCTCAACAGTAATCATTTGAGGATGCGTCTCACCATTAGTGGAATTGAAGACATGATAAGCCAATGTATTAAGTACAGCGGCCTATTCCAGTTACAGTAGACAACTGCAGCGCTACCTTTGCTCATCAGTATTTATATATGCACTGGGGTCATTGACAGTTTTATTTGTTCCTTCCAAAATAAATAAGGAAAAAATGTCCAACCCGTCTTTTATTTTTAGGTTAAAAACTATGGACTGGTGAATATAGAGCTGTCAGCAGAATGAAGGAGGAGAATGAAGTCTTGAATTAAACAACAGGGTTACTCCAATAAATATAGAGTTTTGAACTCAGGTCAAAATAATATGATTGTTTAAATATGAATATGGACTTGTTGGTTTTGCATTATTCATTGAATGCTGCCATGCAATAAAAATGATTATTTAGAGTATTTAATTTTTTTATTGCCGATTAACTTGTTAAATATGAGTATGCTCACAAATGGTGCAACAAAATAATAATATTTATATAAAATACAAATGATGAATGAAATACTAAATGACTGACATGAGTTACTGCTGCCATAGGTGGATATAAGGGTAGCACTTTTTTTTTTTCCATTTTACATTCATTTGTTCTAAAAAGTGACATTACAGTAAAATATTTCATGTTTCCCATATTGTAGAGATGTAAATCACATTTTCTGTTTTGTATTATTGCATTATTATTTCATACTTATTTCACCCCATCGCTACTTTTATTTATTTATGTTTTTTGATATATTTTACTATTATTTTATTTGTGTTTTTAAGAGAGTTTGTGGGCAGTTGAGCTACGGTTACAAAACAGTTCCGTGTGGATCAATTAAGTTTATCTGTAAGTAATAAATAATATGTCATAGTTTTCATTTCATTTCATCTTCTACCGCTTATCCCACTTTGTGGGGTCGCGGGTGGCTGGAGCCTATCCCAGCAGCTTTGGGCCTTAGGTGGGGTACACCCTGGACAGTGGCCAGTTCGTCGCAGGGCTGACACTTAGACGTACATTGACAGACAACCATTCACTCTCACATTCATCCACTAGGGGCACTTTAGAGTCACCAATTCACCTATACATGCATGTCTTTGGACGGTGGGAGGAAGCCGGAGATCCCGGAGAGATGTCACCCACGGTGACACGGGGAGGACATGCAGACTCCTCACAGAAAGACCAGAGTTAGCCAATGGGTTGGCTACAATCGGTTTTTTGGGTCGGCCGGGATTCGTACTCACGACCTTCTTGCTGTGAAGCGGGAGCGCTAACCACTCCGCTACCGTGCACCCCTATGTTATAGTTCATTTGTGTTATTTTGGACCTAATGCTAAGACAAAGCACATCAAATTGACATGCTAAATTGTAAGATTTAACTTAAAAGACAATTTTAGAAAAGGGTGACACCTGTTTTTTATACATGAATCTATGTTGGGAAGAAATTGTATTAATCAGCAGAAATGGAAAGGTATATTCATGATATAAACCTATATATGAACACACATTTCACTATTTGCTTATGTTAACTATAATAGAGGTGCCTATTTTCAGGGTTTCTGTGATGAATAATAATTTAAAAAAAGGCTCTTTCTAAATGGAGTTATCTTAAATGTGAGGTGGGATCTTTAATACGATGAATGCTTGTGTCTGAGCAAACAAATGAAGCCAAGTGTTTTGTTTTTCAGCCAGGATTAAAAAGGACGTCCTCACCATTGTACTTTCTGACTTAAGTGCCTTAAAGAGCCTTGATCAAAAGGCTCAAATACATGCAAGATGAATGAACCCATCCTCTAGAGGACTGTTTGTGTTTTATAAAACCGGTTCATCTGGACTGATTTTATAATTAGAAAAAACTCATATAGGTTCATCTGAGGTCTCTGAGGTCAGTAATCCTAGAAGCTTTACTTTATACTTCTCCACTGTTATAATTTTGTTTCCCAAGTGGTCCTTTTGAGCTGAAATGGGAGAGCACACAACCCACATGCAATGAATATTATTAAGTACTCATTATTATAGACACTTACATGTAATCTATTACCCTTCAAGCCCGCTCCTACAAATAAGTAAACAGGAGTAACCACCTTTTCCTTTTCTAACTCATCCTGCAAATCCTGGGCAATATGTTTATGGTTTTAACCAAACCAAAACTATAACCTTGTTTCCACTGGAGTGGCAAAGTATGGGTCGGCTCTTTATGGCACACTCTCATTCAGCTAATCCTTAAAGAGGTGTGTGTTTGTGTGTGTGTCCAGGGAGAGGTGTCTGCTAAAACATTTTTTTTTATTTTATTTTTTTTACAAAATGTGGATACTTGCCAATAATGGAAAGAGTAAATCCTGTTGTGCAGTGATGTGAGGCTGGAGTTAGAGCCATATACTGCTGCATTAAACTTTGGACTCTTTCTAGTTTTTCCACTGCTGATTTAAGTCAGACCTGCATCATTACCTACATTTTAGAGACTTATTATTAAATCCCACAAGTTCTGATTGCGTTTTGTTCTTGTGATCAGCTTCTTGCTTTGTGAATTAAAACATGGCATTTGTTGCCAATGATTAATAAATAATTGCATTAAACATACATCATTTGAAAAAGCATTAACCCATCTAGTGGAGCAGTGGACTGCAACTCAGGAGCTAGAGGACGCTCTCCAGATATTGCACCAGTAATTGGTCAAGTGGAGACGACAGTGCATGTTTTATCGATGTTGGTGGGGGAAACTGGAATACTGGGAAAAAAATGCAAACTCCACACTGAAAGCCCCCGCCGAGCCTGGGGGTCAAACTCAGGACCTTCACTATGTGAGATGACAGCACTGACCAATTTCCACTGCCTTTGGAAAGTAGACCACACATTTGGAACCAGGAGCCAAAACGTACAGGCCTATGGTACAGTACTCTTTTGGGGATGCTTCGTATTCCTTTTGGTAATAGAAATGTGCACACACTTACCTGACCCATTCATAATGCCCCAGTGGTAAATGATGCATCACTGCCTCCTCCATATTTCCACATTTTATACCTTTCTCTTCTGAAATGGGCATTAACATCCTATATCATTGCAATAATATCTTATTTCGCGTAATATATTATTCTGTATGTAAGTTAAGTTTTGTATTGTATTCTTGCCCCATTTTTTCCATTTGTAGTGGCAATTTCCTGTTTCAGCATATGATCTACTGTAACAACCACATTTCAAAGTTCATCTTGTCTGATCTTATATGTCACCATTGAACATGAATAGACCACCTTTATAGGAACTAACAGTGAATGTCCATTGTCGCCTCTCGTTTTTCGAAATGCTATGGTGCCGTGGTTGTTCCATTTCAGACTGTACCGTGTGTGGAAATGAGGTTTTACAGTGAAGTGTCCATGCCCCTTTACACCTGAGATTTACAGCCTCTGTGCTCTGGTGGAGAGACTCTTATCAGGATTTATACCTCTGGTCACACATCAGCTCGCTGCTCCATGTTCAGCTCTTTACTCTGGTGCTGCGCTGCTGAACTGAACGTGCATGTGTCACTCAAACAGGAAACAGTCTTGTTCCAGACCTTGGATGGTGATTCTCCTGGCTCAGACTCATTTAAAGGTGCAGTGTGCATTTTTTTTTTTTTTTTTTGCATCTGGTGGCAAAAATGCACACTTAAATCACCAGTGATAAATTAACTCAATGGTTACTGAATCAAACAGTGTGTTTCAACGCAATGACAAGGTTAGTTTCTGCGTTAAACATTTCCCCACATCCATAGCAGAGCAACACTGGGAAAGAGTGCTGCACAGATGAGTTTTAATGACACCATGGTTTATTGGCCTGCCAGAGTTACCCGTGTGAAAGGCAGAACTGTCAGACCTTGAGCTTACAACTTTCTTCTATAAAGTCAAACATTTTTTTTCTCCTATGGGAGTAGCCTTTTGACTTTGATTGCAATTAATAGTGGGAGTCATTACGGATATCCAGCATACAACCTGCCAGGAATTATTACAAGAAGAATGTTTAAATGCACTCACTCACATCCTGTGCCATTGTGAGGACAATGAGGAAGCGACCTGACTGGCTGTAATATGATTTCAGGGTTTGGACAATGTAATAGGATAATTAATTGGTATAATGTCACACAGCACTTTCTTTCCACGTTCTTCAATGTAGTGAGAACATAAAGGTCAATATGTTTTGGATAAATCTCACTGGATATTTGTATTTATAACAAGAATCATATGCACAGTTTTCTCTGTGTAAATGCCACTCATGTCTCTGATCCACTCACTCATCTTTGTTTAAGGCAGGTCTTTAACACTGTCCTAGTGCTGTCATTTTTCCACCGAAACAGGGCTTAAATGAATCCGGTTTTCTATTTCTATTTTTATTAATTTAACACTGGACATTTTCACACTCTTCCTGTCTACAACCTGTGAGCACGTACAGTAGCCCTGAAGGGACATGCCGTTGTCTATGAACACACCCAGAGGAAATGATTTCACATTAAAAGTGAAGCAATGAAATCTATTTAGTTCATTAAGGTCTAAGGGCTTCATGTGAGATTGTCTGTTGAAAAAACAGTGTTAATTCAACTCACATAGTGTCGAATTTAACACCAGTGAGTTTGTATATAATTCTCAGTTTAGGTTTAGATGAAGTTTTGGACATTCTGCTGTTGAGTGAGTGGATCAGAGACATGAGTGACATCAACAGAGAGGATAGAGGGACCTTCTCTTTAACTTTTTAGGAAAACATATTGTTTAAAGTCAGATTATTTAGAGCAGAGGTTCCCAATGGTTTGTTTTTTTTCTCATTACAGACCAGGTTCAGTTTGGTTATGTCCGTAATCTTTTTTTCTTGCTGTTACGGTCTACTTCCCCCTGTTGAAACCCCACTTCAGAAAAATACGGTGTTGGAAATGAAAGCAGGATTTCTAGTGCTTTTGTTGTGATCTTTGGTATTTTGCTTTGAGTCCAATCCAGAATTTTTTGAGATTTTAAGCTGCCTCAAACCTATTCTTAAGACCACAATTGGAATATGTATGAGACATCCTTTAAGAAAGACTTGAAATTTTAATCCTTTCTGTCTGGACCTTTTCCTTTTTTTCCGAAAAAGCTCAGATTATTTTCTATTTTTGAAATGTTTGCTCGGTTTAATGTGTAGGCTTCATTTGGATTGAAAAACTTACTGCCTCAAAGTGCAGAAAAGAAGCCCCAGTGTAAGTAGTAATTTTTCAAAATATTAAAATAGCTAATTGTTCTGGCACATTTAAATCAGCCCTGCATATTTTTAGCCAGTAGAGGGCGCTGATCCCTCTTTGTGTAACTGCACTGTTAACACTGTTAGCAGAGACTATCCAAGCCTGCAAGTTTGGAAGAAAGACCATGTCTTCCGAAACTTTAGGGTCATTTTAGCATATTTTGTACAAACACAACACAGTAGTCTATAGTATTGGCTCATTATTATATGCGTTGTGTGTTAAAGCTTACTTAATCTCTCATGATATGCCACTGTCCCAGCACCAGGAAAGTTATATTGGAGGTTTCTGTCCAGCTGAGGGTGCTGTGTCAGTGAGATAATCATGATTCTACAGATCTCATGTCTAAGAACCATCGCAATGTTTTCAAGAATATGTATTTTTGGGCTAAAAGTAACATAGGGCTACTTAAAATTCTTCTTCAGGGTTTTACTGCAGCTAGCATCCAGGTTTCCTCCCTTGAGCCCACTCTTGAACCTCTAAGAAATTCTTTAGACACTGTTGGTGTCATGTGTGACTGTATCTCTGAGTCATGGTCAGACCGGGACTGATGTTGACATATCAGTTTACCCAAGATTCACTGAGTCATTCAAGGCCGCTTTGAAGCTCACCAGAGTACACTTTCTGTGGCTTCATTTAATTGTTTACACTTGTTTGCACTGAAACACATCTACATTTGATATTACTTCTACCAATAAACATACCTCCTACATTATAAATACCTTCTCTTTATGTCTAAGTATCAGTTTTCCAGATGAGGGTTTTATTTTCACAATTGATAACACAGTATTGACTAATGTGGTCCATTTAGCTGTTAATAACAACATTTTAGACATTCTACCTTTAATGTCAGTTTAGTTTTAGGACAGCTGAGGGCAGAATCTGAGCCCCGAAGCCCCGGGCCACAGCTGACCGCTCTGACGTTGGTGACACACACACAAGCCCTCTTCCACAGGGAACGGACCATCAATGGCCTCTCAGTCTCAGTGAAGATATGTGCTCCCACTGGCAGCTGTAGCCTTTAGCTGAGCCTCATTTTTAACTCGTATCTCATGTATGATGCCTAATTATCTACTGCAGAATCTGTGAGAAACATGCCAAAACGAATAATTGCAAAGCGTTATCTTAAAATCACACATTTCACGTTGAAGGGAAACTAAAGACGCCAGACTTCATGCTTCACATTTTTAGGAGTCTGGTGGCCTTGAATGCACTGCTCAATTTCCACACTATAGCAACCAGCCACGGTAAAAACCAACTCAAATCAGACGAGGGGGCACAATGTATAATTTTATTCGAATCTACTCTGATCTTACTCACATTATATGCACATTATTAAACGCTACTTGCACGACAGCTTTTTAACAGCACTTTTGCAGCAGATGCCGAAGCAGAATAGCGACGCATTCAATGGTCAGGGAAAAAAATCCAAAAAGGCTTCTCTGATGAATGTACACTTTTTGATTGAGGGAGATTTGTGTGAAGAAATTTTAGATAAATGGAAGACACCATTAAAATAGATTTAAGAAGGCAGTCAGTATGTTGGAGTTTTAAATGGTATGTTTACACTTGTTTGCTTCAGTTAGTTTGCACAAAAACAGAAAACGATCCGTTCAGTTTGGTCTGCAGCAAAAAGCTCCAGTCTACCCAACTTTCACAAGTGGTATTTTAAACCGTGACCGTTCATTTTTTTCCTGTAAAGCTAAAAGTTATGTGAAGTTTTCATCTTCAATTTATGAGGCAGATCGTATTTGGGCCCGTTTAAACGCCAGTGGTCCCCTTGGCGTTCAGATTTTAATCAAACTGTACTGGAGTTCAGTTGGAAGCGAACTGAGACCTGTTGCTTTGATGATCGGAGCAGATTTGGTGTGCAAGTTTCAAATGGCAGCATTCAGACTTTTCCACCACACTGACAGAGCAAGCACACCAGTTTGTTTTAACCACACAAACGCGCCAAATGTGAACACACCTGTAAACTGACTCTTCTTATTCACATCACATCCTACATATGAGGTTATTTTCCTTTTGTGTCTTTCTTTTGACAGCATCTATCTCTGCCATAGCTGTTCCTGCCCTGTTGTGACACTGCCACCACTACTAATGTCTCTGGTTGGTTCAGAACATGCTGTTAACAGTGAACAAGAAAATGAACATATTAAGATTAATATTAGCCTTAAATGAGATGGTGTATGCATACTGACAGGGCAACGGGAAATCATCACACAGACGAGAAAGAAAATGCTGCAATTTTTAATATACAAATAGGCAGCTGTTTCTGCTTTTAGTGTCAGTGTTTTAAAGCTAATGCCTCACAAAGAAACAAAAAACAAGTCTGTTGAATTAATCTTTTTGGTGGAACCAGATATCAGCTAAATAGGCAGAAATGAGCCTTATGTCTGTAGAGTTGCTTCATGTCAGGAAGAGAGAACCTAAAAATCCGATTATTATATATTATATTGTTATATTCTGGTGATAAAACTGATTTAGCGTAATTGTGGTTGAAATTCATCATACATAATAATTAGTCATTACAGGAGATTGTTCATATTCTAAGTGTATATAAAGATGTTGCACTAAGTATTAAATAATCTGTAACTTTATTTACCTTGTGGAATAAGTGTTGAACTTTGCATATTCCTGACAAGATTTAATTTGAAGGCTTTTTAATATAACACAGTAATGTGGCTCTCTAATGACTCTTACACTGACCCGCTGACAACTTCAATTACACTACTTGTACCTCTCCGGGCAATGCCCCTTGCTCATCTTGTACTACCATTTCATCAGCAGTCGAATAACAACTTAAACCAGCGGAGTCTAACAGAGACATTTTTTCATTTCAACATCAATATTTTTGATTACAAGGCCTGTTTTATTCAAGACTGTGCCACTTGAGTGACTAATAGTAGGGCCAACCTCACTCCCAAGGTATAAGAAATCAATATATGAACACAGACCCATCCCAGCATTGTTATTTGAGATGAGGCTTGTAGTGTTTTTTAATGTCTTGGGAGAGTCCTGGGATGCATATAAATTTGACAGGTTTAATGCTGGATCAGCTGTTCACTTAAACTGAAATACATACATCCACTTTACACATAACCTCTTGTCAACCAGGCAAAGGTACGGGACAGTTTGGTTCAGGGTAACACCTGAAGAGGCCCGCATCTGCAATCAGGTCCAGGAGAGCAGCGTCTGCTACATAAACAAGTCGTGTCTTCATTTGAGATATAAAATGTATTTGAAGCAGATGTTTTGAAACTTGGATGCAGGGATAATTAATGTAAAGCAGAAAGTAAACCCCGGTGAGTAGCAGAATGAGAGTCTGGAGGTACGGTCCGTATTTTTCTGCATTAAATTAATAGAGCTGCACCAATTTCCTATCATCTAGGGACTCAGTATCTAATGTTACAGGTTCTGCTTGTGTTTAATGCTGTGTAGACGTAAATGTTTAAGGCAAGGGCATACCTCTGTGGCTCACCTGGTAGAGCACATACCACATACTCAAGTGCCCCGGTTTGATTCCAGCTTGAGTAATATGCTCATGTCAGTCTATTCTCTCTAAACCTGTTTTCTGTCCCCCTTCACTGTATTTATCGACTAAAGGCTGAAAAGCCGCCAGAAATATTCTTTATATATCTATTTAATACTTTAATAAAATAAAAGGAATTACAAAGCAAGATCCATACGACAGCAGAGGAGAAAGGGAAAGTTTCTTATTTTTTTTATAAAATAAAAGTTACTTTATCCCCAGTTTATGAGAAATACTATCACTGTTGTTTTTTTGAGACTCTTCTTCAAATCTTTTTCACTTTTTTTTTTTTAGCATAGCACTAGGAATTACCCAGCAAAAAAGTATTGCGGCCATAGCTGGAGAACAGCTGTTGCTAATGCATTTTCCAATCAATTTAAGCCTATAAAGAACACATCGATGGGCTATGGACACATTAAAGGCTGCGAGCTTGTCCTAGAAAGGCTTGATTGTGTTCTGTCATCTCTGCATTTATTATTGTCTAAAATGCATTAGATTTACCTGGACCTACAATGGCATCCTATTTAGGCTTCAAATAAAAAGTTTGCCTTGCACATCAGCAAGCGAAAAACAGTGAGTGAGCACTCAAGCAAAAGAGCAATCCCCAGAGATATGTGAGAGAAAGAAAGGAGTGGATGATGGAGAAAGCTGAGGCGGTGAGCGCTTGCCTCCAGCCTCGGATCAAAGGTTTGTGCTCTGCATCTCAATGGACACGCAGTCACCAATACTGATGAGCCCCCGCGCCTGATGCTCCATTCACTGGCTTCATATCTCACGGATAAACAAGTGGTATGTGCGTGGAAATCTGCATTACTCACATGCACAGCTGTCTGCACATTATACCCTGAAGGCCTTGAGGCATTTAGTCGAACCACCACCAGTCTATAAAATTACGAAAGTCCAGAATGTTAAAAAATTCATTATCTCTACAATTGTTATCATTTTTTTCTTGCTCTATGACCTTAAAACACCAATTTGTTGTTACATTATTAAATAAAACCTTTGCTAGTACAAGACGCACATTCATTCTTGTGTATTTTTGGTGACAGTATGTTCTCTCTAATTTGAAAGCACATCTACAATATGTCCCACAACTTGTGTTTGTCTATATCCTCCATTTTGCTAAACCAACCCATTAACTCAACCACCTTTCTCTGGTAATTAGTTGTCTTTAACATCTAGAGCTTAATTGTTAAGATGCTCTGGTCACTTTGTACACAAATGCAATTTTCAATGCAACATAATGCAAGCCATGTTATAGCCATGCCTGCACTAAATATAACCTCTTAAGGCAGAAAAAAAGAAATTCCTGTGCAAATTCATATTTCTTACATGTTTAATGCCAGATGCCATAAACATTACAGTAGACTGAATTAACTGAAATGATTATTCATATGTAATTAGTGCCATAGACAGCACGACCAAACTTGAAAGAGCAAATAGTTTTAGTGTAGCTGTCTCTTATCAGAATCAGAATGTTGTAAAAGGTTTTGATGGTGTGACAAACAATCAATTTCTAGTTCAATACGAGTTCAGGCATAAAAGTCTGTCCATGAATAATTTATAAAGGTGTGGCTTATTAAAACACAATGTTATTTCTTGTTCCCTAATGATATCTCCAAAGGTCATTGTTCAATTTTCACCAATATTAACTGAAAACTAACTTAACAGCAAATATTATTAATACATGAAAGATATTGTCTGCTTAGATAAAAATGAAGGACAACAGAGTTCTTTGGAGATTTGTTGTCTACCCTCTCTGGCACACTCGCCCTTCATTTTTACCTAAGCAGACAATATCTTTCATGTGTTACTAAATTTAAAACCTTGGGTGTTTTTTTCCAAAGAGCACCATTTTTTTATTTTTTTAAACACTTCACCTCGGTATCAACCTCAGCGCTGCGTGTCATATTTTTATGCTTGCTCATATAAATATCAGTCCTTTCGAAGACCATGGTCAGATTTCATAAAATCTAAAATTGATGAGTGTGAATAAATATATCATTGAAAAATATCATTGAAATGTGCTATTTTTATTTTGTATACGTACATATATTTTGTAATATAACCTTTTTTATGTATGACTTGTGTGTGAAAAGTACAATTTCTTATGTTGTTTTCCTTCTAGGCCATTGTAATCTCCCCGTTTAAAGTCTAGGTAGAATGAATGATGCTCAGATTACATGATGATTATAGTCTTTTGTTGAACCACAACGATAACGGTAAACACCCCCAGACATTTTGGACATTGAGTAATGAATACAAGCATACCTGTGTTGGACTGAAATGATTGCAACCTGTCTATGTCTTTTTTTTGTTTGTTTGTTTTGTTTTTAGAATATGATGAGCAGCAATGATGCAGCTAACATATCTATCTTGGCTAACATGACGAATGTCCTGTCCTGGTTTACATGCTTATTGTTCATCATTCAGTACGTGCACATGCAGGTACAGAAATTCAAATTATTGCCTTATTGTTGAATATAACCTTAGTTAGACCCAGAGAGTTTTAAACTGCTAAAAACCGATTGGGGGAGCAGTCATTTGAATTTCTCGAAATCGGACTAACACACCTGGATATTGTGGTTCATTGTCAGATTACTGCTGCAGGTTACAGTTTAGTCTGATTAGTTTTGGACACAGCACACAGTCAGGGACATAAAGTAACACATGGAAACTGGAAAATGGAAGAGCAGTATTTACAGACATACTCACTCATTTTTAGACCCGCAAAGACCCACATTTTAGGTCACGCTGTCACTGGCTCCTGTTTATTTTGTTCTGTCATGTCATAAAAAGTTTAGAAAAACAAGCTAGTCTACTTTAGTTTATGATGTGTTCATGAGCTTTCGGAAAGCACGGTTACCGAGTAAGAAACGAGTTGCCCTGACTTTGTTGTGTTTGTGTGTTTTTTAAACTCCTAAAATCAGTGTGTTACTAATAATGTTCATTAATGACCTGATAATTACTGAAATCAGAGTCAGGTTTAATGTTAGCTTCTTTCTCTTTTTTAACAAAGCCTTAATGCTGTTAAATACTAAAGACACATAAATGCAGCATTATCCTGAGCGGACACAGTTCAGTTCTCTCTTGTGCATGTAAACTCGGTCGATGTGTGACAAGGTCCAGCCGTGACAATAATTGGAGTAAGCCCTGCATGGTAAATGGTAATGGTTAAATAAAACACACATCAAAAGCCTCATTTTCAATAAAATCTTTAAAAAAATCTCCATGTATTAGCTCTGGTTTATGTGTTTGTCGACCACAGATGCTTGTAAATCCTCTGATGGAACACTCCTGACCTCCTGTGGGATTGGGTCCCTTTGGTTTGAGAGCCTATTAATTGTCTGCAATTATCCTTTATGAGCGCGGCATCTGTTACAAGTACTTCCTCGTCCCACACAAAACAGAAATGCCATTGCTGTAAAAGTAGATTGCAACATTCACTATTTATTGCACAAAAGGGCTTGTACAGTCCAGTTTTGACAGCACAGTTCCTAACCTCCACCCAAAGCTACCATTAGCTTACAGACAGAGAAAGGAATGGAGAGAGAAACTGCTTTTCCATCAATATGTGCATTTTAAGTGCCATTGTTTTAAAAATAGATAGAAACCACAAAATACAAACAAATTTAGGCCTTTACACATGAGTAAAGTTCATGCAGTTAATGGGAGTTCAAACAGCTTTTCGGTTCGCGTGTAGCAGGTACTGACAAATAGATACTTTGATCTTATTCCTAATTCTTACTTACAATTTACCCGTTTTCATATTTGATACTAGTACAAGCAAACTAAATCACACTTTTAAACGTAAATTTTGATGACCCAAAATTTCTAGAAAATTTGGTTAATCATTTCATCACTTAACTGTGCTGTTCTGCATCGTTGGGAACCATCTGTATTCCCCTTGGTGCATTCAAAATTTGTATTTAGTGCAAATTTGAACAAAGTAAAATAAAATAAAACACAGAACCAAAACAGACCAAGAAACTGATAAGGCAACAATTATACATGTATCAAAAATAGTCTTTAGAGAACTATCTTTCCTACAAAAAAGGTACAAAAGTTTTGTCCTGGACCAGTGAGAGTGACATGTTCTTCAGCTCATCTGCTGACTTCACAGCCTTGTATCCCAGTAGGATCAGTGCTTTCTGACAAACAGTCTGTGTGTACTCCACCATCTCATAAGACAGTTTCAAACGCCAACTCTCTGCGTTAGCTGCTGAGTCTCTCATTGTACCAAATTTGTATTTTGCCAAAACTCCATTGCTGCCTCGAGTATTAGCCTGTATCCAGTCTTCTACATTTTTATTCATCGTCAGACCCACATAGTCATAGATCTCTTTCGTCTTGGCAAGTGGATTTCTTGCCAAATCCTCATAGCGAACCAACATATATTTCCCTTTGAGCCAGTATGGACGACTAAAACCAGTTGACACCGAACTGTAAAAGTCATCACAGATGGCTGTTAACTGTCTTGTCTCTAGATTATAGGGTCGCCGACCTGTTGCCTGCCAAATGCGCCACAGACGATATAAATCCTTGAATGTCTCCATTCGTGATGACAGGATCCCACGAGGGTCTCGGACCAGCTGAATCACTTTGATATTGAGCCGGGGGTCTTCCACCAAGGCCCGCAGATCTCCAATCTCTGGGACTCGAACAATCTTCATAGCCACGTGGTGCTTCTCACGACAAGCCTCTGCAGCTAATGTCAGGTTAAGATTGGGACATTTTTTAGCACAGTCCCATTCTTCCACAGTAACATTAGAACCAAAGGCATCACAAACCGGTGGCTGGCACAGCGTTCGACTGGCACTACGTCGAAACAGTTTATCTGTCATATGGTTAATAGGTGTTGGTTTGATGTAGCTCTCAAAGCTGTAGAGGTCACAGCTGTACAGACTTCGTAGAAGGTCTCGACTGGCGCCGATCATCACCTGACGGTCTGCAGGGAGGTGGATACGTGGTATTAGTGCAGCCTGGACGTGGTAGAGCGGCTCAAACAGGTAGAAGACGTCCTGATGCTGATTTAGAAGCTGTCCGATAAAAGTGGAGCCACAACGAGTGGTGGTCAGCAGAAGGACGTGGGTTTTACGACTTGTGTTGAAGGAAAAGTAGCGTTCCTCTTCACAGCCCCCTCGGCCCGCCTCATCAAAAAGCGTCTCTGAGTCCGGACCCCCGGCGCTACAGTTTAGGGGAGTGGGCATTGGACACAGGAGGTATGGCCGAGAGGTGAGGGTCCGGATGGCTGTGTACTGGATGGCAATGGACGCCAAGGCCAGTAGAATCACTGCTTTCCAGGAGCATTGCATGGCTGAAGCACTTCATTGAGACAGACGGTCCATGCCAGGGCCTTCCTGTCGACAAACAATAAGGAGGTTTAGTCTCTTACGCTCTCTTTTTTTTAATACAAACACCCCAAATACAGTTCCCCCAGATAAAAGTGCTTTTTGTGGCTTTGCTGAGTACTGCCACTGCAAACAGCAATAAGATAAAACGAAGTGGGTTTGTGAGACTAAAGCTACAAAGAGAGACTGAGAGAACATGAGTTGTTGTATACAGAGCTATCTCACAAACTGCTTCATAAAGATATAACTACGATACATCCCTCTTTGAACCATACTATGGTTGTTCTAAATTTATGATGCTGATACTTGTTGCAGATTGCACTGTCTCATTTTTAACTCTGTTATTGTGTAACATACAATCATCGATTTAAAGCCGCAAAGACTGATTGCGCCACGACTGAAATTGCTTTTGACAGGCAAAGTGTGAAGAAAGCTTTACGGGTGAAAAGGTGCCTATTTCACAGGACTTAAAAGGATGCACGGTACACTTGAATTGCCAGTTAATTGTGGGACTGAAACGTGAGGACAAGTATTCACTCTCATATTAAGTCATCAGTTCACCTGTGGTTGGTGGCAGGATGCTGGACACAAAGGGAACTCACAGAGAGTGAGAAATCATGCAAATTGCACACAGTATGTAAAAAGCTCTACTTAACCTTTACCTCTTGTCAATATGCAATGCAGATTTCAGTCCACAGTTCCTCCAAGTGCATAAAAATGTGGGTATTTTTTGTAGGTTTGCTAACAACTGACACTGCAGACTAGGCATGATGGTAACCATTTTTAAGATAAACCACCATTAAGAAACTGCTATTACCTAAAATGAGTCTACAGAGTACAAACTAATAGCAATGTTTTACTTATTATTGCAGCCAAATGTAACAAGAGTAACAAAGTTTGCACACACCATAGAGAAAATGCAAGACAACTGCAGATCAACAATTTGAGTGTCTTCACAAATTCTATGTGAGATAATAGGTGTGTTTAATGTTGCCATTTAATGTGCAGAAAATAACTACAAATTAAAAGAGACCTCAATTTGTGTGATTTTGGAAATGTAGAGTGACATTTCACATATCACTGTTTTCATTTAAATCAAAAGCTTAGAATGAAACCAAATCGTCGATTTTAAACACATCTTTATGGTGCTCGGAGCTCTTGGTTCACCCCAGTTCACAGTCCTACATTCAATAATGACTATTTTTGTTTCACATGAGTAAACATACAGTAATGATTCATAAATAATGATGTAACTTTTACTGGGCACCCACACATTAACAAATTATTTATGACTCATCTCTATCAGCAGAATGTGGAGATACAGTCCACATCAAAGCTCCAGGACATTTTTTTTATATATATATTTATCCCAAAATGGCAAAGCTCATAATGTAGAAGTAGCATTAATCTTAGCCTTTTGAAATTATGGAAATTATAAGGTAATGGTATTAATAGCATTCTACTATTACAACTAACATATTTCCACATTTTAAAAAATAAAATGAATTATAGTTAGAATTACATCTGGTTAAAGTTAAATAAAGATGCCCAAATATTTATTTATTTATTTAAGGTTCATTTAATAGGGGCAAGAATGTTTCTTTAATTTTGTCAACCATTACAGCATTTATTGCCGAGGTTATGTGCAATGCTGGTTCCCAGACGGGCTTTTATAATTAACAAACCATGGACAATTACAGACAAATCACAATTTATAAGAAGAAAAAAGATTAAATATTAAATATAGTTTATATTTCAAATGACCCCAGGTCCTTTTTTAATTTAGGAGCAGGAGTTTCTTGAACAACGAAGACACTTCATGGTATTCACTGGACATTCCTCATGTGATGGAGTCCAAAGGTTCTTAATGGAATAATAAGATCACGAAGAATGTGAGAAGCATGCTTCCTGAACAATTATAAATTTGTTTGAACTTTATTATAAGAACTATCAGTGCACACTTGCGGTATTGCAGTGAAAAAATCTCTTGCATTCCAGTGTAAAAAGAGATATCTGGTGGAAGGCAAAAAGGACACCTTCACTGTGTTGTGACACTCTCTACATCCATTTACAAACTGGCCCACGTACTTGTCATAAAACTCCTAGTCTTACAATGACTTCACTCTACTCCCAATATGTCACACAAGATGTTACTGCTTGGACTATTTGTCAGAACAGGCCACGAGGAGCATGTCGGCAGGTGAAACACAAGATGACAACCTGGAGGGACATTGTGCACCTGTTCAATGAATACTATAACATAACAAACCTAGAAGACATATTTTAAGCATATACAGTGGTCCCTCGTTTATCGCGGGGGTTACGTTCCAAAAATAACCCGCAATAGGCAAAATCCGCAAAGTAGTCAGCTTTATTTTTTACAATTATTATATAAGGCTGTAAAACCCCTCACCACACACTTTATACACTTTTCTCAGACAGGCATTAACATTTTCTCACATTTCTCTCTTGTTTAAACACTCTCAAAGTTCAAACCTTAGCATCTTCCTCTGTCTTTTGGGTGCGACCGCAGGTGCCTTTGTCGGTGCAGAACGTTTCGTCGACATTGTGGGTTTTGTCGGGGAGAAAACTTGCAAACATACAGCACTTCAGAGTCACACTGCTAGCCATCGAACATTTATGTCAATTTGGCAAGCCGAACGCATTCTGTACTGTACAGGAGACACGGCACGGAGGAGATTGATTGACAATGGTCTACAGTCCCTTAGCCAATCAGGACGCAGAACACAATGCGCGAGTTCTCCCTTAGCCAATCAGGACGCAGAACACAATGCGCGAGTTCTCCCTTAGCCAATCAGGACGCAGAACACAATGCACATTCATACGCTGTAAAAGAAAAAGCATGCAAAATTGCACTAAAAAAAATCCGCAAAACAGCGAGGCCGCGAAAGGTGAACCGTGTTATAGTGAAGGACTACTGTATACCAATGGGCAACTGTTTGACTCAGGATCAAGGTTTAATAAAACATCCATGTTACACACGAAATAAAGAGCCTCAACTCACTGACAGATTGTGGCTAGGTTGGTGCAACAGTAGTCAGTGTTGTTGAATAGCGTTTTAGCATTTACATGGAATAACTAATGTAAATATTCTTCAAATCAAAGTACAATAAGAGCTACTATCAACACATCATTAGTACTTATTTGTCTTGTTCATCACATCCCCTCAGTTCAAAGATATGGCCTATTGCTTATGTTCATCAAGTGTCCCATCTGTTCAGACACTCTACAAACTTTTAACTCGTCTTAGATTACTATGCAAATGTTCTTTTCACATAAGCATCTGTTCAAAATGTGTACCACACCTCTATAATGCAGCCCGATTGCCTGTTTCTATATGCTTTGTTTCACACTTATTAATCAAGAAAGAAGTCACAGTGAGCGTAAACAAAGCCCAGAGCGAATGTCATGTGAAGGGGAGATGATGCTGCAGATCATGGACCAGCTAATCACAGAGGAATGTTTGGTATCAGATGTATTATCTACGGCCTGATGCCAGGGGCGTATAATTAAGAGTAGACGGCATGAGAGAGGCAAAGGTTAGTCACAAATTGTTCTTCACAGTAATGTAGGCAATAGAGAAAAAGTAGCTCTCTGCATGGTTAGTGATTTAGATGTTTATGTATACACAGAGATAGGGTTAGGGTCACATTTAGTGTTTCAATATTTTTTTCAGAGAGAGTAACCAACAATGCATATAGTACTGACAAAAAGACCCATTGTCACTGAAGTGGCATGGTACGGGTCAGGTCAGCATGGCTATGTTTCCATTGTCAAAATGCGTATGAAGTGTCCCATATAAAAGTAATGTACCTACTATTTTGTTTTGTTTTTTTGCATCTTTGCAACCTGAGCTAAACAAACAACTCTGTTAAATGGGCAATAGAGAATTCTTACTGAAAATTAAAAACAAGGTAAAGAATTTCATCCCTCATCCACGAGACTGGGTCAATTCTAAGTTCAACTGACAAGAGCTGAGTTGTATATCCCCCAGAGAGAGGGGTTAAATCTGTGTCTACTGTGAGTGGTCAAAAGAAAGCCTGAGCTGTGTTAGTGCTATTTATCCTCCTGTGTCCATTAGCATAACTACTCCCTTCAGGTGTTAATGGCCTTTAAGAGAGAAACTGTTTTGTATTTGGTTTCAAAAGACTATTGTAAATGGACAAAAGATTGTGTCTCAGTCCGTCCCTCTAATCAAAGAGTGTTGCACTAATTTTACAAAGATGGTTTCCTTTTCCTTTCCTTTAAACCACCTGGCCTCCCTGTCCAAAACACAAAGCTACAATTTATTAGCATCAACCATTTAGATTTATCAGATAAATGTCTCAGAAAATTAAAACATTTCATTCCCTGTCCGATGCGTTAAACACGTGCATAACTTGATATATTGATTCATCAGGAAACCAGTGAGGCTTTAAATTTAAGGTTGAGAATAAACCACAAAAATATTAATCTTCTATTTACTGTTGCACCATACAATTATAGCTCACCCTTTTGTGCAGGTACAAATGAAGATTTACTCTCTTTTTTTTTTTTAAATTTTACTTCACCCTTAATTCAGATCTCATTTTAGATGTTATCCAGACCAAACTGTGCCATACCAACCCAACCCACCGGCTCGCAGTGGAAACGTGCCTATAATTATCTGCTCCACCAAAAGATCTGATCTGAGGAATTACTAGAGGAGATAAAGTGTTTCTCACTGGGAAATAATGACAGCATCCATGTTAGAATCAAACAACTAAATTAATACAAAATAAGGACTGGTACACCTTGTACACCATCTATATGTGTTAAAATCCACTCTTTCCTTTTCCTATTTTAGGGTTGTGATGCTGTGAGGCAAACTCATGGCATCATCAGCTCACTTCAAGACGCTGGTGAGCCACAAGAGCAGACACGGCTACTGTCTGTGCCAGAACATGTTCCTTTTAGACTGGAATAAGCCCCGTGACTGTAAGCACTGACTAGAGTTGAAACTACTTGTAACTTTCTGTAACCAGCTCGAGATCTTTGTGTTCTAGAGAAATCCCATCTAGTATTTCAATCATTTCCGAGCCTCTGTACAGAAAGTCTAGGCTAAAGAGATCAACAAACGCAGCGTTGTTTACGTTTCATGGAGGCTCAGTTTGCTTCAAATAAACATGGCAAACCGTATTAAAATGAAAATGATGATGTAGAGGCCATATTAAAAGTGACTGGCCTCGTGCACCATCTGTGTTAAAATCGTTTCTTGCCCTTGCCTGATGCACTGAGCGGTGATGCTGGGAGTTAAATCCAGTCAGCGTCAATCCGCGGTGAGATACAGGAGCAGCTGTCTCTCCTTAAAAATGACACACAAAGCGTCTCAAAATGTATCTCCCGCATCCTGTCCATACGGTTACATTTACGAGACGACGTGACTTTTACGCAGAAGCATCCCGAGTCGACTGTTGAACGAGCGTGATGGATATAAAACCAGCTCCACTGCAGCACGAACAGTTTTTTTTTTTCCTCCAGGTTTTTCCGCGATGCAGACCTATCCATCCATCCATCCGCCAGTCCCCAGGACCCCCCCTCCTCACTAAATCAGACCGGCACAATTTACACCTACCTTTTCAGTTGCTGATGCGCGCTGCCTCCGAGAATCCCGACCGCTTCCCTTCTTTCGACCTCATCCCCGCCGCTTTCCGACTCCAGTCGCGGGAGGGGGGTGCGGGAGGCTGCCCGTGGACGCTTCCAGAGGAAAGGGGGAGCATCGGGGGGAGGACGCGGGAAGTGGGAAGATTTGAGGAAAAGGAGGACTGCTGCTGCTGGAAGAGTCCGTGGCGTTGTGGCGGGGCAGCGAGGAGGCGAGTGGCAGCGGGGAGAGCGACAGCCGGGCTTTAATGTCACCCCAGGACCACCCCTCCCCCCGCCTCCATCACCACACATAGGCTACTGCACATGCACACGCACGCTCACCATCCTCGTAATAGGACAAGCGCGTCACATCACTCAGCTGTGGTGCAATACCATTTAGCCTGGAAGGTGGATTTGACAACGGGGGTCATATTACAGCGGCGTTATGGCACATTTGAACATAGAATTATTTTTGATGGAACCAAGACAAAAAACAGGGAAGATAAAGCCTTGTTTCCCCTTGAGGTACAGTACGGGTCGGATCAGTGTGGGCAGGTTTCAATTATCAAAAGGTGTTTGAAGAGTGCCCAGAGACCCGTATGTGGTCCACTTTTGAAAAGGTGGAGCTAAACATAAAAATAAAAGTGTGCTTATTGGATGATAAATGATCCTTACCCCCACAAAAACAAGAAGAAAGAAAAACATAAAACAGATTTTTTTTTTATGTATTTATTTTTTTATGAAGTATGTCTTGTTCTGTCATATTCCATGACAAAACATGCTAAATGTTCTTTTTTATTAGCCACAGCTGTGTCCACTGCTGAACAGTCTTCTGCTTCTTGAATCAAAAAACACCAGCTAAACTTTAAGCATTAAATAGTGAGCCCTAAATTGTAGATAAACAGGTTCAGCTCTTTTAATTTAATGTTCAAAAAGCTGGGAATAAACTGGAAACAATCTAACGTTGACTGCAGTTTGTTTGTTTTTAAAGTACAACATTTGGCATGTTTTCTCCTAAAACAAACAAAGGAACCAAATTTAAAAAAAAAGTTTATTGGTTTATCTTTTAACTTTTGAGGATTATTTATCATTCAATCAACAGACTGCAGTGTTTAGTTCAAAGTGGACCACTCTGATGGAACCAAAAGCCAAAGCAGCTAGTAGTAGTAGTAGTAGTAGTACGGTGTGCTTTCTGGGGACCCTTCAGATGCATTATGATAATGGCACCATACTCTGACTTGTACTGATGCTGCTCCACTGAAAACAGCCCTGAACCGCTCCTTTGTCAAAGTGGCTGGGTTGTTTCAAACCGATTCCTGAGTTTTTCAGTTCTATGTGTAAATTGAACAAGGCATGATTCACACTCGGCCTGAAAGGTGCTTAGAATATGTGCGCTAAGGCTGCTGTCAGTAGAGAGAGGACTTAAAAGGATGTACACAGTGGAGCAAATTCTGTACTTGTGTAACCTTGAGTTACTTTAAGATAATGGCAGGAAAACAACTGAACATTCAACTTCTGAAAACAAATGTAAATAAACCCATCTGCAAAGAAAACATCTTTATCAGTCTGACAACACCTTCTGCCAACAGTGGGAGGGCATGGTAATACAAAACCCTCTTAAGCTCCTTTCTGATGTTAACACCTAGTTTAATCTTTTTGCATGTGATGTGATGTTTGCAGCATGTATGAAACTAATGCTGTTCTTCATGTGTTTTGAATAGTGAGCATCAAGGTTTCTCAGCCATTGTTCCTTAAGGCAAAATCAATTAAAGAAGAATGAATAACCATTTAAACCATACACAGTTTTTTTCCTTAGTTCTAATATGTTAAAACTGTACACAACAAAACTTTATTTATGTGAACTCTGAGTCAGTCCAGACCTGGTTTCTGGCAGGTTTTATTTCGCATTCATGTGTTGCTTGAAAACTAATTTGGAAAAAAAATCAAATTGCATAAATAGGGTTTTAGGGACAGTGTTTATAAATGGCTGTGTAATTATTTGTTTAAGAGCAAGGAGTGTTTTCTGTTTGTTTGTTTTTTATATATTTATTGAAAATTTTGGGACCATTACTGTTTATTATTTATATTGATTATTTTGCTTCTGTTTCTAGTGCTACCTGGATTGACAACAAATTGTAAGTAACATAAGAAATCTTGTTCATTATGAATGCCTTTTAACTTTGTATTACAGCCTGATTTTTCCTTATTTAAAATATTGTACTATTGTGTGGGGAACTGCCCTTGCTTCCCACCTAAACAAAATATTAATTCTACTGAAAAAAGTTTGTGAGAATAGCCACTTTTTTACAAACCTGATGCTCCAAGTGCACCTTTGTTTTATAAATGAAACCTATCAAATATTTCTTTTGATATTAATACTCTTCTGACCTGTACATTTGTTTTTAGAGCGCTGTATGGTTCTGATTGGCCTTCATTTCTCACTATCACTATCAGATCCACTGATATCCTACTAGGCAGGCTGCAAATCTGCATTAACCTTTATGAAATCATCCCAAAATCAATCTTCAATCAGATATCACGGTGCTAAATTATGGAACTACTCATTTAGATATTTTAGATACTTCTACATCATTATTTATATATAAAAATAACCTAAAACATAAACTGATGGCAAAATATTTTCTTTGACTCACTCATCCTAAAAAATGAATAACTGGGTGGATGATATTATGTAGGTTTAACTGCTTCTTTTTTTTTAGTTTTTCTGGTCTTGGTGATTTATAAGGTTTTTGTTTTCACATGTATAGTCTTTCTTTCTTTCTTTCTTAGTATTTGTTTCATTCATTTGCATCTTGTACGTCAACTCAGCCTGAATTTATTTTGTATGATACAGTAAAATAAATGCTGTGTCGTCAAAACTGAATATAATACTCAAATAGTCTGTTTTATAAACGAGATGTTTGACCATTGATCATTTTAGTAAATAAATCCTCAAAAATCATGTTTCCTTTTTGACGCTGATAGTTGTAGTGTTTACCACTTATTTACAAGGAGTGTATTACAGCCCATTTTCAAGGAGCATCCACCTTAAGCTATGTAAATAAGGATTGGGAGCGGATTAACCTGTTTGTTAATTGCAAATATTTCACAAATGCAGAGCAATATTGGTCACGCACTCTGTGAGCTTTCAACAATGGACCCATATAAGAATAATAAGAAATAATAAGATAAAATACAGTACAAGAATAATAAGTGCTGGTATTGTAATTGTAAATTCAAATCATCTGAGGTGGAATATAATAGCATAATACAAATAGATTTCTGGCAACATTGTTAGCCAAATTTACATAAAATGCACTGATTCTAATACGGGTCATTTTAGAGCCATGTTGTGCGTTAATGTAGGAACCCGGCCCTTGTGTTTCAAAGGGTTAAGGTTGGACACAGCCCTGAGCTTGCTCCAGAGTCAGACAGTGGCACACAGTAACACACAGCCATAGTTTATGATGTGTCCATGTGCTTTTGGACAGCACAGTTTCCGAGTAATGAACCAGCTGTTATTACTTTGTTGTGATTTTTAATTTGTTTTTAATATGTAGCTACATGCAGCCTCACTTATTGGCAGCACACCTACATTTAACCTTAAGTGCTGCTAAGATGCTTCCCATAAAAAAACCTGTGTAGAACCTGTGTGATGCATTTATTTTTTTTCTCTGACTCTGTACACACCACAGTGGCTTTAATGGACCACGCTTTTTACTGATTTGACTGCATTACCTTGACATTCGCACACTTTAAGACAACTGTTTGGAGCTAGGTAGTGTGATGAAACTACTCTGATGTGAGCTTTATGCAGAGGCTTTCATCTTCTGCGTAAAAGCACACCGTTTTTATCTACATGGATGAATGTGATGGGAGGCTAACGAACCATAGCTACAGCAGGTTATTTTAGCTCTTTGCTTACACGGTACTCTACCTACTCAAGCAGCCTGATGACTGTTTTATGGCATACGTTTCTCTTCTGTCTTGGACATGAACCTGACACATCAGCACCAGTGCCTCGGGCTCCGTGATTCTGCTAAGCCTGGTCCCCAGGGCATCTGCAACCTACTTATGGAGTGGGTGGGCTCATAATAAAGATGATATGTGTGTGCAAAGAGCATGCTGGTCCAAGGAACAAGGACTGGACCCATGCACCTCTGACATTATAAAACAGGGAATAACACTCAATCGGGCTGTTGTGGTGAAATCTAATTGGTCAATATAGATATATATCAATACAAGGTTTACACAATGTTGAAAATTGCACATTTTTATATGTTGTATTAATGACAATCAGTTTATAATTGACATATTGGTTTACTGTATTGGATGGTAGGAATATAATGCTAAGTTATAAGATAATATAGCATTTATGTGGCATAATTGGACTGTTGCACTAGTAATTTGCATATGCCCCACAGTTCCCTGCCTAGAGCCAGCAAAAAAAAATAATACAAAAAAAATAGAAGACTAAAACCAATGTAAAATACTATCACGTGAGTTCCACATGTTTTTGGGCGAAGCAGGTTTGTGCATGCATGTGGCGGGCTAATTTTTCTGTTGATTGCTTTGGTCGTCAAGATGGATAAAGGCCAAAAGGAAATAATGAGCAATTGTGGATCATTGTGGAGAGTGTTAGAACTAAATCATTTAATTCCTTTCCATGTCTGTTAATGTGATGAAGGTATTAACCAGACAAGACAAACAGACATACTGCATTATAGGCATAGCAAACAGACATACTGCATTATAGGCATAGCCCCATATGTAACTGATTCATCTGCACTGTTCGTATTATTACTCAAAATATAGTTAGTTTGGGTTTCTTTCATTGAGTTTCTGTTCTCACCTGATGGCAGCTCAGTACAGGAAAGTTTCTAACAAGAATCCCCAAAAAGTGGCGACTCTTTTGGTATTCTTAATTAGTTCTCATGGAGAATTTTATACTACCGATTGTAATCTTTTAATTTTATAAGTGTGGGCTATTATTGTGTATTTTGACAAGTATTGTGATGTATTTTGATTGTAATACCATCTTTGCGGTACATAGGTGTATCTATTGGGAGCCCGATGACATTCACAGCATAGAAGTCACATATAATTGTAAAAAGTGTGTATTTTAGAGCTAATCCCTTTATTCTCCCTTAGCCCTACCACTCGGTTTTGTGTGCTCAGGCACCATAACAACGAAGGGGTAAGAAATTTCTCAGCATATAGTGCATTCATTATCTACAATAAAGATTTTAAATTATGACAGTCCTGTTTTAGGTTCCTTCATTGTTGCATATGTACTAATCTGTTCCTTCAGAAAAAATAGCTGTTTGCTAACATTATCTCGATTACCTCGATAGGTCACAAAAGTCTTATATTTGCAGAACATTTTAACTGCTAGTTTGAATGCATTTTTTTTTCATTGATATCCATTGATATGTTGTACACGTTGTTACAGTCCCTTTCCTTTGACCATTGCAACATCATTCTTGTGTCTTATGTCTGTGACCAGGGACCCTAGAGCAAACATGAACTGATACAAGGAGAAAAAAAAATGCTATATGATGATGTCCGCCCATGAATGTATTAAATAACTCTATATATCTTAATATACATCCATAAGTCTGCTGGTGCGGTGGCATCTCATTTCGTAGGGTGATTAAGGAGTAGGGCTAAGGGGATGGGCTAAGCAACTACTAAGCAACACACAAACAAACAGTTACAAAATGGCAACCTCTAATCCATAGAGAGATTAGTTGTAAGTTAAGGTGGTTGTGTGGATAATGGTGCTTGTAACATGAGAATAGGTGTGGTGCCATCAGGTGCATGGCACATGGTGTGTAATTAACCCATCTATGTACACATATTACATACTTCACATGTACTCTTGGCTGCAACTCTGTGCAACTGTGTTTTGACATCATAAATCCACATTCATTCATATGTGAAGTCCACATACTTTAGGCTGGACTATTTGAATTATGAATGTGAATCCTTCCAGCTGACATTTTATAAAAAGCTAATGGTGGAAGTTGGAATGCATGGTTGTTATCCCAGCAGAGACACAGCACTCCCTCTCGAGAGGCTGAAGGCCGTGGATTGACGAGCCGTCGGAGCTGACAGTTCAGACGTGTTTTTTTTTTTTTTTACTCTGATGAAAAGGAGTCATGTAAACAAATATTGACTGATTGACTGTAGTTGCAGGGTCCATTATCGAACTGGTTCTAGCTACAGTGCGGAGAAAAAGGTGTAGAGAAAACCTTATCATATGGTAATGCCAGTACCGCTGGTGCACTGCTGTAAAATCTAGTCCATCAAATCACCTTTTGTGTGGGGACACTGCTGAGTATCTCATTGACTTAACTGCATGAAACAGGAAAGGAGATGCTGATACATCTGGTGTACTTGAAGGGTTAGCAGGTGAAAGGCCTAAATGGCTGAGAAGGCCTCCAAACCAGGAGTTTCTCGTGTAGTACGCCATAAAAAGTTTTGTAATACACACATTAATGCACGAAATAAGAGTTGCAGTCGAACACTATTAAAGGAATGTTTTATTTAGTAAGATATGATGAAATATTAAAGTGTATTTCATGTTATCGTAGAGCTAGAATCTGGTTGTGCTCGTGCAATTTAATAGTGTGTTCAGCTAAGCACTGTGTCTATTGTAGAAATGTCTATGTATTTGATATTTTCATCATATATGTTCAGCTGACACAGGGCAAGCAAAGTGACACTGCATTAGGTTTGTGTTAAAATCGTGTTGATGTGACCAGTTCAGGAAGGTCACATGTTTTATTGAGTCTTAATGGAATGTTCCACCTAATTCAATAGATGTGGTACACTTTTAATGATTTATTTTCTGAGATTTCCATCAAGTTCAATGCAAAGTTAATGCTCAATGTAATTCTTGGTTGTTTTTATTTTTTTATTTTTGTCAGTTTGTTTTTTTAATGAGTTAGTTTGTAATATAAGTTGTAATGTCTGTTTGCAGTGGTTTTGTGGAATAAAAAGATAAAATGTGGGATGGGTCCTAGAGTTCTCACTTCAATAACCTGAGTACTTGAAGCCTTACGTAAGACTAATGGCTTCGGCTACTGTTTGTATTCATCATAAACAAGCCTATATGCATTCTGTACAGTGAATAGGTAAGTGCTATTCTGAAGACGCCCGGTCTCGTGAGGTCTCAACTGCAGTACGCGCTCTACGCTGCGTTACATTCATCTGACAGTGCGTCCCTCAGGAGGGGCTCGTCTGTGTAGGGGAACCCACTGAGATTCAGCTGTCATTCTGCTGGGCCAACTCCTTCGTCAAGACTCGCCTTAATCAAACAGACACCATTTCTGCTGTGCATCCATATGTATGGGCCCTCATATTTGAAAAATGACTCCACAGGCTTGCTTCGAATAACAATATGATGTTTAAACATACATAAAGATGAAATGTGTCAACCCAAGCTCCCACATCCAATCTATACGTTATCAGAAATGTGCTTTGGTTATTCTTTGAGACGTGTAGTCTGGTAAGAATGAAAAGAATCAAGCAGTTTGACATTAAAATCACAATTAGAAATATGTAAAAGCTACTTGTGGTTTCGAACAGCCATGTTAGCTGTACTATTCATTTGATTCAAAGAAATACTCTGGGCTTTATGGATTTAAGTTGGATTTCCATGGTGTGCCAATTAAAATAGCCCCTGTCACACATTGGTATAGACTTAAAATCATTCATAGAAACCAAGCATATGATAAAGGCTGAGCAACCAGACAAGTATGAACAGAAGGTAGTCAAAAAAAAAAGAGCTCCTGTGTGTGTCTTTGTATAAAACTTGCCACATTTTAGTGGAACTGGTGCAATATTTTGACTGAGGTCTGTGTGTAACAACAAAGGATCCTGAGGCGTCACTATGTCACACCTCGGGTTGAGAACAGACTGATGGTGACACAGCTTATTCATCTGGAGCTAGTGTCTAGATGCCCCCACATCATGCCTATAGGGCCATGCCATAGTTGTGGTACAATTATGTAGCCAATTATAATTTTGGGGTATATTTTTGCTTACATTAGAGCAGGAGTCACCAACACAGTGCCTACAAGGAAAAAAAAAAAAGAGGAAAAATCGCTGTAGTAACCAATGAGCTCCTAATTGTTAATAATTATTGTGAGGAATCATTAACGTGATCAGACAGTGTCTTCACACAGATGAATATCTATAAACATTATAAATAATAATATAATAATTATTAATTAAAGGTAAACCATACAACTTTGTTATTTCAGAAGAGCATCTCAAAATGGTAGCCCTTCATTTACTCAGTACCCTTGAAGTAGCTCTCAGTTTTAAAAGGGTTGGTGAACCCTGCTCTAGAGCTATGTACCTAGGTACTGCAAAAAAAAAAAAAAAAAATAAAGTAATGCTTGACATAACACAAATACACTTTTTAGAACCTGGTGGAAGGAGGTGCATTTTAGTTCCATTACTTCCTGTTCCTACAGCTGCCAAGATAGGACACAGTGAGCACTGCTGGTGAAGAAGAAAACTCATGCTTCTTTTAGAGCACACAGTTCTGCTGAAGTTTAATAAACTCATAAACATTTTCAGTGAAATCACCATCAGAGCTTTGTCTACAGGCTTAGTTCATAGACAACAGCGTGTCCCTGCAGGGCTACCATACCTATCTGTACTTTTATCACCAGATGTTTCCAAAAAACAATTAAAAAAAACTAGTAACTTTGAACTACTACAATTTCACGTGACCAAGTTAAAGTGACAAAAGAATACAACATTTTCCTTTTAAGAAATTTGGGTTTGTAAAGTGCAGTGAAGCAAAATCAGGTCTAATTAAACTTTTAACAATGACTCTCAGTTGTACCCCTGTAATCAATAATTCATACCACACAACAGCAGCCAGTGTACAATTATCAGGACATCTCATTTATAAATGGTTGGTTGATTGAGACGAGGGAACAAAATAAGTAATGAGCTTATGTGGTATTATTGTAAATCTATTTGAATCAAAACAAATATATCACTTGTGTCACGCAGCTATTGCATCATGACTACTAATGTTTGGGCAATCAAATACTTAAGAAATGGGACCATGTGTTGCTGGTTGATTTGTAGTGTAATCATGAGTAATCATCGGTGTGTTTCACAAAACAAAAAGTCAAAAGTCACGCCACTGGACCTTGGTTATAGACAAAGATGTAAATATATTTAATTGTCTAAATGCTGATAAACTAGGCTAAGTTACATTGAAATCACTGGTTTATTTATCAAAAACGCTATCATTCTGACTTTACGAGACCCACAGTGTTACCTCTGGATTTTTTTGACTAATGAATATGAACACTCTCTGAGGCTGTCTAATAAATTAAAATCTTAGTTTAGCTTTCAAAAACATGAATCATATTTTATTGTGCTTGTAAGTGCTTTAAGTGGAATAATCTGGCTCCCATGATTAAAAACATGCAACCTCGCACACATCTGGACTCATGTGGCCATTAGAAGTGGGCCTGCATAATATGGGGAGCACTGTCCCTCCAGACCACACACCGACCTGTGCCAATACACTATATTTAGACCCAAAATAGACAGTGGTTAATAGAGTGTCACTCAGAGCTCAGGCATAAATAGGTCAGATATATGGATGCTGGTTGTTTTCCATATTTTTTAAGACTCCAAACTGACCCTCACACTTTTTTGTAAGACTTTATTAAAGCCGTTTCCTCGTTTTTGAGCCAAGATAGTCATTATGGAAGTCACAAATCCTCCATGTTTTCATTACAGCTATGTTACCTCATTTGAATATCCCTGTAGAGCCCTTGCTGCCAGGCATTTAGGCCAACGCGAAAGTCTGAATTACTGCAGTTAAGTCTCCATTAGCTCCTCTCCATCTTTTACTGTTTGCACACTGCGCTGTCCGCTTCATACAGAGACCTGAGGCTGTGAAAGCCGCTGATGCTCTAATAATGCTCACGAACACAATGCACGTTGCCAGCAGCAGATTTTTGTGAGCCTCAGATGATGCTGGCACATTTTATCTTCGCACTGTGTCCTTAATCATTTAGAGGGATTCACTTGCAGCCGGACTAGATATCGGCTTGTGGTGGGAAACGCCTATAAAATTATTTGATTGTGCAAAAAAAACGTCACACATTTGAAAACAAATCTTGTGTCACACCAGACGGAAGATTTAGCTGTGTAGGGTGATCTATGTCATACTGTGGTTGATAGATGTCTGTTAATTACTAATACTAAAAATCAGTTCAGCAATAGGCCGCGCCAGCAAACATCGACTTGAGCGACATTCTTGTGTTTGGAAAAGGAAGTCGAAACAAAGGAGGAAGAGTGTGGTTCCAAAAAAAAGGTCACAACAAGACTACATTGGAACTACCTGATAAAATGACATACATACAGATGTTTATCACTTTACTTAGATGTCAGATATTTGTTTCAAGCTGTCTTTGGTCTTAAACAATGAGTTCTACAGTCTTGGACCTACCTTTCAATAAAAAAAACACTGATTTTGCCACAATTGACCTTTTTGGTCAGGGTACTCTTGAATAGCCAGTTATTTTGGGACAAGAATTAACAATGCAATTCATTCCAACGGACATTTTAGAGTTGCCAGTTCAGCTTTGGTTTTTGGCAGGAAAGACAGTGGAGATTATTAGGCACAGCAATAGCAATAAAGACAAAACACACAAGGGCACAAAGTCAATCTGAAAAGACAAGAGAGATTAGTGAAAAGCCAAAAGAAAAAAGGAAGTAATGCAAATAAAAGAAAACATAACCTGAGTGGTAGAGTGAGCCAGACAGATTAATATACAATAAGTGGTTTTATTGCTTCAAATGTACTATTTAAAAGTATGTGGGTGATCTCACTCGTTTTCACACTCCTCCCACATCAATATGCCGTGTTGATGTACAACAATGAAGTAGACTAAGAGAAGGATGCAATTTGGATACAACTCGTGTCCGTGGTCTCTCTTCATATGTACTTTTAATGGTGAGTCTTTTACTGATTTAAATAAATGTAAAGTGAATAACAAAAATCAAGATGATGAAATGAGCTTTCAAAAGATTGGATTCTAGCCATTAGTCTTCCCCAATAGTTTTTGTCAGGGTGTTGCCTTCCATGCATGTTCTGTGAGTAGCTTGTACGTAATAAGCTTGTTTGATTCTGGCTGATGTCCCGTCGCTAGATTAAAATTGTGGCTTATCGAAAAGAGCTAAAAGCAAATTAAAAGCAAAATGGTCCGGTCTCTGCAGGATACTCGTCAAACCCTGTTATTTTTATCTGACACGCAGACAGACCCAGTAGATTATGTGTAATTATGGAGATAAGAGAAATTAAAGGGCTCTGTTCATATTGACCTGTCTAATGCAGTGGACTAAACCTGGCTTCCTGAATGACTCTGACACTGTTATGGAGGGTGCTTGTTATCAGCTTCCCTTTTGTTTATCTGCCACCAACTGGACTCTGACAGAGAAAAAGAGAAATTAAATATTATAAAGAGACTAAGTGACTTTTCTTTTGGATAAAGTGAATAATAATTTGGAATGGAAATCAATGGTAAAACATTTTATATATTTTATATATATTTTTTTTTTTTTTAAATGCTGTTTTCATCTCTAATGTTTGCTGTGTTGAAATATACTGTAGGAGCCAATGCCAAAAAAAAGTAACTTTGGCTGCAAAAGACATATGATGACACAGTGAGAAGTGACAGATTGTTTAAGAAGATGTGCTGAAATTTCAAGTAATTATTATTTTAAGTAATTTACTTCATGCACATACTAACGTACAAATAAAAAAAACTGACAACTGACTAAATGAAATGCCTAACGAACGTAAACTGTGACAATGTAAATGGTTTCTTGGCATTAAATATTATCATGACAAACAACATGTGAAATCAAAACATAAACCTTGCGCTACAGCTGGAGTCTCACAAAATTTGTGAGTTTACAAACTTAAGGAAATTCTTATTGAACTGCTCCAAGCAAAGTATCTGTGTCTGAATGGCTGGTGGTGTGACCAATGATGTGACAGGTTTGAAGACGTAGCAACAACATGGTGTTGCTCTGAATAAAACAAAAAGGAAAAAAAAAGATAAGAAATCCAATCACCATCAGATATTTATTTCAAGTAACTGTCCTTTTACAAATGCTTTCTACAGAAGCCCCCCAGATGGAACTGTGGAACATACAACATTGTCAGGTTGCTGGTCTCCATGTTTTTCTTATCTCTATGTGTATTAGTCTATGCCACTGTCCGGCTCTGGAACATGTTCAGAGCTGTGTTTGACCTTAGTTGCAGTAAGCTCTAAACCTGCAGCAACGATCCCACAAAGAGTTTTATCAAAAGAAAAAAAAAAAGCCCCCAAATCAGACTTTTACATGCTTTTTCAAACTCCAGTTATAATCAGACTAAATGCAATAATTCAAATTTCTACTTTCTACTTGTATTCATGCTGTGTCTGTTAAATGAGCAACGGGCATGCCTGTACATTGTGTTTCTGTGCTGTGTACTCCTGACTGTTCCTGTTACTACTCCCCTTAGACATGTTTTGTTGTGCCCTGTCTTGACCTAGATCTGCCAGGAGACATTCACTCACTTGTCCAACCAAGGCACCACAACAGCAAAACTTATTCACACAACTCTCCAAATGATGTATGTATAGGCTTTTAAAAATACACTCAAATATCATGTCTTCCAACATATATTTATACACAAAATATATATTGAGGCTTTGCTTACACTACAATTGTGTTCCATGTGACTGTACTGCATCAACATCACAACGTAAGGACTGACGTAACATAAGAACAATATTGAGGTTGTCCGCTGTTGCAGAGGCCCCCCATAGTAACAGAGTTATTTTAAATCTTTTGCTCAGGTATTTATAATATCGTTATTATTACCTTGTCTGTAGACGCTCACTCACTGATTTGTTATTTTTTATTGTAATAATACAACATTTATGTCCGGTGAAAGCTCGATAGTAATGCAGCAGGGGGTCAGTAGACTAGGGTTTAGATCAATTGATATTTCATGTGCAATGTGCAGCGACAGTTGATTGTTTCAAGTTAGCAAATGGCTGCAAACTAATGCTGTTAAGTGTTAGAGATATTCAGTTTCAAGTAACAACAGGAAAACAGTAAGAGAAAGTTGTGGATTGCTGGTGCAGTTTAGTGGAAATAAAAGCAATGTGTATGATTAATGTGTGGGTAATGCAAATGTTCAAAAATGAATCATGCTGTCTGAGAAGGCTATATTAATCCCATGTAAAGCCTTTTTACAGATTCTCCAAGAAAGAACTTTTAAGAAGCTTCTTACAAAAAATGTTTATGAATGAGGCCAAATGTTGACCTAAAGTTACCAGGGATCAAGATGCCTTGTGCTTCATGCGTGTTCACACCAACCAGAACTAATTTGATCTCGTCAAATCAGATCTGTGCACCACAGACATTTCCCTGTAAATTGTTTGCTTTTTCTATTAACTTTTATGGTGGGATCAACATAAAAGTTCACACAAGCTTCACACAAATGTCCACCTGGTGGCTCTCCTGGTAGGCTTGAATCTGTTCTAAGTCTATATATTCCTGTGTATATTTACATACTTAAACAAGGTAGTAGGGAGTCGTTTTTCAGACAGCAAATGAATGGCATTTGATTTAAAGGACCTGAAAATAAAGTTGAGAAATAGAATTGTACTTAAAACTTTTCAAGTTTTTAAAGTTTGTTCAGTAAATATTGAGACATCTTTTGTTTGAAATTCAAAGAGTTGTAAGACTGTTGTACATAAACAATGCAGTAAGTGTATGCCCTCAATAAACCCAAGGTTATATGTAGTGTGCCATGAAGTAGCAGAATTATTTCAGGTGATGGCTACACATGAACCCTGTGTAATAAAACTGGTTTTCTAATAACCTACAATGAAAAAAAAATGCTTTCCTAATTGTCATTGTTTTGGAAATGTCCAGCAAAATCTTAAACAGAATGAGAACTCACTCACTAAAATTGATAAATAAACAAACTAACTCCCTATATATTACCATGCAACAAAGACTATGTTGAAAAATGAAAAACACAGTCACTCCACAGAGCCCAGCCTCCACCTGGGTCTGTCTGGCTGACTGTTCAGTTGGGATTTGAGCAGAAGATGGGCAGGGCACAGCACAACAAAGTGATTTGTATCAGCTACAGGCTCCGAGGCTGTGAGGAGCCATTCAGGTTTCTAATAGCTGCCACCCGTTTTGTGTTCCTCTCTCTTTTACACAAATATGTGCCAGCCCACCCCTTAAAACCTCTTTTATTGAAAGCGGGCCATAAAGGAACGAGGTCGGAGTAGAGGGGGCGGGTGGGTTTTAGAGGAACTGCTCAGAGACATAAACCCAAGACGCAGAGGTCCCCTTTCACCCAACAGCCTGCCTCTGTACAGCGTCCAGCTCTCCCTCCCGAGCCCATTTGCCTGTCCTTAACCCCCTCCCGTCTGTGGGAAATCCATTCAAGCCTCCTGTGGGGGTCTGAATGCGAGGATGTGCCGGCCGGACCACTCTGACTATATCATTTACATGAGTGGGGAGCAGCGGCCGCGAGATACTGCCTATAGAGGCCTTTATGTTGTCTTTCCCACTTGGTTCAGTGTCAGGCTTTTCACTGGAGCTGGCCCATCTTTCATGCCTCATTGGGCGCTTGCTGTGACCTGAAAGGGGCTATTTCAGACTGTGGAAGGCTGAAAGGAGATCCTCAGGCTGCTCTTAATATGAATAATCCATGTGTGATTTGGGCAGTCTGTGATAGATAAAGGGAATACAAGGATGTTTACATGTCTTTAAACTTTTCAAACATCAACTCAATCAACTGAAGCTCCTCATATACTAGTCAGTTAATTTGAAGATACTATATAAACATAGTAGTAAGTGTAAAACAGGGCTATTTTCAGAATTGTTGATAGGGGAGAAAAGTTTACATGAGTTACAGTTGGATTGTGAGGAGGCCTGTGGAACTTGAAATACAGCTTTTCAGGACTGTGTGGGTGACATGTAATATACTTACTCTTTCTCTCGTCTTGTTTCCTTACTTTTTAATCCAAGAAAAGCGTTCGTGCAGCAAGGTTCATACCACAGCAGCAGGACCCTTACAGTACAGGATCTAAGCAGCGCATTTCTGCATGTTTTCCATCAGTATTGTTATTAAACCCCTGTGTCATATTCAGCAGTAGAAAAAATGATATTCTCATCATCTAACCGGATCTCTGAAATCTGATACTATTGTTTGTTTCAAAAAATAAAATAAAAATCCATTCATTGCAATTCATGGTTATATTTGGGGATTTTTAACAAATGGAATATCAAGCCTGTTATTTCCTGGCAGTTTTTTTTTTTTCAAGTCAGGCAGTGAGGATCATACCAGGAGCAATATATGTCAGCTTGACATACAGGAACAGTTTACTGCTGTTTTCCATGATTGAAACCTTTCCTGCTGTAACTTTTAGCCAGTAGCACTGCATAACCTTTAGCCTAAAAATATATTGTTCAATGGTTGTTAGACATGACTTTGTCAGACTTTGTGTGTTACCGTCAGCAGGACAGAAACCTCCAATTTGAATGATATATAATACCTGTCGCTGGAACGCGTAGACATTATGTCAGTGACACTTTGTAGCTCAAATACAGATAGAAATATATTTTGTAATAAAATAAATTGAAATTACCAACTGTTTAAGAAGACCTGTTTTTTTCTTCAAAACTTGACTTTGGATAATTTCCTTTCTAAAACAAACGACATTGGTAAATAATGCATCATAACAACAGATAGCCAGCTGGTGATGATCAACAAAAGTGTTATGAAAAGTCAAAGTAGGACTATGTTAAAAAGCTCAGAAACCCCTGCACTGGCTCTTTCTATTCATGCTGTATTGGCAGAACAAAATTGTACATGCCACTGTAGTTGCCAGGGCTTTAGCTTGTGCTTGACATGTGTTGGTGGTTGAGATGATGAATGATTACAATGTCCAGACTTACAAATATGGTGGTGGTTGGAGTTTAATGAGGAGCACAGGTTATCCACAAATCCATAGGTCAGGTGAAAATAAATCCACAACTTACAGATGTTATATATATATTAAACACAGTCAAAAACTATTAGGCCTGAGGCCCTGGTTAACTTCCACGGCTTCCACTCAAATCACAGCTCCCTCACCTGGCTAATTAAAGCATAGCTCCACCCACATGCACCACATGACACCAAAAAGTAAAATAAAATAAAATAAATATGAACATAAGACTAGCCAAATAAACTGACCTGTAAAACAACAATTATTTTTTATAGTAATTAACCAAAATTAACCAAGGTGCAGATTAAAGATCAAACCAAAAAATGGCCTCTACAATACCCGGCCCCTAATTATAAGATGTGATCTTATAATTATTACACTATAACAAAACAGAATCATTTTCATATATAGTACTTAGTGTCTCTGTCTATATATATTTTTAAGTCAGGTAGAATAATGCAGTTACAATTGCAAACAACAATGGTACTACATAGTACTACTACTTAGGGCAGTAATCCACCTCCACCCTAGTAGCAGGTTACAGCTGTGTCTTGTACAGAAGACACAGTTTATCCACAGGTCTTTCAAGGGTACTGGTTTTAGTCTTTACCAGAACTCTTCGAACTAATCCTTTGTCATCTGCCTTTGTTTGTAAAACTCTTCCAAGCAGCCACGTGTTTCTTGGTGCATTGTCATCAAGAATCATGACAACATCACCAGGTACAAGGTTTTGTCTTGCTTTGACCCATTTTTGTCTTTGTTGGAGACTGGGTAGATACTCCCTTACCCACCTCTTCCAAAAGAGATCTGCCATGTATTGGGTCTGTCTCCATCTACGGCGTGAGTAACAGTCTTTACTGTTAAATAGACTGGGAGGCATTAAAGGTTGTTTTTTCAACAGCAATAGGTGATTTGGTGTGAGAGGCTCTAGGTCATTTGGATCATCAGAGGGCGTGGTGATTGGTCTATCATTGATGATAGATTCAACTTCACAAAATAATGTTTGTAAACACTCATCGTCCACAAGTTGCTGATGAAGCACAGACCTTAGGATCCTTTTTACAAGCTTTACTTGGCTCTCCCACACTCCACCAAAATGTGCTCCAGCAGGAGGGTTGAAAATCCATTGAATGCCTCTGTCTGACAGTGTATTTTGTATCTTGGTTCCGTCCAGCTCATGAATAGCTTCACGCAGCTCTCTCTCAGCGCCCACCATATTTGTTCCATTATCTGATCTGATTAGACTTACTTGACCTCTTCTGCACATAAAGCGTCTTAGTCCATTTATGCATGAGTCTGTGTCGAGTGAGTGAGCAACTTCAATGTGCAGAGCCCGTGTCGTCAGGCAGGTAAACAATATGCCATACCTTTTAACTAAACTTCGTCCTCTTTTTACTTCAAATGGTCCGAAGTAATCCATGCCCACATTTGTAAAAGGTGGTTTGTCGGGCACTAATCTTTCCATTGGTAAATCAGCCATTTTCTGTTCTTGAGCCTTTGCATTATGTTTCTTGCAGATAACACACTGAGACAAGAGCTTTCTGATAGCAGAGTTTGCAGCAGGAACCCAAAAGCGTTGGCGAAGGCGAGAGAGCATGAAGTTTCGACCGGAATGTCCTGTTTTTTCATGTATGTCCTGCAGCAACAATGATGTGACGTGGTGTTCTTTGGGCATAATGGCAGGATGCTTAGCTTCTTCTGGCATAGCAGATCGACTGAGGCGCCCACCAACTCTGAGAACACCATCTTGTAGAACAGGACTAAGCTTGTAGATATTACTTTTTCTTGATACTTCTGAGTTTCCACTTTGTAAGGTGTTGATTTCATCTTTGAAAGAAGAAGATTGGCAGTAGCAAACAATCTCCTTTTCTGCTTTTTTTAACTCGTTCACAGTTAAGGGTACAAGAAGTTTTCCACTGTGTTTCCCTCGAGCAGTAGCCCTAGTTGTTCTTGGAGCAGCATCAGCTTTTCCTTCTTTGTGAAGAAGGTGATCTTTGACTCTAAGAATCCAAGCTACAGCTCTTTTGAGGCGTCGCCAACTTGAATAGTGTAGAAGCAGCTTTTCCACAGAGCTGGCATTTATTGATGTATTTATAACATTAACTGTTACTTTACGAACTTCAGCATCTTCTTCAGACAGTCTGAAATTGTAAATGTTCCATTTTTGATGTGCGTCTTTCAGGAAGGCTGGTCCATTTAACCAAGACTGGTTTGCCAGGAACTGCTTTACGGTCAGGCCTCGTGATGCAAAATCAGCAGGATTTTCTTTTGTGTCCACATGATGCCACTGGTTTACATCCGTTGCATCTTTAATGATTGCAATTCTATTTGCAACGAAGGTCTTCAGCCTCAGCGCATCGTTTGCAATATACTTTAGCACTGCTGTGCTGTCCGTCCAGAAAGCTGAGGTTTGCAGACTGATCGTAAGTTCTCTCCTTAGTATTTTGTCCATGTTAACTGCCAGTACAGCTGCTGTTAATTCCATGCGTGGGATAGTGGTTAGTTTTAGGGGAGCAACCCTGGCCTTTCCCATCATGAATGCACAGTGAATAGCCCCTTTTTCATTTGTTAGTTTAAGATATGATACTGAGCCATATCCACTTTCACTGGCATCTGAAAAGTGGTTTAGCTGGGCAGACGTGATGTGTCCAAAATTAATAGGTTTTATGCATCTTGGTATTTCAAAGTTGCATAGCTGTGACAACTGACTCATCCAAGCAGACCAGACACCGGTAACGTGTGGTGGTATTTCTTCATCCCAGGACAATTTGTCTCTAGATAATCTTTGCAGGATGTTCTTGGCTGGGAGTACCACTGGTGAAAGGAAGCCAAGAGGGTCATATATTGAACTCACAATAGACAGAACTCCTCTTCTTGTCATCGGTCTCTGCTTTATGCTAACACTGAACTTGAATGTGTCTACATTTTTACACCAGAGAACTCCAAGAGCTCTCTCAACAGGAAGAGCGTCTTTAGTCAAATCCAGATTCCTTATTTCCTTGGCCTTTTCAAGATCGGGGATAGACTTAAGCAGGACACGACTGTTGCTTGTCCACTTAGTAAGGTGAAATCCTCCTGAAGCGCACAGATTGGTGAGGTTTTTTCTAAGTGAGATTGCAGCATTTTCACTTGCCACAGATTTTAAGCAATCATCTACGTAAAAGTTTTTCATTACTGTGTCCACAATTTCAAATGCAGAGTTTGTTCTGTTGTCTTCTGCAGTTTTCCTAAGAGCATAATTGGCACAACTGGCTGAAGAAATGGCTCCAAACAGATGTACAACCATTTTATACTCTGCCAGTGGCTGTGTAATGTCCCCTTCTGGCCACCAGAGGAACCGCAGTAAATCTGTATCTTCCTCTGGGACTCTGACTTGATGGTACATTGCTTCGATGTCTGCCATTACTGCCACAAGTTCTTGCCTGAATCTGGTGAGTACTCCAATAACAGAGTTAGTGAGGTCTGGACCTTGCAGAAGCATTTTGTTCAGTGATATACCCTGAAAGCTGGCACCACAATCAAATACCACTCGAAGCTTTTTCTTTTGTGGATGATACACTCCATGGTGTGGTATGTACCACAGTTTTCCATCATTCCTATGTAGCTGTGACTCTTGGATTTTGACAGCGTATCCTTTCTTTAGCATGTCTTCAATGCAGGTGGTATATTCTTGATAAAAATGAATATTTTTGCTTAATCTTCTCTTCAGAGTTAGGGCTCGTTGAATGGCTATTTCTTTGTTGTTTGGTATGTTTATGTTTTCTGCTTTGGTTGGTAATTTGATGTAGTAATGTCCATCCTTTTTGCTGAACGTGTCAGCCATGGCCCCAATTAAGAAGCCGGTGGTCAGAAAGCAAGGTGGGAAAAAGAAGAAGCAGATCCTCAAGTTCACCTTGGACTGCACCCATCCTGTAGAAGATGGAATTATGGATGCTGCCAACTTTGAGCAGTTCTTGCAGGAGCGCATTAAAGTGAATCTCAGCTCATTTATATTCCAAATGGGTCCACTACTCTTGAAACAAATAATCCACATGAAAGGTATAATCCACAATCCACAAATGTTGCAGTCCATTGAATTCCACCAAATCCATAATGGTTTCCCAATCCAACATTGGGCTAGTTTTTGACTAATTGTATTGGCAGAACAAAATTGTACATGCCACTGTAGTTGCCAGGGCTTTAGCTTGTGCTTGACATGTGTTGGTGGTTGAGATGATGAATGATTACAATGTCCAGACTTACAAATATGGTGGTGGTTGGAGTTTAATGAGGAGCACAGGTTATCCACAAATCCATAGGTCAGGTGAAAATAAATCCACAACTTACAGATGTTATATATATATTAAACACAGTCAAAAACTATTAGGCCTGAGGCCCTGGTTAACTTCCACGGCTTCCACTCCAATCACAGCTCCCTCACCTGGCTAATTAAAGCATAGCTCCACCCACATGCACCACATGACACCAAAAAGTAAAATAAAATAAAATAAATATGAACATAAGACTAGCCAAATAAACTGACCTGTAAAACAACAATTATTTTTTATAGTAATTAACCAAAATTAACCAAGGTGCAGATTAAAGATCAAACCAAAAAATGGCCTCTACACATGCTGCTTGTGTGAAAAAGAGCAGCACCTTAATAATTGGGAACATAGCTTTTACCATAGCCCAACTCACACATCTTGTATGTGAATAAACTAATTTATCAATCTCTTTATTGATAGTACATCACACTGTGGTATCATTTGATATTGGAGACGGTGCATTACACACCATTGGCACTACATTTATGGAGTTCAATATGTCTATATAAGCAATTATATGGACGCTTGGTCCAATGGTGCTTAAAGATGGGGACTATTTCTATAAAGATGAAGATCACAACTTCTGTGATCATTTTAGAACTGTTAAAACAAATTTAATGGTATCTCTGCTTTAATATATTAAGAAATGACAAATGACTGTAAATTATAAAAGTATCCCATCGGTCACATTTATGATTGGGCAAAAGACACATTTTTTCATAACAATTTAGAAAAATTGAATAAATGTTTCAGTGGGGCACTATTGAAGAATCTAACTGTTCTGTTGTTTTCTCTCTCATTACTTCGGTCTTCTTGGTTTGTTGCCTTTGCTTTTTTCAAACTTTTTTGGACTCACTCCACTGCTCTCCACACGGCGTCAGTCCGATTGTTCAAGCTGCAGTGAGTGGCTGCTCCCTTTGTTCCCGCTGCTCTGCACCGTCAAGGTCTGCTCTTCAAACATTCACAGATCACTTGAACAATAAGTGGCAAAAAAAAAAAAAAAAAATTCTGTTGAATTCTTGGGTCAGTAAGCACTAGCACTGGACTACACACACCAAACACCGGTGTTAATCAGGGAAGCAAAATTATTTATACAGTTGCTTTTGGAAACTCTTCACGTATTGACAATTTGTCACTATTTCTCCAGTGGGTTTCCCCATCTTACCACCAATGGACAGAGCTTGTAAAAACTTCTTAATAAAGTGTGCAGAAGAAAAACAGTCTTTCAAGAGCTTTTTGTGATTTGATTTTATGATCGGAGTAAATTAGCCATTTTAGTGTCCTTCATTTATAAAAGCTGCAAATAAACATAAAAAAATATGTTTATTTGCATAAATATGAGCGTTAGTGATTTTACGCCGGGTTGCACATGGGATTTATAAAACTGTGCACATCTCGACAATTTCACTGTATGCACAACAAGCTGTGGGTGAATCCAGCGGCTAAAAACAAACGTAAATATTCTGTGTTCAGCTGGCCTCACTCAAAGAGTTTATGGCATGGAGGCACAAAAAACAGCTAAATAGACCATTTGCTGAACTGTAAATTACAAATAAAAGCTCCTAGGAAGAAAGGTACTTTAGTTAGTTAGAAGAAAATCATGCATGTCAAACTCAAGGCCTGGGGCCAAATGCGACCCTTTGCAATATTTTGTATGGCCCTCCAATTCATTTAGTGGGTGTTATTTTGGGTACTGGGTTTTAAATGGATTTAAACAGGTTTTAAATGGATTTGAATTAGATTAATTTTATTTGTTCATGAAATCTTAAGTTAGTTTTTGCTAAAAAGATATATATAATCTGTGCGAATACAACTAAAACCTGCTCAAATCCAACTAAAAACTGCTCAAATGCATCTAAAACCTGTCCAAATCCATCTAAGACCAGTTTCCATAAACAGAGGAAAATAATGTTAAAGATAACTTTTGTAAGAGTCAAATGAAAATGAAACCTTCCATTGAAAACCTGATAAAAGCTTCCCAGGTGTCACCATCTTCAGCCCCTGAAAAGATTCTTATTACCACTTTGAGTTTTACACCAATGGATTAAAATTTTCAATTGACAAGCTAAATTCAACTAACAAGCTAAATTCATCCGACAAGCTAAATTCAACTAACAAGCTAAATTCATCTGACAAGCTAAATTCATCCGACAAGCTAAATTCAACTAACAAGCTAAATTCATCCGACAAGCTAAATTCAACTAACAAGCTAAATTCATCCGACAAGCTAAATTCATCTGACAAGCTAAATTCAGTTGACAAACTAAATTCATCCGACAAACTAAATTCATCCGACAAACTAAATTCATCCGACAAGCTAAATTCATCCGACAAGCTAAATTCATCCGACAAGCTAAATTCAATTGACAAGCTAAATTCAATTGACAAACTAAATTCATCTGACAAGCTAAATTCATCTGACAAGCTAAATTCAATTGACAAGCTAAATTCATCTGACAAGCTAAATTCATCTGACAAGCTAAATTCATCTGACAAGCTAAATTCATTTGACGCTTAAAACTTTAAAATACACTTGCAATTTGTAACTTCTGAGCATATAGCTTACATCTTTATTTTCATTTCATTTCATCTTCTACCGCTTATCCCACTTTGTGGGGTCGCGGGTGGCTGGAGCCTATCCCAGCTGCTTTGGGCCTTAGGCGGGGTACACCCTGGACAGTGGCCAGTTCATCGCAGGGCTGACACTTAGACGTACATTGACAGACAACCATTCACTCTCACATTCATCCACTAGGGGCACTTTAGAGTCACTTTAGAGTCACCAATTCACCTATACATCCATGTCTTTGGACGGTGGGAGGAAGCCGGAGATCCCGGAGAGAACCCACGGTGACACGGGGAGGACATGCAGACTCCTCACAGAAAGACCAGAGTTAGCCAATGATGTTTTTTTTGGGTTGGCTACAATCGGCCAACGATGTTTTTTGGGTCGGCCGGGATTCGTACTCACGACCTTCTTGCTGTGAAGCGGGAGCGCTAACCACTCCGCTACCGTGCACCCCCGCTTACATCTTTATATTAAAGTAAAAAATGTCTAAGGCTTCTAGTTACACTATTACTCATGTTACATTAGTATCATATGGATAAATACTTAGCAAAAACGAAGGGATTGATCTACTGCATGTTCTGTTAGGATTCTGGATTTTGTGTTTTCTGCCCCTCCCTTTTTGTGTTTTTGTTGCAGAGCTTGTGTGTTGCGGGGGGCATGGCTGACTTCTCCCAGAGCAGATGAGGCACACCTGCACGCAAGTCCTTCATGTGTGTTTCCTCTTGGAAAGTTGTGTTTTAGTGATTTTTGGGACTTACCTACATTTGCCTGTGCCTAGGTCTCTCTGCTGCCTCGCTGCTGAACCACTGGAAAAGCTGGCCAGCTCCCTGCCTCCTCATCCTGCGTTTTTTTTGCCAAATAAACTGTTGAAACTAGACCTTTCTGTGGCTCTGCTTTGGGGACCAACCTTAACATGTTCATTTTTATTTTTTGCCAATAATCCTCAGACAGTAGCACAAAAGGTGCCACACAAAGGGTGAGACCTTGATCTGTTCGTCCAGAGCAGAGAGGATTCACTCGACATTTCAAATGCTGTGAGAATCAGTTTTATTTGAGACCAACATGCCCAAGCACAACACTGTCTTTCTCATGGCATGGCTCATATAACATTATTATTTGACCTTTATCTTGTCAGTGGAGTGGATACCTGCCTGGACATGTTTCACTGTTTGTTCTAAGACAGGAGATATATTTGAGAGCCAAGAAATGTTTGCTTCTTGAGTAGGAATCACCCCTGGAAATCCCTGAGAAATTTGTGTAAGCTCTCAATAATTCATGTGACATTTGCTTGTGGTGACATTAGTAAAGAAATGACAACATCGACATAAGTAAGTTTTAGTATAAATTCTTTCCAATTATACCAAACAATTCCAACACATCCTTTTGCCATTTTTGACAGTGTTTGTAAAAAAACAGCAAGTACATTTTTGGTTTTATTTTAATTAGTTTGGAAACTAGAAGAAAGTAGACACATTATTTACACTGTTTACTGTCAACATATTCTTACAAATTTGTGCACTTCCTACAGGCTATTAGGTACTTCCCGTATTGCTAAACATCGAGTAACAGCATTTAACACACCACTGTTTCCTTGACAGGCCAGTGCTCACTTCAGCTCAGGTGGAAGACGTGGGCTGTGGCATGGAACAGTTGCTCGCACTACGAGCCATGTACACAACGCATTCACAAGTATTGAGCAATTTCACGCTTCTTATAAACAAAAATGTGTATAATCCATCGAGAATACATATTTAACATGTCATTAATACAGCCATAAACAAAGGGCACATCATCATGACGTCATGTGACCTGATCGTGTGACTGGGCCCAATTTCTGCATGTGTGAGTTCAGGTCAGTGGGAGTGAGACCCCTTCCCGATCCTGCATTGGCACGGACTGGTGTGAGTGAACCCTTAGTTCCATATAGGGCTATTATAAAGTCCCATTAAACAGAACTTAATGAGACTTTACTCATCTTCATTAATTGGTTTGGATGCAAATGCTTCGCTTATCTTGAGTAGGGTCATGGGGCAGAGATTTCCAGACCTCCCTCTTCCCAGACACTTTCTCCAGTTTCTCTGGGGAAAGGCGTTCCCAGGACAGCCAAGAGACATTGTGTGTCCAGAGTGTTCCCCAGGTCGTCCTCCTGCTCAGACATGTCCTCAGGGAGGCTGTACTTACTCATTTTCAAAGTATGAAACCTTTACTTTGTTTATTTTTATTTATTTATTTTTTTTATTTGACCTTTATTTAACCAGGTTAAAAACTCATTGAGATTAAAAATCTCTTTTACAAGAGCGACCTGGCGACCTGGTTTAGTGGCAACTCACTGAAATTGATTTTGTGGTCGGTCCGTACCAATGATGTGGCAGCATGGCAGTTAAGGGCGTGTTTTTAGTTTGATGACAATTTACTTTTACTAATGTAAACAAGATGCTTTTTATCAGGTTGAATAAAATTTTGGTTACTGGCATGTGGTTCAACCAATCCCCTCCAGGTTTTCTCCCACACAGTTATGTGTAGTGAGGTTGATGGAGCTGAACTTGTGTAATATTTTGTATAAAAATGGGCTGCTTTTATCTGCATTGTTAAGCCCCTTTCACATTTTGTGATTGTAAGATTTAAGTTGCTTGTCAAGTAGAAGTCACTGACAACCAGCGCCACCTTCAGAAATGGTGTTCATATGTTTATTTACACAAACATATATGCAGTAGCTATAAAAAGATGTCAAAGTACAGTTATTTAAAAGGTCATAGAAGTTTTGTATGATTGCTCTGACACAGATAGCCTTAAAGATCGGTCATCCTCCTCACTGCACTGTGTACAGCCAGTGATTTAAAGCCATGATGTGCAATTTTGCCACAAGTAATCATTGCATAGTGTGACATAGTTTTTACTCTAGTTTTGTCAGAGAAAAACACTGTGTATATTATGACGTTTTGAAAATATGTTTCATTCAGACATTTTTTTCATTACACGTTATTAAAACTATAAGCAGTGCTGATGCTATGAGATCATTGTTATCATCTCCTACAGGTTTCCTACAGGACCCATAACCTGCATTTTTGGCTACCATAATTATGTATCTTCCAGATGCATACAGTACATACATCATTTGTAAATAAATTGATTAATTTGGCTCTGCTAAACTGTACCCCTTGAACATGCTCATCCTCCTTCCACCAACAGGTTTATAGTGCAACATTATCTGTATAAAATAAATAATAATAATAACATGTTTGGTACAGTGTTGGTAACATGCCTGGATGTATAGGTAGCAACTGTAGTGGAGAACATGTGGGTGAGTGATAGATGAAAATGTGTTTGCTCATTAATCTCATCTTTTTTGTTTTTTAACACTGTACGGTAGCAGAGTGGTTAGCGCTCCTACTTCACAGCAAGAAGGTCGTGAGTTCAAATCCCGGCCGACCCAAAACATCTTTGGCTGATTGTGGCTGACTCAAACATCATCATCTAACTCTGGTCTTTCTGTGAGGAGTCTGCATGTCATCACTGTGGATTCTCTCCCACTACTCCAGCTTCCTCCCACCGCCCAAAGACATGCATGTATAGGATAATTGGCAACTCTAAAGTATCCCTAGTGAATGAATGTGAGAGTCAATGGTTGTCTGTCAATGTGCATTTATAAGTGTGAGCCCTGCGACAAACTGGCCACTGTCCAACGCCCAAAGCTGCTGGGATAGGCTCCAGCCACCCACGACCCCAAACAGGACTAAGCAGTAGAAAATGAATGAATGAACACTGCATTTTTACTCCGCAACTGTGTATACATTGCAGATAGATATTTTTATTTTCATCATATTACACTCAAACAGCATCCAATAAACATAAATGAAGTTTTACTGGGCATTTTACCTTGTTAGAGAACTTGTATTTTAATATATATTTTTTTTATGTTTTAGCCCATTATTCAATTTGCATACTTCAATGAGGATACCTTTTAAAACATAAAATTATTTACAATTAAATATTTTAAAGAGTTTCAGCTATGCTAACATGATTTTATCAATAAAAAAATGAATACCCTGATTACAGGTAAATCAGATTATTACAGACTTCATATGTGATCATTCTTACTATTAGAATGCTCATTTTCCACTGGTGTTATTGGTTTTCATTCAGTCATGTCAAGCGATTTGACAAAAAAAGGAAAATACAGCCTGTATCTGAATAGTGACACACATTTTTTTCCCCATCTGCATCTAATATGCAATTTGATTCAATAGTAACACAAATGGCTGAAAGGTTGTGTGAAAAGTGCTATATGAATAAAGTTTGATTGATTAATTAAAGAATAACATGTCATGGTATTAATGGTTTCCTTGATTATTGTAACATTTTAACCTTATCATTCCATGCCTATTTGCACATTTGGACTATGTTTTCTATTTTATATAAGGTCAGAGTAACCTTATGGGCACGATGAGAAAGGAGTGAGTGAGGGCTGAATCAGTCCCCGTGGGTGAATAGTACTTATCCCACTCTTATTCTCCATCTTGCCTCCAATCTCAGACATTTTTGAGAGTGTTATTGTCAGATCGAAATGAAGAGGTCAGTGGAAGCTCAGGCCATCTCACTGCAGGAATACACAGCATTAAAAACAGACCCAACTGGACAGTCACATATATCTCTTTCCCTGAATGACGTCTAAATTTCTGGCTTGGTGAAGAGATATACCAGGCTTGACTTTCCCCGTGTTAATGGGATTGAAGTTAATTGAGAAAATAATCAGGGTGTTGTGATGTGCCTATAACCCTTTGTCTTCTACAATACCGTGACGTTGAATAATGGAATGAAATGGGGAAAAAAATAACATCAAATAAAATGATTTTCTTGTTTTTCTTTTCCCATAAAGGTACTAAAATGGTTCAGCGCCACTTCCCATTATGTCAGGTTTATACTTATACTTACATGTAGCTCACATACCTACACGCATATATCCATGTCTGTGGTGCAGGGCAGTTCGAATTACCATCATACAACATTTACAAACTATAGTTTCACAAAAAGGTGGATAGAAAATATTACACTTATAAATAATGCAATCCAGCGATGGACATTAATGAAGGGACGGTTTGCTCAACTCCAAAACACAAACACTGGCCTGAAGCCTTTATCAAAATAACTCCTATCCACATGGACTCGCTTAGCTTGAGAACAATATAGTATGTTTGACAGGACGCAGGGGCCCAGTGCTGTAGCTACAGTAATTGCCCCAAGAACATATCAATTTTTTAATCTCTGGATTTTCTTGAGCAGCACTAATAAAATCTTAAGCCTCAATGGATTTATATGTCCAATACTAAAAATACATTATAGAACATGAGTTTTAGAAGAACAAAAACAAACCCTATTTGGCCTTTGTTGTTCTATTTGCTGTGTGTGACCAGCAGCCAATAGCTTTCTGGGATGCGGTTGTTGTGCCATAATTTTCACTGACAGCAGCATCTTTTACGTTTTTGAGATTTTGTAGGGTGAAAACAGTGTCCTTGTGTAAATAAACGACCAAACCACAAATGAAACATTGCGTTTGGGCAAAAATTTGGTCAAAGTTGGTCTTCAGTCAAAAAAAAAAAAAAAATCTGATTTAAAGATCTGCTTTAAGTTTGCTTTTAAGATATGTTTTTTATATATTTTACACATATTCACATGATAGAAAACACACACACACACACACACACACACACACACACAAATACATTTAAAAAAAAAAAGAAAAAAAAAAAAAAAAGAAAACTCCCATCTCACCCTCCATTGTCTCATCCTTTCAAGCTCTGGTCCTCTACCAGAGGCCTGGGAGCTTGAGGGTTCTGCGCAGTATCTTAGCTGTTCCTAGAACTGTACTTTTCTGGACTCTTCCAGTTTGGGGGTTACTGCCCCGAGTGCCCCGATGACCATGGGTACCACTGATGCCTTCACTCTCCAGTCTTTCTCAAGCTCTTCTTTGAGGCCCTGGTGTTTCTCTAGTTTCTCATGTTTACCTGATGTTGCCATCATTTGGTATTGCTATGTCAACCACAACGGCTTTCCTCTGTTGTTTGTCCACCACCACAATGTCCGGTAGGTTCGCCATTACCATTTTGTTAGTCTGGATTTGGAAGTCCCACAGGATCTTGGCGTGCTCGTTCTCTACCACCTTAGGAGGTGTTTCCCACTTTGACCTTGAGGTTTCCAGTCCATACTCTGCACAGTTGTTCCTGTACACCACACATGTCAAACTCAAGGCCGGGGGCCCTTTGCAATGTTTTATGTGGCCCTCCAGTACATTTAGTAGGTGAAATTTTTGTCACTAGGTTTTAATTAGATTTGAACAGGTTTTAGATGGATTTGATTTTTGCTACAAAGATAAATAACATCTGTTCAAGTCCATCTAAAACCTGCTGAAATCCATCTAAAAAAAGGAGGAAATGAATGTTAAAGATAACTTTTGTAAGACTCAAATAAAAATGAAACCTCACATTCAAAATTAAATAAAAAGCTTCCAAATGTCTTCGGCCCCTGAAAGGATTCTTATAAACTATTTTAGCCCCTCATCACTTTGAGTTTGACACCACTGCTGTACACTATGCCAGCCACTTGGTTGTGATGTTCCATGTATGCTTTCCCTGCCAGCATCTTACACCCTGCAGTTATGAGCTGGATTGTCTCAGGGGCCTCTTTGCACAGCCTACACCTTGGGTCTTGTCTGGTGTGGTAGATCTTGGCTTCTATTGCTCTGGTGTTCAGGGCCTGTTCCTGTGCAGCCATGATGAGTGCCTCTGTGCTGTCCTTCAGTCCAACTCGTTCTAGCCATTGGTAGGATTGAGCACGTCATCTGTCGGTGCCTTATCCTTGATGTATTTATGGATCTTGGATGTTTCATCTTGGACAGTGGCTCTAACACTCACTAGTCCTCGGCCTCCTTCTTTACGGCTAGTGTACAGTCTCAAGGTGCTGGATTTGGGATGGAACCCTCCATGCATGGTTAGGAGCTTCCTTGTCTTAACATCTGTGGTCTGTATTTCTTCCTTTGGCCAGCTTATTATTCTTGCAGGGTATCTGATCACTGGCAGGGCAAAGCTGTTTATTGCCCGGATCTTGTTCTTGCCATGGAGCCTACTTCTTAGGACTTGCCTTACTCGTTGTAGGTATTTGGCTGTGGCTCCTTCTCCTTTTGTCTGCTAATGTTCCTTCTGGGAGTGAGACCCCTTCTGTATGGACTACCTTCCCTTTCTTTGTCACCATCCGACCACATTTCTTAAGTCCAAATAATATTCCAATATCAGTGCTATATAAATATAAATATAAATAGAAATATATGCTATGGATGAAGTAAGAAGGTGGTAGAGAATGACCTTATCTACACATAGAGACTGGAAATGATAGACTGCAGTGACAAATGGGCCCTGAGGAGCCTCACCGCTCAAGTCAAGTTGCCACTTTTTGAAAATAGTGAGCATAGCCTTGTTTTGTACACATCCCGGGCTGCCTTGTGGAAAGTACTGGATAAGAATGAGTGTGTTGCCCGCAGAGCAGAGGCTGATCAGGCCTTGAGAATATCCTTTGTGACAGCACATCAGGACGAGCCTCTCTCTGTTCTGACAGGCTCCTCTCATTACCACACTGCAGCGCTTCGACTGTTCATTCACTGGGGTTTGTCCAAGTCTCTGTCTTGAATAGGGTGGTGTGACAATCCATGAGCTCTGCAAATTTACAGGCTAATAAAAGAAATAGAGGAGAATTCACCATGAGAAAGGAGAAAGACAAATAAAAAGGAAAAGCTGCTAGTTTGTCATTTCTTTTTGCAGTGGCCTTCTGCAGACAAACTACTTCCCTGACTTTCTCTGTTGCTCTGATGAAATGATTACATTAGCATCGCAATCATTTCCAGGATGCTAATTTGTAAGTATGTCACCATAAACACTAAGAGATGACATAATGCTGGTTTTAACCCTCTTTGTGAGTTTTTTTTTTTTTTACTTGTGCGTAGATTTTTCTGAATGACACATTTTTATTTTTTTTTTCAGCAGAACCTGGGATAACAGAATATATGAGTTTTTCCTGTGTCATTAGAAAAAAAAAGAAGGAAAAAAAAGAAAAAAGTGACAATAAAAATAAATAACTGTTATTGGGGAATAAATTTGAATGATTACTGTTTTTTGATGCACAACAGTTTTTTTAAAATTTCAAAATTAAAACACGGTAAGCATTCAAAGCAAAAGTATAATAATAATAATAATAAATAAATATATAAAATATCATTTACCTTTACCATTCTTTAACATTTGTATAGCATGTAAATTGTGAGAAAAGTATAAATTGGATTGTTCAGACTTCAAAACTGAGTCACTATGACAGCCCAGTTTATGAATGCAAAAATGATCTGACAAATAACTTCACAATAACTTAAATGAGAAACCTTCATAAAATATAGTAACTTAAAGTGCAATACCAGTACTTTACTCTATTCCAGGGAACCATCCTGTAATCTCTTAAAGCAGTCCATTTAGCAGTGTGTCTTTTTTGTTTTCCATCACCAGCTCTAGTGTGCAGCCATGTTAGTCACAGGAAATGGAAATGAGGTGCGCGGGGGCATTACATCAAATTAACAATTTTGTTATTTTTCGTTCTAACGCACTGAGCTGAAAAAAATTAACACAAAAAGTTAACCCGCTAAATTTACCAGCCCTGCTTTATAATTTAACTACACCTAATCCTATGCCACACCCTAACTCTGGTAAACAGTACCACACATGGCCCTCTTTCCTTAAATATAAATTATAGGCTCTGTTCATCAGTGCACTCAGGCTACAGCTTGATGTTCTGAAATCTAAGTCTCTGAACATCTATGATATGTTTTCAAGTAGTGTCTGTCAACAGTAATTAAAGTATTATAATATTATAACTGGTTTATCACAATTGCCAAAACCACACATGACACTAGTGTTACATAGTTAGACATCAATCACTTTTATGTTAGTTAAACAAAGCATAAAATCTAACCTTTTTCTTCTCAATTACACTGCCCGGCCTAAAAAAAAGTCACCACCTTGATTTAACTAAGCAAATAGGCAAGAGCCTCCCACTGAATAATTACTGCATGGATAATTATGCTTCACAAGCCAACTGATGCATTGAGTAGTAGTATTCATTTCTTAAACAACCATGTTAGAAGACACATCATGTGGTCGTTGAAAAGATGTTAATCTCTTTCGTCGGGCTAAGGTGGGGACACCCTATTAAGCATTACCTTTTCCGGTTCAGGCAGTGTGTGTGTGTGTTATAGTCTCAGTTGGGAGTTTTCTGATATTTTTTACAGAGAAATTTAACTCTGTGAATAAACATGACCTGTCAATATGTAGCACTGCTTAAGGCTTAAGGTCCCTCTCAGGTTTCTGTGAATGTTCCTCATGGTCTCGGATCTGTAACTGATACATTTATTTAAAAAAAAATGGGATGAGTTGATAATTAATATCAATATGATTTTTGTAGACTTTACAAACATATAAATAATTAATTGGATGTAATTCATTCTAATGTGTGCAAAACGTTATATTTTTAGTAAATTCAACATATTATATTTCTTCAGTGTGTTGTAATGTCTGCAGTTACTTAAAAAACAAAAAAGGATGTAGTGTTCTGAATCTTCAGTCAAGATTTTCTGAAACTATTAGCATGTGGACATAAAATACTAATTACTTTCAACGTGACCATACTTTTTAGCTGATTGTACATGTGCCCATCAGTGTTTTATGTGAAGGTTTTCCTACGTTACCAAGTTTATCTGTAAACTGTAAAAGATAGTGTTGTTGGTTGTTGCTTGTATTATGATTATAGAGTTGTTTATAACTCTTTATGAACAACTCTTTTTTTTTTTTTCTTATTTTTATTTTGAGCAAGTAAAAATACATTAATAAAATAAATGTCCATATATCCAAAAACATAAACATTACACCCCACACACTCGCCCATTAATACATATAAAAATGTTATAAGTGCTATTGTGCTCTGTCTTTGTTCAAATAAAAAGCTGGGAAAATATGAGTCAACACAGATGAGCACAGATTTATACATACGACACAGATTTGCTTTTCTGGCTGTCCCATCAGACAATAGTGAGGACATTTTTTTTCTAGGATAGATTAACACCAAAAGTGACCAGGCAACTCATGTGACAGGTGGTCATTCATTTCCAGTGCATGGTCATGTGACGGAGCAAAAACTAACACGAGTGAGGCAAATGACGCAAATAAAGGCCCCTGAGCAAAACTTGAACTCTGTGCATTGAGGAGTGACAGCCCTGAAGTGACTGTCAATCACAGAACAAGATTCCTCACACATCCCAGAAGAAGAGGTCAGGCAAAATCTGCGAACAACTTGGGTGAGGGATGGCTGCACAATGAGAGCTTGGAAGTGTAATTATTAAGTAATTTTATTGCTTTTAAATTGAATCAATACCAGAGTTTTTGTATTCCTATTTTTAGTGATAATAAGTGTTAATATAGGAGAAGGGTTCAAAATGATATTGTTTTTTTGTGAATGAATGCGACTGACCTTAATCACAGAGTGGACTGTAGGCATTGTCTACTCTACACTCTTCCCCTCTGTTAATCATTGCAATCATAAGTTAGATTAATGCAACTGCTTTGTATTATTTCCAAGTGAAGGCATCATTCCATTGGCTGAACAGCAGTAGGCCTCTGAGAGTGGGCTCCCCGTGTCTACTCAGTCGACTCAGGTTTCTGATCGCGGCCGCTGTAGATCACAGTGAAACCAATTACGGAGGTGAGTCTGAAGGTAATCATGTGGGTCTTGGGCTTTTCTCCACAGATCACAGGCATTTCAAATTTCCATCTTTACTTGAAGCCTTTGAAGATGCCTTTGAACACTGTAGGTGATGTTGATGTGTAACTGTAAGACCAAACAAGGTCTTTGGAGCGCAAAAAAAACATGGTCTCCAGCCATTTCACGCATCTATGACCTGATTTTTACACTTAATGGTTTTGATGGCTTTTCTAGTGCCACCCATTGAGCTTAAAATTTAAATAGATGACCAATGACTCTTCATTTAATCAATTTTAAGGCAAGTGATCAGTGTGAGGACACACCTGCCTCGACATGCATGTACCAGGGGGGTGTTGTAGTAACAGCCCCTGTCCTCAAGGCATCATGCTTGTCGGAGAACACAATAGCTCCAGGTCCATCAGATTGCCCTGATCAGCCCAAGACCCCCTCATATACCTGCACATCCCTCCCAGACATCTCGGGATTCTGCGGATTATGTTGTGTATATGCATTAAAAAAGATATTCTTCATTTAATTCTGTGGCCTTGGAATTCTTTACAATTTAGTGAAGGAACAAACATTGCTTTGAAAGAAATGCCTCAATTTGAAGCCTCAATACCAATAACAGGTAATTTTAATTATAGAAACACAAGCTTATCTAAATTGCTACCATAGAAAAGGACAAAAGTAAACCAATTGGGTATTTCAGGGTTGTTGTACTTGAGACTCAGATCACCTAAAAGCACTAGCCCTACTCAAAACAAGCTACACAGTTTAATCTTAATTCAAGAAAGATTTTCCTGCTTAAACAATAGTGCCATAATGTTGAAATGGTAGGGTTTAACCTTCCACAGCCAAGATGAAATAAAGGCTTTTTTCTTCTTCCAATATGTTCATATAAAGCATTCAATATGTTTCATTCTGAAATCATTGTCTTATTTTGACCACCTGTCTAACAATATTTATATAACACCAAAGTGCACATGCAGCCCTCTCCAACATACGTACTCTTTCACTATGTGGTTTATTTAAAATGCTATATTAAATGCTTCACTGGCTTATCTAGCAAATTGTCAGGAATGTCATCTCAAAAGGATGTGAAAGGTAAGATTCCAGATAATTGGATTTGTGTCTAATTAATTAAACATTATTCTGATCCAGCAACTGCTGTGGCAACCAGACAACTGACAGTTGTGCTGCGATTCTGTCCCTTATTTGTTGTCCAGAAGGTTCTCGTCCACTTGGGGCAATGGGATGGACAATCTAGGGATGAGGATCATCAGGGGGCTCATCCACCATTATTGTTTATCTTAATGCAAATGTTTTGCCGATATGCACAACAAACAACCATTATATTCATTCATTCATTCATCTTCTACTGCTTGGTCCCATTAGGGGTCACGGACAACTCACCACCGACAGGGACAACCCATGGGCCAAACTCGGTATTCCTTTTGAGAAAGGCTTCTGGGTTATTGTATATTTTAAATATGGGGCAGCATTGTTTAATTGCAGATAAGGCCCTCTTCCACTCTTCTTCTTCTACTGCATGTTTATTGTCCAACAACCAATAAGTAGTGGCAACAAAAGTTGCTAGTGCTTCGTTTGCAACCATGGTAACGTTGCATTCCTGTTTTCGGAAGAGCAAGGGAAAGGCATTTGAAAGAGGAGCACTGTATTTATACCCTACACCATTATCAAGGTAACTCCATTCAGTTGCGAGTGTCCCTAGACACCAAGGGCACTCAAGGGTGGAGTGGAAGTGATTCTGAAAGGCCCTCAGTCTTTCTGTGAGGAGTCTGCATGTCCTCCCCGTGTCACCGTGGGTTCTCTCTGGGTACTCTGGCTTCCTCCCACCGTCCAAAGACATGCATGTGTAGGTCAATTGAGGACTCTAAAGTGCCCCTAGTGGATGAATGTGAGAGTGAATGGTTGTCTGTCAGTAGGTGCGTTTGGGATGAACTGTCCCTCCTGGATTGTAGACAAGAGTAGACGGCAGTAGCAGGAGGTGGACAGTTTGTGACTCAAATCACGTCTGAAGTACAGTTCTACAGTGAAGTGTCATTACATTTCTGATCAACACTGAGCTCAAAGCCAATTAGGTGTCCTTTACCTGTTGACAAGTGGGCGTTTCAGCCGCTGCAGTTACTTTTTCACAACTGCGGCGTCTGGCTCAGACAGCTGCTCTTGTTATGATCTCACCGGCGCGTAGGTTATATCAGAGCAAGTCGGTATCAAATCAGGCACAAATCTAACCGACATGCACTGCACACCAATTAGCAAGTTCTCAAGTCGAACACACCTAGTGTCTGTGTGAAGAGATGAATGAGCCTAGTGCAGAGACATTTTTGAGCGGGAATCAAAATAGTTCACATGCTTTCACATTTTTCTTGGTTCTATTCAAATTAATTTTCCTGGGTCTCTTTTCTGCTGTTGAGTATAAGCTTCTGTCTCAAAGATGTGAAGCTGAAACTGAAGGTCAACAAGCCAGACCACTAAAGAGCAGTGAGTAGGCAGAGGAAAGTTAGAACCATGTTGTTTCTAAGTGTTGTTTCTAAGCCTTTAAACGCGCTTGGTTCTGCTGGAAAAAATACTTGTAAATGACATGAACTATGCATATATAGGGCTTGTCCTAACCTCTCTTCTTGGGGCATGAGCACTCTATATTAATGAAGTGCATACATTAAAATCACTTTTGCTGCTTACATAGCCTCATATATCAAACACCATGCAAACGCTGGCATTTATCCATGTGAACGTGGGCATGTATTACGTCAAATTGCAAAATGTATTGTTCACAAACATGGCGTTCTCCCTCCTCCCAGAAAACTTTTTATCTAGTTGTCCTACAGAAAAACTCAGGTTCTAGTGTTTAATGGCTGTAGCTTTAGCAGCGCTGGAGTTTACAGCTACCCTACAGGCCTGGAAGACATACTACAATCTTCTCAACAGTGTAAACATGTCAATGGCCCCTAAGTTTACTGACCACTATGGATGAATACTATGATTATCAGGCAATGAGCAGATGATTTTTGTGTTTGATAGTTTTTTTCTTTTTCTTTTTAAAAAGCAATATTTCATAGAACATAGAATGATTGTCACAGCACTTTAAATACGTTTCTACACAGCATAACCTCCAGAGTTAAATTAACTCTGTGGGTGTTAAAAACTGGACTCATGTAAACTCCATTCTGGTGTTTAATTTTAACTGTATGAAAGTGTTAGAAAATGGCCATGAACCAAATGACTGAGACCATGAGTGACATTTACAGAGACTAGAAGTATTCTATATTCTATATTTCAGCAATTTTTACTCAAGACTCAGACTAAGCAAAAATGTCTGTGATATGATTATTTCTAATTTACAGACTAGACTTTTTTTTTTATTGATTATTATTATTATTAGACAGACATTATTTATTATTTATGTCTGTTCAGTCTCTAATTTGTCTTGTTTGATGAAAGTCATGGTCTGACTATCACTTAGAGGCAACCATTGCCTTTACTCAGTTTTGTTAATGTTTTTAGTTTACATTAATCTGGTGAATGGAAATAAACAACATTAAAATGATTTAACTTTATCTTATTGATTTTTTTCTCAACACTTGCACATTAAATTTTATTCTCTGATAACACCTGCAGACTTATCTTTGACTTTTGTCATGCCCACTTTGGCAACATCTTGTGGAGACATGAGAAAAGTGTTTAGAGGCAGCCAGGTTTCTGCATGTCCTTCTTTGATACAGTTATTAACAGCCCACCATCTTTCGATATGTTTTTTTATCACCATGTCTCTAGGTTCCCATATAAAACATCAGTTTCATTGGGAGGTCTTAACAAGTGCAATAGCCAAGGCATAACAATTTTCCACACCATTTTTGAAAGGTAGCGTGACCAAATTCTGTGGGCTACATCTTCTTCACTGTTACAATTCTTGAATGGACATTTTGCATTCCGTGTACATCCTCTTCTCTTCAAAAATATTCTTCTTGGAACACAATTTTGAACAGTTTTCTAATCTAGATCCTTGTGTTCAAACACATCAAACACATCATCAAACATCATCAATCAAAGAGGCTCTTCTTCCATCCCTTCTAAGCACCGGATGCCTAATCCAAAATCTTGCAAAATGGTGCCTAAGAGCATTCCCTGGACTAAGAACAGCATTCACAACTAGTGTCAGAAACAAGGCATCAAACTTAGCTCCTAGCTCAGGAACAGCTTTACCACCATTAGCTAAAGGTTTGTACATGATATCTCTTTTTACGTACTCTTGTTGTGAGCTCCATATAAACTGAAACATTGTACATCTCATACTGGGAAAGGCCTCTTTCCCATTACTTCCTGGAATGGGGAGTCCTTTAATCTCACATCTTGTCTTAGACTCAAACTGAACTATAAAATTCCTACAGGTCATGACAGTGTCACGACAGTATCGTCTAAGTCTTTATCTGGTCTCTGTGATAGTAACTCATGATCTCACTCATTTTGTTCAAGGCTGTTTTGTAACACTTTCATAGTGTTGAAATTTGAAAAAGATTGAAGCTTATATGAGGCCAGCCCAAAGAGTTTATTTAACTCTTGAGTTTTTGCTGTGTGCCTATACTTGGTAAGACATAAACATCAAAATGACCCAGATTACTAAAATCACTTTAAAAAAAAAAAACCCCCCACAATTGTATTAAGTGCAGTGTGCAAGTAATATCATTGAAGCAAGTATGTGGATGAAAAACCACTTGTGTAGACATTAAACAAATAGAAGGAGACAGGATTTCACTTTAATGCACAGTGGCTTTACCGCTTCATCTCAGGTCTGTGAGTCGGAGACCTGAGGATGGACTGCCGGCTGAGTCCACTGCAGCCAGTAGGCAGTAAATAGGGTACGGTTACTCAGCAGTGGAGTTGTCTACAAAATGTTTTAACTGTTCTATATTAACCTTTATTGGTATGTGTTTAACATGTTTGATTTTGAGTATGAATTTCTCTTTCCATAGAATGAAAACGACATGTGTAGGGGGATGAGAAATTTAGAAATACACTGTAGCCAACCAGATTCAGTCTAGATTGTATCACTGAGCCTACAATGTACAGAGCAGCTGTGACTTGTACTGGCACAATGGGTTTAGGTAAAACAACTAAAATTTAGAATCTGATTGTGTGCACAATGCAGCAAATGTAAAAATGCAGGTATGTGCCAAAACCAAAGATCAGAGAGGAGATTGGTGATTAAAGATGTCACTATAAGAGCTACTCACCTTTGACTGGCCAACTTACATGACTCTTATATTATATATTATATATATATATATTATAGTATATTTTCAAATAATAGAAATACTTAATTGTTTTAAGCTGGCGAGCAAAACAACTTGGTACAATATTGGGACATTCTGATCATAAGATTATATAAGTTATATGTATTACATAGTAATAATACATAGTTAATGTGTCTGGAGAGTATGCATTTTTTGACTAAAAACACCATGCGTTTTTTTGTCATTCCCACATTTTAAAAAACCTTTTGCTCTCTCCAGGGCTCTTGGTGTGCAATTTTAGTTTAGATATTTAAACATGTCAAGGTTGAATTATATTTTTTGCTCTGTTTAAACAGCAGAAGGTTATATGTGATAAAAATTAATAAATTAAATGAATGCACACTATGTCCTTTAAGGTGTCATATATCCTGTCACATCGCCAGTTTGATTAATTAATTTTATACAGCAGACCCCATACTTCTGTCTGGCTGTTAGTTTTATTTATTTTGGCGGTTAGTTTTATTTGTTGCATATGGGCTTGCATATGCACCATTCAATCATTTAGTGTGGTTCCCCAGTAGTCTTCATGTTCTCTGACCTTATGGCAATAACAGTATAGATGAATCTATATAGCAGCTTTACTACAGCCCTCAAGCCCATGTGTCTTTAATTCATACACTTACCACTACTAACCATACATGTAAAACATGCATCAATAAATACTAGTTATCTATTATTTATGCCCTGATTATGTCTGCTTATAACCCACTGCTGTCCATGATACAAGTGAATTTCATATTTCCATTTGGCCTATGTGTGTTATGTTTGCAGTGACCCAGAAACAGACAGAACAAAAAAGGTCACAGTGAAGCCTAACCTTAAGACACAGTGCAAACGGGAGTCTTTGTGTTGAGCTGTTGTTGAACGTTGAATGGTGGCTACAATCAAGCCATTTTCTTGTGTATGCTTGTCATTGTCATCTCAGAGTATATCTCTGAGAACCACTCACGCTGCCCTCACATGTTTGCACTGGGCTTATCTGTCCTTCCCAAATGTGGTAGGTACACAAGACTGAAGCTATATGTTAAATGCACTAAAAAAAAAAAACAAAAAAAAAAAAAAAAACAAAAAAAAAAAAAAAAAAAAAAAAAAAAAAAAAAAAAAAAAAAAAAAAAAAAAAAAAAAAAAAAAAAAACCCAAAAAAAAAAAAAAAAAAAAAAAAAAAAAAAAACACAAAAAAAAAAAAAAAAAACCCAAAAAAAACCCCCACCCCCCCAAAAAAAACAAAAAAAAAACAACAAAAAAAAAAAAAAACACACCACCCCAAAAAAAAAAAAAAGGGGGAAAAAAGCCCACAAAGGGACCCCCAAAAAGAAAAAAAAAAAGGGAAAAAGCGGAAAAAGGCCAACCCCCCCCCCCCCGGAAAGAAATTTTTCCCCCCCCAGCGCCCCCCCCCACTAAAGTTTGACAACACTACATGTTCATAAGTGATTACAAATACAAAAGGCATTTCCAAAGTCCATGACACAAGGCAAGATTTCATACTTCCACCGGCCTCATTTATAAAGCTTGCGTGTGCTTAAAATGAGAGCAGAAACTTGCGTAAGCCAACTTCCACGCCAAAGATGGGATCTACACTTTCACATCTAGTTGGACTATTATAGATTTCCATATTGGATCCATATTCAAACAATGTTATTAGGAGTGAAAACAACCACAGATCAGCAATTACCACATCCTTCATGTTACACGCCATATTCAAGTCATAAAGGGGTCAAAGGCACTTGAGGGACACATACTTAAGAAACCTGTATTCATGTCCACCTGTGGAGGGCCTGATTGTTGTCTTCTCTGCTGGAGCACTTTATATGCATGATTAAAAGCTGTTTGCAATGAAATAAAAACTGAATTTTAATTGCAATGTACTTAATCCTCTTGAACTGAAAAGAACTCATCTTCTGTACCCACTCTAGTCCAATGCTAATCATTGAGAAGCACTTAAAGGTAGCAGCATGTTCTTGTGTTTGAGTCTGAAGTAGTGAACAAGGATTAAAGGTGGGTTTATGTAGGACAGACATATTTTCACATTTACACTTCAATGGGTTCCTGATTTATGAGTTTCCTGATGTTTGCATGGGACATTATCCAAAAATCTAGGAGCACAGAGAGATCAACAGGTGGGTCATTTCCAGTGGGGTAATAAAGAGCTCTGGACGTCCACATTATTGGCAGGAAAAAGCGGGATAGACACGAACAGCACCAGTGGAGATCTCAAAATGTGGGACTTTAGTTAAGCCTTTAAATTTCACAGTTATTGACCTATGTCACAAAACATCATTAAATGAATATCCATCAGCCTGATCATGCACAAGGCAGGTGTCTATTAAATTATACATGACAATCACAAAAAACTTGCAGCTCATAGGCTTCAGCTTTTAGCTCTATCCAGCACTAAACTCTAGAGTCACTAAATCAGCACGGTATTTGAGGTTCTTAAGCATTGAAGGTTTTTAAATGCAAAATAAACACAAGACAGTATCCTGGTTTCAATGGGGTTACATTATATGATCACATCAGTCTTATCCATTTAGCAACACAGCAAAACAAAACATCTGTCTTTCAGCGATCTAAAATGTCACACTAGACACATTTGTTCAGATTGTTTTTAATTTTACATAATGTAAAGTTGTGGAGCATTCTTGCTAAGGGCTGGAATTTGGGGTTGGGGAAGGAGTAATGCCTTTCATAGAGCCAGAGCACCTGGTTTAGACTGTGACTGTGACTGTGTAAGACTCTCGGCAGGAGTTGGTCCAGGTGCTACAAACTCTTTATTGAGTGTTGTTTGATCTGGTGAACTGTTTATTCTCTCCTACTGGTTTGATGGTCTTTGAAGAGCATTTGTTGGCTATTGATGATCTCATTGAGGCAGAATGCAGTGCTTATTGTTGACAAGAAGTGTGCGTGGTCCAAAGGTGGATAGAGTAAGCACATATTCTCATTTGTACTTTTTTCTCCTCATATAAGTGCCCTAATTGCTCAGGCCTCCTGGATTCAACAGAGGCAACCAGGTAACAAGTTCGACAGCACAAGTACTACAAGTGCTCAGTGGGTTTTTACTTGAGAATAAAAGTATATAGTCTCAGTTTAGCAGTTTCATACCAACTGGCAGTCATTGTGCTTTGCATCTCAGCAATTCTCAAGCAACCTCTGCTCCATTACCTCCATTATATCATAGGGCAGGTGCTCTTTGTTAAACCAGAAAGAAGGTTTCACTATATGTCAGGGGATCTTCATGAAGATGTGAGACACATTGTATTTTCCATTCTTTTACATCTCTGAGTTCTGGAGACTATCCCAGCTGCTTTGATGTACACCCTGGAAAATCACATTGCATTTATTGTCTTCATTGGACAAGCAGAATTGTTAAAGTAAATAATGAATCTCTGAAATGCAGGAAATTTGCACAGCTCTCTGAGAATAAATGGGAAATTCTGTTTACTGCAGCAGTATATGCCTGTACCTTCATACTCCCACATCCAAAAATAATATAATTTGCCACAGCAAATAATATACTGTAGTTGAGAAATAATATGCCATCTTAAAATCCTAGTCTAGTCTTAAAAGTCCGAGTCTAGAGAAGCAACCTTGTGGAAACAGAAGACACCATCCAGTTCATAAATGACCTAAACCTTTGTGCAAGACTGTGTGTTCAAAAAGCAAACAATGCTAATGCTCTTCTCCAGCAGCAGTGGTCATTTTGTCCTCTCTGGGCAGGTGCAGGAAAAGGAACTAATCCCACTGGTGTTTGTGGAAATTTACTTTAAAAAGAACAGAGATATATAGGCAACAAGTCTCAAAAGTCTGCACATTTGTTTGGAAATATTGGCTTTTATGAAACTGATGGAGAGGTTGTGAAGCTGTGGCAGGTTTTTTTTCACCCCCTTGTTTCAATGCAGCAAAAACAAGTCGTTACAAAGTGGTGTCGGCTAGAGAGGATTTTCTCTCTCAGCAGGGGGCTGATTGCATTCACCTGTCACCTCAGGTTAAAGAGAGCAACAGCTAATTGTTGGGCAGAATACACACTGTTCAGCCATGGTCTGCATTCATGAGCCTGTGTGACATTTGTGGCTCACTAAAAGCTTAATTTACTGCTAGGTCCCTCATTACAACATAGATTTTTCAATAGTAGGCAAGTGCTGCATTCACTGTAACAAGTTGACTTGTGTAACACATAAATTATCAGAGTAACTGATCCAGGAAATGATTTTTTACTTTCTTAAAGGCATGCTGTGGTGTTAAGCCACCTGCTGCATTGGTCCAGCCAATTTTTCAAAATCCGTCATCGCATGGAGCCACCAGGAGCTCGCCAGGACCGAGCAGGATGCAGAGTCTGTTGCGTCATGTGCGTGCTCTAAAAATAGCTCATTGAAAGCTAATGAGCAGTGCAGGTATCGAGGTTGCAACACTGTCATGTTAGTTGGTTGATTCAGTAAATTAGCTCAGGTCAGGATAATCATAGACACAATCTGTCTACACCAGTTGATGTTAGCTTAACATGAGCTTACATACACATACACTTTTGCTAGGTAACTTCATAAATCTAAATATATCATGTAAATTAGAACATTCTGTGTACCATGAAAACAAGTTCACTTTAAACTGCACAGTTTCTGTCAGCAACTTATGACAAGCATATATGCAGACAAGACTCTGAATGCTAGTTTGTTAGACTCAATATGTGGTTTTCGTATCAGAGGACAGATGAGGTGGAGCTGCTTCAGAACAGAGAGGGTGAGACAGGGAGAAGCAGCAGCAGCACAACGCTACAGGTAGGTTATGTGCTGTATGAAGGGCCAGGTGATTTTGATTTGTTGATGATAAAAGGGAAGAAAAGCGCATGATGCACTACAAGTAGTAGTGCATCAAGCTACAACAAAACTGCAGAGCTTCTGCTAAAGTACTTAGTACATTATATAATAACATAGCATGCATATATGTAATATTCATAATCCAGATTGAGATTTATTCATTCATTTTCTACTGCTTAATCCCGTTGGGGGTCGCGGGTGGCTGGAGCCTATCCCAGCAGCTTTGGGCCTTAGGCGGGGTAGACCCTGGACAATCAAAATGGTTCATCACAGGGTTGACACTTATTGACAAACATTGACAGACAGTAATCTCAAATGTATATAATGTGTAAATGCAGGAAATGGGATTCAAATCGAAAACATTTTCCCCCATTTTGTGCTGGGATGACTGGCCATGTTAGGAGCCAAACAAACTGATGGGACACTGTTTCCACTGTAGACAACATTTTGTCAAAATGTAGAAAATGCATTCTGGGACACATGATAGTTTATAAATAGAAATTTTGAAAAAGCCTGATAGTCTGCTCCATTGAACATGGTCTGTTCCACAGTACCATCTAAGAGGGCTTCCATAGAAAGCGTTTGCAAAAGGGAATGCTTTGCTTGGAGCAGTTTAAGATGGATTTTCCTAAGTTTGTAAACTCACAAATCTCAAGAAAATCTAGCTGCAGCACAAGGTAAGGTTTGAACTATAGACAGACAAAAAGTACAGAGATTTGCTTTATTGCTGAATGGTTTCATTCAATTTGGAACTTCATGAAAAGAACATGCTTTGTTTATGAGCGACACCAGCAGCTGTTCTGGGCTTGGTCTAACTTAATTCCCCCATTCAGATCTTTTTGTATTACCATTGGTGATAATTCATTACAATGCAGCTCCATTCGTCTCATATATACTTTGTAGGTTCACTTTGCCTTCACTAAACTGCACTGTCAGCGCTTTGGAGCCTAGAGTCTCTTTGTTCATAATTACTGCAACAGCTCACTGTCACTATCAGCTAAAACCAGTCCCTCTAGATGACCCTCAGTATCCTCCCGTCCTTCTTTAATGTTTATTATACAGGAATGCTAAGGCTCTTCCTGGTGAGACTGACAAGTTGGTGGAGCTGACCAGTGTCAGGACAGTACGGTAAATGTTGGATATCAGCTGCATATATAGCGAAATAAGTGCTTCACAAGTTGTGCTTCCATCAGATTTGGGAACTTTGCTGTTCACTAGAATAAAGAAGTGAATACATTTCTGTGTGGAGTGGTGTAAGGGGCTGAAACATGTCTACTCTATTTAAAGCGGCCTTAGCGGGATTTCTATTAAGTTTACCTGGAAAGTACAAAGGATGTGTTAGCATTAATTCTTCTTATGGGTCTTCTTATGGGTCAAATGAATTTAAAATGTAAAGTTAGCCAAAACTGACACAAAAAATAGACATAGAAATAACCATAATCTGTGTTTCTTCTGTGCTGTGTCAGGAGAGAGGCATGGACTAAGGAAACAGTGACGTCACACAAGTGAATCTATACAGTGGTCCCTCGTTTATCGCGGGGGTTACATTCTAAAAATAACCCGCAATAGGTAGTCAGCTTTATTTTTTACAATTATTATGTATGTTTTAAGGCTGTAAAACCCCTCACCACACACTTTATACACTTTTCTCAGACAGGCATTAACATTTTCTCACATTTCTCTCTTGTTTAAACACTCTCAAAGTTCAAACCTTAGCATCTTCCTCTGTCTTTTGGGTGCGACCGCAGGTGCCTTTGTCGGTGCAGAATGTTTTGTCAACATTGTGGGTTTTGTCGGGGAGAAAACTTGCAAACATACAGCACTTCAGAGTCACACTGCTAAAATGCAAAATCCGCGAAACAGCGAGGCCGCGAAAGGTGAACCGCGTAATAGTGAGGGACAACTGTATGAGCTATCAATCAACTCTAAAGCAGACTTTCAACACTTGGATCCATTGCGAATAAATCCTGGTGTGTAGTGAATGTGAAAGGCTGGAATTACAGCTGTAAACTGCTGCAATAAAGATTAGACAGCTTTATTGCATTCATAAAGCAGCGCTAATTTCCAATTTTAGGGACTCACTATTTACGGTCACAAGTTTAATAAATGCAAAGTTTGAATTCACAAAGTGAAAGACGTACAACATGGATCTAAAACTGAAAACTAGCTTTGTTTAAAAAAAAAAAAAAAGAATCATATTAAGCATGTTTTTGTTTAATGCTTTTCCTTTACCTTCTTGTTTTTCCAGGTAAGCATCATTTATTAGTCATATTATAAGCTTTACCTTTGGGAAATGGGATCACACTGATGGAACCAAAGGCTAAAGGCTTGTGGTACGCTTTTTTGGGATACTTTGTACCCCTTTCAGTAATGGAAACTTCTCCTTACCACACCGCTTCAGTGGAAATGGCCTTAGAGCACTTTATATGAGCCGGGCTTGAGATCAAAGGCCACAAATTTCAAGAGCCAAGCCTGAGTTTCTGTCTACTCTCGTGAAATGTTTGACAATTACTGGCCTAAGCACTGACAGCAGCAGTGGAATGAAAGAATGAGTTGTGAAAAAGGGGTGCTTTGAGTCATCGTAGTAGAGTGCAGTATTGAGATTGAGCCGTTCTGTGTAGTCTGGAAACACAGTTTTAAAATAGCTAGATGTTAAAATGTGTTGAAGGTCACAGCTCTCCTTTTCCATTCTTTGTGATGTCTCACTCTGTCACTAAGATGATGGCCACAGGGGCTGAGCAGCAGGTAGGTCGTTCTGTTTATTCCACAGTGCCCAGCTGCTCCCAACAGGTGATAAAGGACTGGTGAAGAAATCCTGCAGCATAAGCCCCTTGGGTTTTCGCTTAATAATACCCGTCACCAGCTACGTGGTTGAAATACTGACTACATCTACTGCCCACACTCTGTTCAGATCAAACAGCGGGCTGGAAATGTACACATAATTGTGTATTTGCCACAATTACATGTACATTTCAAAATATTAGCAAGGCCATGACTCTTCTGTATGGCTGTCAATTCCGCAAAATAGAAATTGTCACTAAATAACACATAATCACAGGTGATGATACCTTACTTAAATACTTTGTAATTGATATTACACTAGTCTATTTAAATGTTGCAAATTATGTTCCTGAGTTTGTCTTGTGGGAATCCGTTGGTTGGTCCACAAATGCCCAAAGCTATTCTGCATCCAAATGAGGTGGATGTAATAGGCCTGTGAGTGTGTAGTCCTCTGGGATGCAGGACCAGCAAAGCATTCAGCATGACATTACTACCACCACCACCACCACCACCACTGTAGAATAACAACCTTAGACAAGTACAGAGAGCACACACCTCAGAAATAAAGGGTGAAAATATGCATAGTGTTTATTTTAATTTTTTTCTCTTTAAAGCACAAACATCTGAATACAGAGGTGTTTCCATTTCCCACCTGCTACAGTGATATATTAGTATTTGATGTATAGATCCATATTGACACTAAGCTGTCCATTTTAAGTAGACCTCCATTGACAGCATTTTCATTACCTGAGCATAAAGCAATCTGATTACTTGACCAGCCTTCATTGCATTTTGGTGTCATCTGATGTGGACAATGATAAAATAGCAGATTAAAATTAGCAAAATAATATGAATGGCTGAAGAAGTAGGACAGTACAATATTTCACGCATAAAGAAGAAAAAAGAGGAGCTGGAGAATAATCACAGATATTTACCATTTAAGAGATTTTGAGATGAGGTTAGAACACAATTTAACCTTAATTATATGATATATTTATAGAATGTGTAATGATCTACATATGACTGGGTCATGCCAGGTCATGTGGTTTCCTTAGAGAACCTGTGAACTTGATAATAAAGTTATTGTAAGAGTGGAAGGATATGACCAACCAAACAAAGACTGTCTGTGAAATTATATGGTGAAAAAACAAAACAATATTTCCTGACAAAATGAGAGCACTTACCTACACTGCACCTTGTTTGGAGAAAGAACCCAATACTCTGTCACTTGATCGTATCAAATGAGTGCACCTCTCACCTCTCATTTTGAAATGCTTATTTGACCTTTGAAATTGCACACCAGAGTCGAATGATGTTAGCATTATCCCAAAATGGAAAAAGTAAAGATCCTTTAAAAAAGTATAAATATATTGTATGTTATTAATGACTGTGTTTACATATATACATATTTGGGCATTCTCATGGATAATTGGTTTAAATGACTAATTGCCTAATACCTATATTTTTTTCTTCATCCCTGTATTCAGCCAGCCCTTGTTCTCTGAAATGCTCCAAAAACATAATTCATCGTCAGGACCGTCAACAAGCTGCATGTTTAACAGGTTTAACTAATAACATTTACAGTATGATGGATTTGTTGCATCCAGATGTCCCAGCCTCTGAAAGTAGGACACCTGGAAGTAACACAGCTGCTGTTAATACTATTAGTTACAGAGCTGGCACATTTTGTTTATATACAACAGGCCAATAAGTGTTGCTGCTCTCCTCCACTGAGCACTTTTTAAGTCTTGTCGTGTCTTGTGCTTGGTTCAACGATGAACTTGAAAGTGTAAGCAGCAATAGATCTGAGCATACATTGTGTGTGCTGTGTTCATAGGGTTTAACCAGTGGAGGAGAGAGTGTAAACTAAAAGAAGGTGAGCCGCATTTGACTCTAGTTGCTCAGAAAACAACTCTTTCTGTGCTTGGTACAGACAACTGTTTAAAAAACCACCCAGAATACACGCAGTCTCATAGCTGACACGGCACCAAGCTCACTCTCATTCATTTTTAACTTTTAGGATGTTAAATAAAAAACATCAGCCAGACAGTCCATGAGATAGCTTTTGTACAGCGTTAAATTTAAACCTTTTTCAGTGTAACTTTGACAAAGGTGACACAATTTATCTCTTCTAAAAAACAACATAAAAACACAAAAATAATAACAATAGTGATAATAACAATAAAGGCACATCTCTCTTGCCTCTTTATATGTCACCCCTGTTGCTCAGTTTTTAAGTGCTGATTTTACCATGTAAGTATATCACAATAATGGTATTGGATCTGGTGTTTAGGTCTGTCCCAGGCAGTGGATAACGAAAAAGGCAGGATTAACCAAAAGAATATACACAGGGGAGATAATGAACAACTTATTCAATTTGATTGTTGATTTTAAAGCCACCTTTTAGCACTGTGTAACATTTAGCCCCCAAATACACAGTATGTTCTCATAATCATCTCACAGTCTTAGACATGAGATCGGTGGAATCATGCCTATCTCACTGACACAGTACCTTTCAGCAGGACAGAAACCTCCAATATGAATTATATATAACTCCTGTTGCTGGGATGTGCAGGCATTACATAAGTGACATGCTCTTTGTGGTTCAGATAGAGGCAGCAGCAACAGGCCAATACACTGGACACTAGCAGAGTCGTCTTTGCACAAAATACACTTAAATTACTGTTTAAAAAAGAGATGTTTTTTCAGTAATACAAATAAACAACATCATCATCTAAAATGACAGCTGTCGTGACAAGAGTCTGTGAAGGGGTCTGCAGCCTCTACTGGCTTAAGGTTCGCAGGGTTGCTTTAAAAAAAAAAGACAAAAGTATAGTAAATATATGCATTTGAGCCCTTTTAGGATTGACTCATTCAGTCTTTTGAGTTTATGTCAAGTCTTTTAACTTCTGCCCTTTTGGTTGTCGGCCTCGTTTAGTTAAGTCTCCAGTCTGAGCCGTTAGCCGTACCATATTTACAGCTCCAGACTCACTGGTGCTGCAGGTGGATGTCATTTCAGGTGGATTTCGCACAAGTGTCACCCGGGAGAGTATAAGTGGTGCCCAGAGCGGTGAGGACATCTACGTGGTGTGCCGGTGCATTACCTACCTTGTGTAATGAGGTACAGAGTATTAGACCTCTTTTACAATGCACTCTCCTGTGAGCTTTACCTGAATACCCACTAATGAACTGCACTTGTCAAAACCCACGGTCACTCTCAGTATGAAGACAAGTGCACAACAGGGACTACCCTCTTAATTATCTCTAACCGTTTTGGAAAACTGTAAGAGGTTTTAAAAAGGTTTTAAAACTATGTAAAGCTCCATGATCTGGGCTTTTTAAGTCTTTAAATAAAATGTCCGTTTGCTTGAAGGAAATAATATGTGGTTTGCAAGCTTGATTAAGGTATCTTTTTGACAGCAGTCAGCAAAAACATGCTTGGATACATTGTATTGGATGAATGATTAATGCTAGCTCCCTAATAGATTTTAAGCCACCATATTTGTTTTATGAATGAAACATCAAATGTAGACAAAGTGAGCAGTTACCTCCTGAAGCTTGTTCATGCTAGTATACGCCAGCAACAGTTTGGATGATACATATAACACAAAACCGGCTCATTTTCCACAGATATACAAGATTTATTAAAGAGAAAGTAAACTTTGTCAAGAGAAAGCAATGTGTGTCAATGCCTGATTTATTGTTTAGTTGTGCTCAGTGTTGTGGAAGGTCACTGCATGCAGCCATTATAAAGCTTATGGTCAGGACTTCATCATGTTTTTTGAATATAAGATGGACTAACTGTGAAAGGTTCTGTATGTATGTATGCACTGGCAACATCTATGTCCTTGTGGATCCTCCTTCTGTGGTTCTGAAGTTTCTCTTTTTTCCCCATGGGTGGTTTTTTGAGTTTTTTCTCACCCTGATGGAGGCTTTAAGGACAGGGCAGGACTGTTGTCTTGTACGGTCTGTGAAGCTCTTTGAGGCAACTGTTGTGTTCTGATGTTGGGCTGTATAAATAAAACTGAACTGAAAAAAAGAAAGTGATGTTTCCATTGTTACATTAAAACTGTTTAAATAAATGTAATTGTCCGCTTTACAGATATGCATTAAAATGTGCTATGTGTTAAAATAAAGTAAAACATGTAAAGACAAACGTTCTATTAAAATTATATCTCCAACAGTTTCACTCTTACTTTTGTTTCAAACTAACAATTCCGAAACAAATTGTCCTATGAATAATTTTCTTGAATTCCAAACTGATGGGCTATTATTTTCCTGTCTGGCCTGAAATCTGGAATCCATGCACATCAAGAAAAACTATTTTTCTAAAGCTCCTGTCACACTGCAGCCTTTGCAATTGTTTAAGATTGTTACATCTTACCCCTGGTGTCTGATTGCATGCACAGATGAGTGATGTATCAAATACTGTGATTTTGCTCTGAACAACAACAGGCAGCATCTGTAAGGATCAGTTGAAGAGGTGTTAATGTGCTTAGAAAAATGAAAAAAAACAAAAAAAAACAAAAACAAAACCAGGACACAGTGTACAATGTCTTCCTCGGGGCACAGTAACTAATACAAGTCATGCTGTAGGTCATGTTTCTATCTTTTATTTGGATCTTAACCTGCTCCAGAGCAGTTCAGTGTTAGTTTCCACAGAGATCTACTTAAACAGAAAGTGAACCATCTTCGTGATACTAAAAACCCACCTTTCTAACCCCCTCAACCAGCTTCATAGTAGCGGACCCCTGATTTTGCTACAGCTAATTCATCTACTGATTAATCAATTAACAGAATGTCAAAACTGTACAGTGCTAGTGCAGCTCTAGAGATGCTTTTGCCATTTAATGCTTGAATGGCGTATTTTAAAGGCAACGTGATGGTGTTTTGTTCCAACTTAAAAAAATAAACCTCACTGTAACTTGTACTTTAGCATGTATAGCATTTGTACAAATAGATAAGTTGCTGTATTGTCTGGCCTTCCTTTTCAATGTCCTTTGTCATTATTGTTTTGCTGCAGAACCACGATGACGGCACATAAGTATCTGTCATCTCCAACAACAGTCGTGAGCCCTGTCTATTCATTATCACCCGTGAAATTTGGCGAGTCAGGCATAAAATTGAAATGAAGAGCTGATCTGTACTGCGACGGCTCATTTCCTTACTCTACATCTCCACATTAATTCTAATTATGCACAAGCTGTCCCCACTTCCCTTTCTCCAAGAGGTTTCTGTGTCAGGGTTTCTGTCAGCGGTGCCTTTCCGTGATAAAGTAGCAGGGAGCGCCAATATTCCTCATTGTCACAGATAGGCTTCACGCACATCTGGAAGCCTATTTATCAGCACCGCCAGCCCTAGACAGCACACCGCGTTACACCGGTACGTGCCCACAAACAAGGCCGAGACACGCTTTAATATGAGCAGCTACCAATATGAGACAAAACATTCTGTTACACTATGCACTGCATGCACCAGCTCCTGCCAAAACACAGCTACTTATCAAAACAAATGAGCTCTGGATGAACTGTGAGGGAATCTACAGGAATATTTCAAAGCTGCACTATTTTTACCTTTTTTTTTAACTCCAACTTCATATTTGATAATGTCCAGATTTTTTTTTGTCTATACTTACAGTCCTTTAGTAATGATACCGTAAATTGATTTTATATTATTTAGATAAACTGCACTGAATATCTTTTAAAACTTTTATTATACCTTGGACTTAGTAGAAATCTGTTGTGAAAGTTTAAAGAAACGTCCAAAGGCTCGAAATTTTGTTAAACAAACGGTGCTGGATGTTGGGTTAAAAGTAGATGGAAGAAGAAGGAAGATCTTAAGGAACAAAAAGGAATTTAGAAACAAACGACAGTCTAAATCACATCCCTTCAAGGTTTCTAGTTCAAGTCTGTTTTCACATATGTTTGTTAAATTATACGATGAATTTTGGAAGCTATAGGTTTTTGAAAATCTGCAACAACAAAAGATTTTGAAACTATGCTAATTTATGAACTACACAAGCATCAAATGTGATGACACCCCCACATCCACAATGTCAGAGATTGATCAAGACAGACACAGCAGAGGCATATCGATTATTTATTTATTTATTTATTTATTTTTCTAAATAAGGAGAGGCTTGATATAATTTTTTAAGTCAACAAACAACATATTTGAAAATAACAGCAAGACATTAAAAGTGTGTGATTTCTTTTTTCTTAAACTAGAAAAAACTAGATAAACTTTTTGATTATCTACTTACCATGTTCTTATTAGACTAAACAAGACCTCAAGATGTAATATATTATTATTATCAAGGATTTTACATCTGCTCCCATTGAAATAAAGGACGCTCTGTTGTTGGTCCCTATTTCTGCATTTATTACACCTACTTACTCAAACAGCGTGTACAAGAAACATTTATATAAGGAATAATTTAATAATTTTATTTAAATTTAACTATTTTAAAATTACTATTTATACTTACTTTTTTATTCTATAATTTTTATAAAAAATTTAATATAAAATTTTTTTTTAAAATTACTATAATAATTTTTTTTATATTTTTAAAAATAAATATTCCTTCATCTTTACAAGTGTAGACGTGACCTCAGCTACATGAAGTGTTCAAGAAAGGAAACCAAATATAAGTAATATTATTAATACAAAGTCTGATCAGAATAAGGAGACAAACATGAATAGAAGACAGGATGAACAGCACGTGGTGATAAAAGGATGTATTCATAACTTATTAAATGAGCTTTTCCACTGTATACACTGCACATTTAATTTCCGTCTTCTCGTCTGGAGCCGGCGCTCAGGTCATTCTTTTACAAAGTCAAATTATATGCACCACTGCCTCAGAGACAAGTCTCCAGAATTAGCATGTGAATATATTGTGAGCCAGTCCTCACACCAGCAAATACTTAGCTAACCATCCACACTGAAAGTCTGCATCACTGCATTTGAATGAGAACCTGACTTTATTTTGTCATGTCTAAACATTCGTCATTGCTCAAGGTTACAATAAACCATTTATTAAACTGTAATAGATTTTCTAGTGGTATTTTGGAACAGAAATTGACCTGAACAAGCCGCTCACTGTCTGATGAATGATGTTTCATGAGGATGCATTACTCTTTTTCACACACTGCACTTTGATCTAATGTAATTTGAGAGCAAATTTTCCTACTAAATGGCTTTTTTCTTGTTTCTTCTCAAGAATAACATGGTCATACACTTTAGTTAATGATAAAGCTTTGGTTCTTTGGCAATCTTCAGATAATTGCATAACTAAACTATATATATATATATATATATATATATATATATATATATATATATATATATATATATATATATATATATATATATATATATATATATAATCTAAGCCAATAAAGTGAGTTTGGCTAATGTCTTAAATTTGATTACTGACATCCTCACGGTATTCCTGTTGATTCATGAAGTAACAGTAACAATTGAAGACAAGAAAATATGTCTTTTATTAATTTATCTTAATCTTAAAATATTCATACAGTTCAACATATCCAATGAAATGTTCCAAAGACAAATACATGATAGCCTTTAATTATTTCCAGTAGACAGGACATTTATAAGAAAAGATGGAAGAAGTGAAGCCTGGACACAGAGGTTATGTAAGGACACTGAAGTCTTCCACACTAATTAATCACATCCTGCACTCAGACATCAGCAGAGCATGACCTCTCTGGCTTTGGCTAATTCCTGGATATAATTAGTGAAAAAGGTCAGTTCACCTGCCCTCTGTACTTCTCTATGTGCATTTTTCACAACCTTATTGTATTTGTGTGACATAACCATCTTCCACACCTGACAGAACACCTCAAACAGAAAGATGGGACAGCAGTCGAAAGGCTTGTTTTCACTGAACCAATACAGAACAGGTCGGATCAACATGGGTAAGTGTCCATTGCCAAAAAGTGTACTAAGTGTCGCCCAAAAAGTGCACTGTACACTACTAATACTTTGGGACACCCTTTGGCCCTTGGTTCCATCAGTGTGGTCCACTTTCGAAAAAAAGTGATGCTAAACACAAACGTCTGTTGATTAGACACACAAAAAGTGGCAAATAAAACACACAATAAAAATGCATAGAAATAATATATGACCTGTTTTCAGATTTTATGTTGCAATTGTGAACTGAAAACTTTGCATTGTCTTTCAACATTGCATTAATCTACAAACATAACTTCAGAAACAGTCTCCTTCTTCGTCAACTGTTTATTGCAGCAGCATACCTCTAATACCAATACTAATACTAAAAAAAGTATGGATGTAAAGTTGTCCCATTTTATTCCACAGCAGGAGGTATAGTTCTCTATAGTTCTTCTCTTAAAGGGAGTATTGTATGAATTAAAAGTAAACAACTCTTTGCTGCTCTGATTGGATACAACGGTAGTTATTCATAGATGATAAACCCAGTCACCGACCAGTTACTCCTTTAAATTTTCCTTTAAACTTTCCAATTTGATTCATTTCTGCGCTACAGCCACAGTCTGTTTCTTAATCTTACCAACAACAGAAACAATCCCAGTTTGAGCCTACCATCCTCAGCCCAAGTCTCTAGTCTTATTATCCTCACAAGGTCACAGCTGGACTATCATTACCGCGGACCTGCTTGTGGATGTGCGATTCATTGTGCCTTCTTTAAATGATGTGGCTAATTAACTCTGCCATAGTCACCGTAAGGCATTTACTAAAGTCTGTTACTAATCAAAACCCCATCATCGGCCATCACTCCATCATCTCCAATCATCATAAAGTTTTATCGCTCCATATTTAACTCATGCATTCAAAAGCTTGTTTAGAGATTGAGACATCAGACGTGGCTAGCATGTGTATTAGTATTATTATCGGTATTGCCTGAAGAAGATCTATAGATTTTTTTATTTTATTTTTTTTAATATGTAAATAAATCTCATTATTGCAATTTATAAAGTCTGTTCAAGTCAAACTCTAAGTCATGGCTTTGATCCTCAGGCCGGCTGACTCTCTGTCTTTCTGTGAGGAGTCTGCATGTCCTCCAAGTGTTACTATGGGTTCTTTTCGGGGCCCTTGCCTTCTTCCCACCATCCAAAGACATGCATGTGAACTGAACAATCTAAATATATATATATAAATGATCCTCTCGCCTCATCTTTTGCCACCTTCTCAGGCAGTCTCATCCATCCGAGGTCAGGTCCTCTGCCTGGGAGCTAAAGGGTTCTGCACAGTTTCTTGACCGTTCCTAGGACTGTGCTCTTCTGGACTGAGATGTCTGATGTTTTTCCTTTCCTTTCCTTTTTTTGTCCATCACCACAAACAACAGAAAAAATAGCAGGGCGCAGTGGCTCAGTTGGCAGAGCAGGACAATAACCGGAAGGCTGGCGGCTCGATTCCCATTCCCTCCCCCTCATACATTCACACATGCATACATTACATTGTGTCAAATACAATGTAGTTTGGTGGTGGTTGAAGAAGGCTTATTATTCCAATAGGGTATCTGATGACTGGCAGGACATAGCTGTTAATTGCCCGGACCTTGTTTTTGCCATTGAGCTGACTCATTAGGACTTGTCTTACTTGTTGTAGGTATTGGCTGTTGCTGCATTTCTTGTGGCTTCTTCAAAGTTTCCATTTGCTTATAGGATTCCCAGATACTTGTAGCTCTCCTCAATATCTGCTGTTGTGCCTTTTGGGAGTGAGACTTCTTCTGTATGGACTATCTTCCCTCTCTTTGTCACCATCCGACCACACTTCTCAAGTCAGAATGCAGTATCATTGTAAACCCTGGTTGTGTGGATCCGTGAGTCAATGTCTCATTCACTCTTGGAGTAGAGCTTTATGTCATCCATGTAGGTGACTGATGGTGGCTCTGTTCCTGATTCGGTATCCAAAGCCAGTCTTGGTGATTATTTGAGAGGGTTCAGCCATAGGAATGTATTTAATGTCAATTTTGGTGACATCTAGTGGTGACAGAAGGAATTAGTTTAGATGGGATCACTTTAAAATCCAGTTTTCAGGAGATTTACAAGGGAGATTTTATCATTAAACTTACTAATTTACTAAGCTGTGATCAGTATTGTACTGCGTTAGCTCATTCTAGTCACTGTAACTATATTTCCCAGAATGCTTTACAGAGATTTCCATGGAGTTGACCACCAATCAGGAGCAGCTTCTGTCTTCTCAAAGGAATATAACAAGCAATTATTATTATATTATTATATTTTCCACATAGTTCGACTCTACATTTCTTTTTCGAAGACTTTGTAAAATGGTTTCATGCACCAAAAAGTCCTTTCATCATAATTTGCACATGTATTTTTTATTCCCCTTTAATAGCAATATTAATATTAACAAAACTATACTCCATTCTTTTAGATGAGAATTGAAAGTGCTCCAATTCTATGTCCAGATGCCTTCTCAACCTCTTCCAGTCTCCGCTTTAGGGAAAGTTAGTCTTTATTCAACTCCTTGCTGCTCATCCTTTCTGCCACCTGTCTCACTCGTTTGGAGCAGAGCAGCTGCAGTACAAGAATTATCATGGCAGCGGTTCAGGCCATCTATCCTCTTGGCTTTCAGTGCTACCCTCCAGCACAGCTTCTTTCCTTATTTGCATTCATTAATGGCCTTGTGTGACTCTTGTGCCCTCACTAACCCCAGCAGTATGGCAAGAAAAGACTGGAGCCCAATTTATGTTCACTTTTCACTAGTATTTCTCTTGTTTCACCTCAACCTAAAAGCAACCTATAAGCAAGCATAAATAAGAATTACAGGAAATCAATAATACATGTGGCAGGATATGAGGGAAAAAAAAGTGTTGAATATGCCACATTTATGTTTATCATTCTTTTTTGGTTTTCTGATGTGATGCACATAACAGGTCACAATAGAAGTCAGTCAACATTTTACAGAAAATCAGTAGGAGTAAAGGGGAGAGTGAAATTAGAAATGAATGAAGCTATATTCTTGTGGTTTAAATTCCAGGTGAGTGTCATGTACGAATGATAACCACTGGAAGAGTGCCAGAGATAGGTTTTTGTTTAAATCACATGACTGGTGCAAGTGTAAGGACGGTGGTTGTGACGCTCTACACAAGGTGCAATAAGAAGAGATCTATGGTGTTATGCTCAAGTTTATACATGTTTAATATCCCATAAAGTCATTGTATATTGTGCAAAATGTCTTAAATGATTGTGTTCTCTATGTTTTACAGCAGCACAAAAAGTTTCTATCATTAAAACTAGTTGCATTTGTCTGGATTTAACATAATAGGAGCTGGTGGTGGAAGAGTAGGGGGCTGAGTAAGTGGGGGGCAGTCTTGTGTCAGTGCATTTCATTTCTTTCCAATCAGATGTCCAATATCAGCTGACAAGTCAGTATTTTCCCATCATGCACTTAGCTGTGCAGCCACTTAGACGGCTGCTCTCGTTTTGATCTCATAAGGTTTCCGTCATTGGTTTCATCAGAGTAAGTCAGCATCAAGTCGGGCACAAATCTCGGTGTGCAATGCGTTCCAATCAAGACTGATTGAAACTGTGCAGGTCTAGCTGAAGTCGTATGCACCTCATGTGTCATGCCCCATTCACAAACGCTTTACAGCCACCCCTTGTAAAAAAAAACAAAAACTAAAATCTAATAAGCAAGTGTGGAAAGTAAATGTTTAGAGTAGTGTAGTATAGTTTATAGGGGATTTTTTTATTTTTTTATTTTTAATGACAACCAAACCAGTCTAACATGTTTCTGCTGATGTCTATCATGGTCTGCCCATGACTCAGAGGAACAGCACCTGTCATCTTCACTCAGTTTTGGTAAAACGCTTTTTAAAGCAACAAATATAAATAATACTTTTGTGTCATCACATTTACATTGAACACTTGTTCATTAGTCAGCTATAAAACTCCTATAGGTCACTGTAGTGTCTCAAGTAAAATTTAGAACTTTAGTGAAGATGTTAATAATACATGAAAAGAACTGTAAAATAACAGCTTTCCCCACAGAACCGCAAATTTATGTAAATTAAATGTTTTTTCCACATTATTTTAATTAGGGTTTTCTATCTTAATTTCAGGAGTTTTGTTTGGCAGTCTCTTTTTTTTTTTTAACAGTGTACTATTTTATTCTCAGTACAAATAATTTGCGGTCTTTGTTAAAATCAAAATGATAATTCACAAAATTATCCAAAAACATAAACTTGGTGTTAATAACTTAAGAAGATTTATTTTTTATTCCATAAAAAATGAGCTATGAGAGTGCTAAAGTATGCCCCAGTGTTCTGCCTGACCCTGTTCTGTTTTAATCCTCATTTCTTTGAGAATCCCAAGAGAACTAAAGGCCAGTGCCATCTGTTTCAGTGTAATGCCCACAAGAGACTTTTTCTTTAAAAAAAAAGGACCTGAGGTAAAAAGATGCTCATTTCTCACACGAGGGTCACTACGATGAACTTAGAACAGAGCAAGAGGCAGAACATCGACCTACATCGTCTGAAGGGTCAGGCAGCAGATGATGCAGTGAGTCTAGGCCACGAGGAGCACCGTTGCATAAAGGAGAGCTCAGATAAGGCCAGTCTTGACCGCGGATAATTGTATCATTTTTCCCATAGCTCTGTCACAGTAGGAGAGGAAACTTAGCGCTTTCTGTTTTAACACCAAAATATATCCTTTCAGAATCAGAGTTTTTTGTAAAGTAAAATAGTAAAAGTGAATAGTACTAGCAACTTCAGAATAGGAGTGTTTTTTGGGAGTTTTTTTTAAAGCAAATTACCTCTTAATATCTTTAGAGTATGCGGCCATAAAATACAAATTATTAACACAAAAAAATACTAACCTTCTGTCAAAATTTTAATTTTAAACTATATTGAAAAGGAGTTTATGGAAAATGCTTAAGGGATATGTTCTTCTAATTTTATATATTTTAAGAAAACCTTTCTAAATAACCCAAACAATTATTTGGTTAAAAACAACAAAACAAAATGAAATTATCCAAAAAAATATTTTGGCAGATGGAATATAACATTATTACACCAGCTAAAGCTATATAAAATTATTCATGGTTATCACTGATGATGCAAAAGGGAATGGCAAAGAAATCTGGCCAAATCGTAACTAATAAATTGGTAGAGAGAAGAAAGACTCTTGTAACTGAACAGTTTCTTCTTTTTGATTACACTGGTCTCATGTTGAAAATTGCCTACAGTCACCCCGATCTTTAAATCTGGTGATGGTTCAAATATAGTCAACTACCAGCCAACCAGCATCCTCCCAGTAGTTTCTAAGGTTGGTAAGCAAAGATTATAAATCAACATTTAAAAAAAGATCACTGTCACTTGCATCTATGCAGGTTGGTTTTTGTGCAAACTACTCTATGGAGTCAGCAAACTGTTCATGGAAAAGGTTAAATGCATGTTTTAAATGCATGTTGGACAAGAATACTTGTCTTTGTGCTGTGTTTTTAGACCTGAAGAAGGCATATGATACTGTCATCTAAATGGACACATTTTAATTTCTCTGCAGATGTCCTTTAATCGCCACTGAAGAGTTTACACAAAAATACATTAAGGATACTGCTAACTACTTCTGTAGTTTTCTTACTTAATCTACGGTAAACAACACAGCAGCCAACAAAAAAAAAACCCCAGGAAACCCGGGGGGGGGGGGGGGGGGGGGAAACCCCCAACAAAAAAAAAAATGGGGAAATTTTTTTTTTTTTTTTTTTTTTTTTTTTCTTTTCTTTTTTTTTTGGTTTTATTTATGGGTTTTGAAAAAAACATTTTAACCCATGACTTATCTTAAATCCTCTTTGTACAAACGTGTTTTTTTTTAGCAAACTTCAATCCTCCATTTTTAATTTTTTGTTTTTTTATATTTAATCTCTCAGGTTGACATTTGCTGATGAAACCTACGAGTACATCTCAGAGCACATGTGTCATCTGTCTGTTGACTGGTTTACATACAGTATTGCAGCCATTTTTACACCTTTTTTGATTTCTCCTACCAGTCAAAACCCAGTCTACAGCAGAGCCAACAGGATGCCTCTAATTCTCTCTCACAGCAGTGTCACAACCTGAAAGCCACCCTGCTATGAAACACTGCAGAGCACATCCAGTGAAAGGGATATGTTGACTAGTACAAGTGAGGAACTATTCTTAAGGTTCATAAAGTCAAGAGGGTTACATGTGGTGCTTGCTTTGGGGTATAGTTTTTGCGAGACAAATCTGTTGGGCTTTTATCAAGCATAACTGGGTGAAAAGGCCTGGAGGTAATCCTGCTGATGGGGGATGCTGACAGCACTGACTTGGCAGCCTTCATGCCTGCCTCGTTTAAAGTCTAATCTGAGTCCGGGCGTAAAGAAGCTTGACTGATCATCTGGATCACCATGTTAATTCATAGGGAAGAAGAAGACAAGTCTTATTAGAAATACAGCCAGACCTGCAATGCTGGCTTTTACTCATGACACTCAGCTTCTTGTTACTGTTAGTGGCACTTTAAGGTTAATAGTGTTGGCAGTACGGCATTCTGTGTTCCCTCACTGCAGCAAAAATACAGGTTCAAATGCAGTGAAATGTCACTCCTGTCCCTTCCAGCCATTTGATAGAAAGAAAGAAAAAAATAAATGAATTAATTGGGTTGGTTTGAGTAAAAAGACAATTACACTTCCAAAAACGGGAAGTGGCCACTCTACTAATAAAAAGGATGTAGTATGACTGCCAGGAAAGTAGTGCACTGTTAATCCCACTGTTGCTAACGCCACAGTCATTGTGCACAAGAGGAAACCATGGCTGAGGTCTGCCCCAAAACAAACAACTTTTTAGAACTGAGCCCTCTTGAGTCAGTTTTGCCTTTTTAATCTAAGAAAGTTTGTGTTTAAAAGATAGAGTCTTAATCATTAAATTGTTTAAATCTGGTTTGAAAGAGAAAGATGAAACATGGCCTAATGAAGCAATTCATTTCAAAGTATACAAACATTTTTGGATTTGTTGTTTAATCAAAACTTGAGCCGCATGTCTGAGAGTATGAAGTTTTGCTCGCTCAGTGCAATAACCCTCTGGTGTTTTCTTGAGCAGCACTGACAAACATTGGCTCAACGTGCATGCACTAGTAATAAACATTTATGGAGCACAAATACACATTTTGCAGTTGTAACTGTGACATAATTTATAAAAATAAAAAACATCTTTTCACTGAGGCCATCATGATTACAGTTCACACAACAACAGTTAAGCTCGTTCTGGCCTAGCCACTTGGTACATGCTTCCCAATTCAATCAAGAGTTAAATATAGAGACACTTAGAAACAAGGACCAGTGGACAGAGAATACAGACTGGAGTACAGAAGCAGGATGGCCACACTAAAGCAAGAAATTGGCTGAGAGATGAACATGCAAGATTCTGATTGGCTGGAAATAAGAGCTTGGCTGAATGATGTCAGAGGTGACACCAGTGAGAGTCTTCATGATTGGATTAGGATTTATTTCAATCAGGAAAATTGGAGTGCATTGTATAGAGTAGAGGTGTGGTGCTTGGCCTGAAAGTGAATGATGCATTGTTGTTGTAATATACAGCACATGCAATACACAACATGAATAATGTAACATTGCAATGTAACTGCACTCATTTCCTACCACTTTTCCTGTTAATGTGTGTGTCTCTGGCACCAAGACTCATGATGAATCAATGCAATGTAATTGCTGCTATAGTTTTGGCAATGAATTATATCAGATAAAATCCAGCTGCACAAACTTTCCTTAACAACTGTCTTTCAGTTTTATTTACATCCACTATTTACCACAAACAATCACAATCATCATGATATTCATTCATTTTCCACTTTATGAGACTTTGGAGTCTATCCCAGCTGCTTTGAGCATGAGGCGTGTACAGCCTAGACAATCACTGGTACTGTCATTTATTCACATTTTTACACTACATAACAATTCCATCAAACATCTTTGAATATTCAATGATAATCTCTATTCACAGAATGCATTCAGGAGACACTATACTTGTGTCTCCTGAATGTTTCCTTCTGAATTCAGTGAACTCTGCTGCACCGAACACCCACACTGACCGAGTCACTGCCATTTCAGCTAAACCTAAGGTTGTTTGGAACATTTTGTCTTTGAACCGAATGAAGTCAAAGTCAAGGCAAAAAAAGATAAGCACGATATCTATAGCCGTGGGGTCTAGATTAGTATTACACCACAGAACGTGTCCCTGTGTTCAGTTGGAAAAATTAGGCTTTGTTTTCAATTAAAGGGAGCATAGTTCAAGAGAAATAAAAGACAGTATGGTGTAAGAAAAAGGTGAATGTGGGACTTTTCCTTCCCCCTTAGGTAGCTTCAACTTTCCTGGCACAGGAAGAAAAGGAAAATCTTTTTGTTGAGAAGTAGATTCAATCTTTAAAAGTGCCGATCGTAACGTAACACAGTCATTTTAAGCAAAGGATACTCCCCCGTGGAGTATCCTGTAGAGTTTGTCGCCATATGTGAGTTTCCGGAAAGCTGCTTGATTGACAGGATATCATCACAGCGGAGCGAACAGGCACCGAGTCCAGGTTAGTACAGCGAGTCCCCAGTGCACACACACGCACTCTGCTACACCTTACGTCTGCATGACTAATGAAGTAAGCCAAGATGGCCGGGGCAAGGCTCGAGGAGGGAGATTAGGGGAGAAGACAAAAAGCCTCCTCTTCTGGGGGAGTAATCTTACGCTTGTTCAATCTGCCCACGTTACCTTGCACTGTTACGTGATATAAAGAGCGACACAATGCTGGCCAGTGTTGATGTGGACGAGGAGGGAGGGGGGGGAAGGGGAGGGGGACGGGGCTGTGATTGAGGCCCCGCTTTGATTGTCCATGAAACAATGCTGATTACAAACTGATGAACTAAGTACTATCATCAAGCAGACACAGAAAGAGCCCATTAGAGCTCCATTGTTCAAGAGACATTGAGTGATTATAATAACATACTTATAAACAAAGGAAATGCAGTATAAAAAAACAACAAAAATGCTGGAACACAGTGCCCTTCACCATTATTGAAAAATGCTACTACGTTATTATTTGATTTTAATGCAATATTAAATGGAATATTACTCAGTGGAGAAGTACAATTGCATTTACGGAATGTATGAGGAAAAAAATAATTGTATAAAGAATAATATGAAGTACCAATGAAAAATGAACAGACTAATGCCACGTTTTAAATAGAATTGAAATTGCTAAGAAATGAGGAAACAACTGTGTAGAAATCTGGATCTTTTTTGAAAATAATCACTTTAATAACCACAAAATAGTCAGTAATATTTAAGGTACTGAAATATGATGGGTCAATACTTTAATGTTGAGACTCCACGGCCGCAGCTGATCTAGTTGCTAGTTTTAACATGAAACCTCCAACAGAGTACACATGCTCAATTCTGAAGGGCACTATTGCATCAGTCATATTTTTTTTTCCATGTACTGGAGAACATAAACAGTAAAATAAAATAAAATGTGCACACTTTCTCATGCTTTTGTTTACGTCACGGGGTCTAGAGCTGCTTAAGGTTTTACTTCACACTTTTCCATTCACACTCACATGCAATCATTATGTGACATTAATAGTTTACCTTGACATACATATTTTGATTGGTTGGATGAAGCTGAAGAGAACCTTCAGAGGGACATACAGAAAGCAGGTTTCTTGGGATCAATTCCCTGACCTTCTAGCTGTGAGGCAGGAGTGCAGACCACTCACTGAAAAAAAAATATGTAGGTAGTTTTCTATTATTGAGCAAATGGTCTGTCAACAATTTTATGTTTATACTCTTTGAATTATTTAGTTATTTACCTTATTATTCTTCATCCCAGAAGCAAGTGTAGTGGGGTTAGCAAGGTAACTTTATTTCTCCCTCCCTGAATAGGAAAATGTAACCTGTCCTAGTTTGTACTAATTTGTAAAAGTTTAATTGGTGTCACAAAAAGCAATTTCAAAACAGCATGGTAGCTAAATAACAGCAGCACCTGTGGCTTTGATTAAGTAATTTCCCTAATGAAATTTTACTTCAATGTGTTGCTCTGTCTAACAGGATTTTGGGGATGTTCAAAATTAGATTGCACACATTTAACAGGTCTGCCCAGATTATTGGTATTATTCATCAAACACTCAGCAGATTAACTTCATGACATCTCATAGCATCACTATCACATTAACATACGAGCATGTGAGAAGCTAATCTTACAATGTTCACTGAGACCTTGCCCAGCAGTTTTGCTCATTAGGTCTTTTTAAAAAAAAGCTGCATTATCCGAAGTTGTCTTCATTCACAGTCCCAATCCCAACAACAGCATGTAAAACTGAACCAACTTGTTACTGGAGCATTCTAATGCACTAGAATTGCAATCACATCAAAATTGAATTTAGAGTTTACTTTAAACTTCTCTCTGTGTGTTCAGTGTCAACCTGAAGCAATCCTGGAGTTGTTCTTGCCTTGTTAAAAATCTATCAAAGGGATTGCCAACATTGTTCTGTGTTTCACTTTGCTTCAGTTTTCTCTATTTGTTTCTGTATGTTTTATTTTTTGTGCTCTGTGTTCATAGACATAGCCAGTGCTGGAATAGATACTTTTTCTGTATTATCCATAAGTTAAATGTTGACAAACCGTCATAGAATCGAGACCGTAATTAGCCAAAGCTTCTACTATGTGCTTAAAATTCTCATCTTCTCAAAATCTTTCATAATAAAGCCTAGATGACATCTTGTGGTCTTGTTTCATTGCAGATGATGATTATTAAAATATGATGATATATATGACGATTAAACAGTATTGGAGTATTTAATGGGTTCATAATGTCACCTTATACATAATACTGTGTGTTATGTGCCAGGCAGGTCTAGGGAAAATAGTGGCACAACAAAAGCACCAGTAAGGATAATGAAAAAACAAGAGAGATGTAAGTATGTGTGCCAAAAAGGGCAACTTAAAGTTTATTAACAAAAAAATAAAATAAAATAGATAACAAAATAGGCAATCAAAAATGTAATTAAACAAAAATAGCCAATTCAGCAATGAAACGATGAGGAACAGGTGAAGGCGTGGCACTGGACCCTCTAGTCCCCTAGTTGTGGCGGCTTCTGTCTTTTATGTCCAGCTGAGGCGCAGCAGCGTTCAGATCAGCTGGGTGTCACCTGAGGGGCAGGGACAAGGAGAGAAGCACAGCACAACAACAAACTAACGGCATATGGGCTGTAACACTGTGACATACGGTTGTGGTAATATTAGCTGATGACTAATGAATGGGATACAAATATACCTTAAAGGCACACTCACAAGGGCCAGGTAGACCATGTTGTGCCTGAATCCAATGTTCCCCACTCCCATGTCCACCAACTGGTCACACTGCCACATCCCATGGCATGACCCATAAACCCACCCTGACCCCAGTTCCTGTCACTCATTCATTTGTACATGTGATGGACTATTTGTCATTGTACAATATATAACTGTCCTGTACACATCTATTGCACGGCCTGTCCATCCTGGTTTCTCTTTTTTCCAATTTTTTTTTCTGTTCCCTGATGGAGGGTCTAAGGACAGGAGGTTTTTTATACATTATGTTTTTCTATTTTCTGCTTATTTGTTTTGTAAAGCTCTTTGAGATAACTGCTATTGTGCTATTGGGTTATAAATAAAAGTGAATAAAATAAGTCAAACACGCCATGTTTTAAAGTGTGAAACATACGCAGAGTACAGATGCCCATTGTAAGAGCTCCCAAAGAGGGCATTCACAGTCCTGCTTTGTTCCCTAAAACATTTTTAACATGTGTTCAACTGCCGAACTAACTGAACCAACAAACCTCCCCTAACTCTAAATCTAGAAGTAAAACACTAAAATGTCCTCAGGGAAGGTGGAGAGAAAAAGCTGGTGCAGTCTGTTTGCTGTGAGCTGTGTATTTGAGTGTGTTTCCACTCAGACTTCACAGCTCGGTGGATACTGAAGACAGAGTGCCCTGCTTCTTTCTCCGCTCTCATGTGGGACATAGAAAATGGCCAGCAGTACTAGCAATCTGTGCACAAATTCAATATTCCTCTCATAAATCTTTGGTTCTTATAATGGAGACAAAGCACAAGCGAGCATCTGGGTCGAAGCTACATTGAAGGGGTGAAAAATTTGTTTCCCTTTGCACCTCAAATGCTTCTCCTATTTGGGTGATCAATTTATCGTGCAAGCACATGATCTTCTTCATTTTCTTTTTCTGCAGCAGTACTTCTGTATCTTGTGCGGCATTGATATATTCCCTACATTTACACTCGCAGTAAACAGGCCATGTAGCAGTGGGTGTTTCGATTCAGTGAGCTATTTTTATGTGAACGCAGGCCTGCAGAGTAGGGTTGGATCAGGACTATTGTTCTGCAAGAACTAACAACTTTTCAATGTGTTGCTTTGTAGTGGGGGTGGATCTATGAGGGGGCGCTCTCTCAACTCAGAGGAACCTTTTACTTCAATAAAGGAAGACTAACAAATGCCTTTGTAGGATTCATATTGCATATTTTTAGCAAGCAGACACACTATATTTTAAATAAAGCTTTAGTCGTTCAAATCTTGGGCTGTAGTCAAAGAAAACTAAAATCCCCTTAGACATCCACTAATTGACTTACAATATCACACAAGCACTCATCCTTTTGTCTCTTCCTGGGAGTGGCTCTGTAATATGCACCTTCTCTTCATGCCACAGAACATGCTGGTGACGGCAAAGAAACAGAAACTGTTGCTCTCTTTCTGTGCAGCATCTTGTGTGAACAAAATGATCTAGTGCAAGTAAAGAGGCAAAGAATCTGTATTAAGTGAAATTAGTTAAACTGTTTTGTACCCAAGTCTATAACACACCCAAAGTCTAGTTCTTTTGGCTAATGTTAGTGTGCTCAAAGTCCTTTTAATCAATGGCATATTCCAGACAAGTGACTGTGGACCGTGTCTTATGTCATGAGAATACACAAAATACACTAAATTAATCACGCTGGGCTTACATTCTCAATTGTGCCATTTTACAAAGTACTCAATGCAATGTTGTGTTTCTTGTAAACATAGGAGTTTATTATCTGACCTGATGACGTAACTGGACCTGGAATGTTTAACGTGTGTGAGTGCATAATAGTTCAAATAAACCTAAACTTATCTAACACATATATCCAGCTTTACAGCATTAGTATAGATTACTACAAACTGCAGCTGCTTTACATACACTTCCAGATTCAGCTGTACAGGTGTGAAAACCTCTTAAATGTATTTCAACATGGACCGAACACTTTCTAGGCTAATGATGTTGAGACATTGATCATTTGTTGTTAGTACAGTTACTGTATTAGTTGAATGTTTCAGTCAGTTGACTTTTTGGTTATTGTTGCTAATTAGTAAAACAAGAAACAGCTCATTTTTGTATTACTCTTCTTTCATTAGCTTTATTCTCCTGTTGATCCCCTTCTTCTGCATACTGTACCTGGAATACTCTTGTCATTCTCACTGGCTTGCATTAAAAAAATCAGGCGACCTGTGCTGTGACTTGAAGCAGTATAGAGGTATAATTTATTTCTGCTGAGTATGTAACAGGAAGCAGCAGGATGAGGAGTTAAAAGCAGGGGGAGGGCACGATGAAGACTTGCATCAGTGGTTTAACTATATTGACATAAAACATTTTGCTGACTTATCATGGTGACTGCTGAGTTTTTATTAATTAATTAAAAGAGGAGTTTAAATCAGTTTATTATAAAAAAGAGAGTTTGGATCCCCAATCCCATGCTTTAGTAAGTTTCTGCTCAGCTTTTACCTCTCCAGTGTCCTTTTTTTATTAAATCAAACCAGACTGCTGTAGTTGAGGGTATATTGTAATCAGTGAGGTAGATTTTGTTTTTTGAAGCTTAAAGTTGTATTTAACGCTAAATTAAGCGAGGCTGGGAAAGCCACTGTTTATGCAACATCTGCCATTATCCAGTACACCCACTATGTCATGTCCAGCTCTGATGTTCATGTTTTGTTTTCAATTTTCAGACATTTTCTGTTTTATGTTGCACAACACAGCATAAAAGGAGAGTTCACAGTGAATGGACTGAATCAGTGATGCTCAAATATTGGTAGATGTACCAATATGCTTTTGTTTAACCGTACCTTCTTAACTGTTTCAACACGATGTGGTGGCTAGCAAAGGAAACAAACTGGAGGTAGGCTATTGTTCAGTGAAGGAAGGTTCTGTATTTTTCGCACTGGCACTGTGCACTTTTCACACTTTTACACTTTTCATGCACTTTTTGTGTGAAATGAACCCTTTAAAGAAATAAATGACCTGGTCATCTCTGTTGCTATAAATGGATTTTTGCCAGATGGATTTTTCCAAACTGTGTAATGAAATGGATTATATTAAATTCTGGAGCAGTATTGAAAGTTTTAAAAACCTTCACGAGTGGATATGAAAGTAATTAAAAGATGGGGAACTTCTTCAAATACTCTGAGAAGAGTGGGACATAAGAAACTTTGACATTGTCACATTTTGCCTTCTTATAGTGCACTGTTGCATAATAAATGACAGTCGGCAATCTTGCACAGAGGAGGTTAAGCACACATGGGTAAGTTTAATTTCTTTATTTTGGTCAACATTTTGATAAATGTCCTTGAGAAATAAAAAAATGCAGTGGAATAATACAACAACAATCATTTTTAGCTATTTCCACTGTCCTTTAACAGTTCAGATATTGTGTCCCAGTGTATTTGCATGATAATGTATACAGTAGTCCCTCATTATAATGCGGTTCACCTCACTGTTTTGCAGATTTTTTTAGTGCAATTTTGCATGCTTTTTTTTTTTTTTACAGTGTATGAACGCGCATTGTGTTCTGCGTCCTGATTGGCTAAGGGAGAACTCGCGCATTGTGTTCTACGTCCTGATTGGCTAAGGGACCATTGTCAATCAGTCTCCTCCGTGCAGTGTCTCCTGTACAGTACAGAATGCGTTCGGCCAAATTTACATAAATGTTCGATCGCTAGCAGTGTGACTCTGAAGTGCTGTATGTTTGCAAGTTTAAAATAAAGCTGACTACTTCGCGGATTTCACCTATTGTGGGTAATTTTTAGAACGTAATCCCCGTGATAAACAAGGGACCACTGTATGTAATGAGAATTTTAAATGTACACACTACTATGTGATCTACAAACAGAAAAAAGAGTCAATAATCCAGCCCAAGCGATTTTTTTCTTTCTGAGCAGAGCAGATTATTTTCTCAGTGGGTGTAGGTATTCTCACCTTGGTGTTAGCTTCTGTGGCAAAATATTATCAAAGATAGCTGTCATGGTCAGGGTCAGCTTCTCATGGCTATAAAATGGGGAGGATCTATTATCAAGTCCAACAGCTGCACACTGTGACAATCTCAACTTTTCCATTACAGCCATGCCACTGAGGACACTGCTGCTGGAGTGGAATCTCAATGAACACTAAATGAATGAATAGCATTTCCTTTTGATATTTGAAGGCAAGATAAATACAAAGAGAACATTGGTTGTTTCAGCTTTGTTGCTGTAGTTTCTCAATACAAAATGAAAGACTTTGAACCTTGACTAAAGTGCATATACCAAACTAAAAAGACTGAATCAAAAACCAACTACAAGGACATCAGGATCAATTTAAATTTGATAACAAATCAGTACCCTGTATGTTTTGACAGACAATTGACTGTAGTGGATGGAAGCCTTAGGGATCTCATCAGCTTTGCACCAGTGATGTTTGTGTAACAGCAACACTGCTTCAGAAACCTTCTGGAAAAAACACAGTTTGTCTGAAATCAAAGCCTGTAGCAACTGTGACAATATTAACCTTCTGGGACTCTTATTACTCCTTGTGAGGCATGCAGGTTGTCAGAGAAGTCCGAGCCCACATTTTACATAATTTGTGTTTGATTTCTTTTGTCAATAAATGTTCTAGTGTTCTTTGTTTTTGAAAGGGGGGTGTGGTCAAAGCAATCTAACAGCAGCTGAAAATGATAAGACATACAGTAGTTGTGTTGAATAGAAAATATTTTTAGTGATTGTTTTGGAAACAGAAGCTACAGCCAGTAACTAAAAATAATATTCATTTAATACTGTGACACTAATAAGTTTGACAATGACTATACTGTATATTTCAATTGCACCCACCCAATGCGTTTCTTTAACTCCTCATGCTTATTCTCCAATATTTTTGCCCCTGGGTCAGCCTGTCTTTCACTTATTTTTAAGGTGCCTTTCTTAAAGTACCATCAAACTTCTGCATAAAAATAATAATCCAAAATCCATGGTAAAAATGCATGAACCTTCCCATGAAGTGCATTTTTTATTTAAGGCACTATCCAGCTTATTGGCCAGGTGCAACTCTTTACAAACTTTTATATATATATATACATATATATATATATATATATATATATATATATATATATATATATATATATATATATATACACACACACACACACACACACACACACACACTTTGATTCACAAAGCACTAGACGCTTCTTGGCCTTTGTAACAAAAATACTGAACGATAGATTGTAAAATAAATGTATACAAAGCTTATAGCACTGTAGCACTAAGGTTTACAGAGCACTTGAACACTACATTATGTTGATAACGCTCATTGACCCATCTTGTTTCCAAAAGAAGACAGAGTGTGGTTTTTATCCCTAGTCTGTTATAGTCGGCTACTTTGGGAATATCCACGAGCTCTCCACTTCTGGAAGTGGAGCTTTGGTGTGTTTTTTTAACACTAACGTGCCAAAGCCCAGGTCCGCACAGATGCCCTTGTGGGGTCAGTCATGTTCTCTCACGCTGTCTGTGTGTGTCCAGCCGTGTGCCTCAGGTGTTATTATGCTCTGCAGCTGCAGAATTTGAGACTGAGATGAACCCCAGCGGACAGTGACGATCCTATCAAAACTCTGAAACACACACATCCTCTGAATTTGTGGAGTAAACCTAGATGCTATTGTACTGCTAGTTTATAATTGTGCAAATCAATTATTACGATTTATTGAGGTGCAGGACATGCACGCGGTGCCTAGACCTACCAGCTTAACCCGTGTGGGAGTCTAATAATGGTTAATAACTGCCATAATGAACAGTGTTTATAATGAAAATATGACCACCCTCCTTTGTTACATTTTAACCCTTTAAAGACAAGCCTGGTCAGTGCGATCAAGAAACCATGAACACTTTCTCTCCAATTCTTATGCGCAAGGATACAGTCCTCTGTGAATATTAATCAGACTTAATATAGGGAATTAAAAAATAAAAAAAAGAGCCGCAAGAGGGGTGCTGAAGAGCTGCATGGAGAGATGCCTGACCTAGGACATGCTGGAGAGACCATGTCTCTAAGCTGGCCTGGGAGCACCTTGGTATTTCCCCAAAAGCGCACCTAGGGTGAGGGAAGTCTGGGCATCTCTGCTTAGACTGCAGCCTCCGCATGGTCACGGCAATCTTATCGGCGGAACAAAATAGATGGATGGATGGATTGGTTGATCTACTGTTTTTATTGTCTGTCAAATGCAGTGCTGTGAGAGGCAGAAATAGGAGGGTCTAAGAGAGCAGACAGACGGAGAAGGAATAGATGCTCTGAATGGTGTCAGCAATTGGCAAATAAAGTTTGACATATGGTTAGTCTGGATAAATCCAGACAATGAGCGAGAGGGGGCTCATTGTTCACGAGTCTCATGAGTCTTTGGGGTCATGAGTCTTTGGGGTATGTTCATATTATGTGTTCATATTTTACACTTGATAGATGAGAGGACTATGTTTATGTCTGAGTTTTTAATTTATTATTCTTTGCTTTTCTTTAGGGCATTACGTGCCCTGCTGCCCTCTAGGCCAGCTGTTGTTAAGGGGGGATAAGGGCCATTATGAAGAGCTTTGGTAACCAGAGAGACAAGTCCTGAAAAGAAAAGTCTGTTTGGACTACACCTTACTCTACAGCTGCATGAATAATTACACAGCATTTATTTAGGTTTAGGAATACAATAAACTTTACATTTCCAACAATTTAACTATAAAAAATAAATGTCAAATGAATGTCACCACTGCTAGCACTCTGTGAGAAGAGATAGCTGTGCCTTTCACTGGTTTGAATAAGTGCATTGTGGGAATATTCTTGGCAGCTGAACTTCCAGTGAACTGAAACAATTCTGGCACTGGGACATCCAAAAATATGTGTGACTCTCCCGGCAGTGCTGCGCAGAATTAGATTGAGACCCTTCTACAGTACATGACTCCTGGACTGTGGAGACAGGAGCAATGAGCAGACTCTCTATTTAAATATAATCTGTATGCACTGAAGCCACTGGCAGGTCTCGACAACCCCTGCCTCGTGAGTGAGACATGTCATCTTCCTGACATTTTCTTGTGTATGTTGCATGTTGGCTGTTGCCCAAGATTTGACAGTGACAGTGCTAACATGGATGTGCAAAGTGACAACTGGGAATAACAGATGAGGTTTTCTCGATAGAGCAAATGAAGCCATGTGTATGTTCAAAAAAAAAAAAAGAGAGGGAGAGAGGTATGAGCACAAGGGAGATGGAGAGTAATCTGCTAGAGCCGGCACAACATGGATCGGCCCAGAAAATCCTCCTCTGTGAGATTGCTGCAGGTTAGGCAGGCTGCCAACAGAGCCTTTGGAGATAAACCAACAGTATGTTTACAGTATGTGAAAATAGAGCATGGACATGTTTTAAATGTCTCATGGTAGACAGTTACTGTCAGTGTGTATGGCCAAGTATTCCTGAGTGTATTTGATTCTATGTGGGCCTGTTTGTTTACATGTACACTATACTCTATGGTCTAGCTAACAGCAGCAGCACCACAGATTACTAAACCAGTCTGTAAGAAGGTGAATTACACTTGAAATATGTGACAATATTTGATTTGTAAACTGTGGTTTAATACCTTGATAACCTGTAACTCACATTTTAGACTATTTAAAAGAATCTCTACAGCAGGACTGAGCTCTGACACAGTTTCCAACATATTTGTGGTAATATGTCCCACCAAAAGTCCTCTATCCATGTGTCTCATTGAAAAACAAAACAAAAAGACATCAATGTGAGCTTTTATTCATTGCATTGCATTATAGACACATTAATAAATGCTCAATTTGCCTGTCTATTTATAATATACACATCACACAAGTTTTTTGTAAAGTGATAACAGACTGAAAACAGCACTTTCTTACATTAAAATCAAAAAGCACATGGGTAATTAGCAGAAACCAATACAGCTGATACCCTTGTGCTACACTTAGGCCTGGTGCTTCAGTTGCCAATGCCTCATGGGACATTGTTGAAAGCTAGCTGTTCAATATCTCATGTTCATATCCTGTTATGTTACATTTGCAGCAATATGGCTTCTAGAGTCATGACATCCGGAAATACAAAGATAACTGTTTTGTGTTGTTGTTTTTTTTTAATACATATATATATATATACATGATCGACCCAATGTCTAAAGACCCCGCAATGCCAGGTAGGTTTTTTTTTTTAAATGAACCTATAACTGGCACATTTATCCAGGACATGGGTACCTACAGTCTTTCAGAGCTAGGCATCTGGGCATTGCTTTAAGCTTTACTTACTTTACTTGCATAACAAAAGGCCTGGGTCAAATGTCATTCATACTGAAACTGTTCCATTTCTTGTTTGTAGAGTATGTTCCTACTATCGGACTAAATCAAACAGGATGGTAGTTAGCAAAAAGTGGTAGTAGTTATGTCAAAAGAGACCTTTGTTTGCCTGTTTGCACTGACTTTTAAATCAGAACCAGTGTTGAAACCACCAACTCCCAGCAGCTTAATCTAGACATGATAGCGATGAGAGAGAAAAATAAACTCTCTGAATTAAATTAGCCCAGAAAGCTGTCCCCAAACTCTTTAAAAAGAAAAGATAACAGCACAGTATCATAATCAAAATTATTTTATTTTGAGCTAAGAATGAGCTTTTTTGTTGAAACTATTGCATTTTCCTCATTTTAGACAGCATTATACAAGTCACATCCATTCCAAATGTCATATTCAACATACTGACTTAATATTATAACCTGGACAACGTATCATCTATGTATTTCTGGACGTATCTCCTCAGTGTAATATTTTCCCATGTGAAAGACAGGAAATTGTTGCTCCTATCAGCAGCCGACCAGTAGGGTTGGTGTGGACAAGGCAGAGGGAGAAGAATCGCATGGCTGCCTCGACGTCCCATTGCATTCTGGCTGCCCTTCAGAGGCAAACAGATAACGCCTGATGTTTGGTGAGCTGGCAGTGGGCTGCTCGGAGACAGATGCCGTCGCCCGGTGGGAGCAAAGGACTACGCACTCTCCTCATCATCTGTCTTTCCCCATTTCCTTTGGCAGCATTTACACAAGAGCAGCGCCATCTAATTTGTATGAATAATGCATCTTTCTTCCTGCTATCGTCACTGCTCTGACAAACACCGCACGGGAAAATACAGTCCAGCGGCAGCGTAGTGAGAGGAAGCCACACGTTGGGTACAAAATGGATGATGCTCGACTCTCTGCAGTTAAAACTAATGACTTCAATTACTTACTTTTAATAGTGTGGAGAGTAGTGCCATCCATTTTCTCACAATCGCTTGTAAAAAAAAAAAAATAGTTGTCCCCAGCTACTGCATCCCATAAGTTAATAGTCAAAAGAAAGGCTACCTTCCTGATTTTATGCGTCCTCTTGAGATAATACTCCAATCCAATTACAGACAGGATAAAATTGTGTTCTGCTCCATTATTCAAACATGACCCCTCCATTTTTAAATGTCACACATTACTGTGGCTTGATTCTTCCCTGTATTTTATGAGCTCAGCTTGAAATTGGGTTTTTATTGAACATGTTCGCTGGATTCCGCCTAATGCCATATATGAAACTTAATTTGCAAATTAAAAAGTCAGGGAAGCTGGGGTTTAAGCACAAATGCTTTCTCCATCTAATGGCATTTGAATTTGAATTCGTAATAGCGTTTTGCTTTTGTGATGTTATTAATTCTTTTTACGCTTGTAGTTTAGACAGAACACTCAACTGGAGCTGGGATACAATCTGACCAGTTCAATCTGTGCAACAAAAGCTATATTTTAATCAGTTGTATAATCAGTCAGATGCAATCAATCAAATATTTAAAGCTATCTAAAACTATTCATGATTTGTAATTTGCAAGAACACTGCTACAAACATTTACTGTCCTTTCAATAAAGAATGACTGTGTTTTAATTTGTAGTAATTCAATTCACTGCATAAAAAAAAAAAAAAAAGGAATTTGAATTGTGAACACAGCTCATATAGGAGACAGGAGTTGTAAACAGAAAGCTAAAACTGGCCTTTGCTTCAGTGAGTTGCTGCATTTTACAGATATTCAAAATAACTAACATCAGCAACCTAGCACTTCACTTGAGTAAGCATGTGGCTGTCCATAGTCAAGACACCAAAGGAGGTTCCCAGTTATCCAGGTCATCATACAATTCAGGATTAAACAGAAGGCATCTGGACAAATCAAATGCTCTTTTTTTATTTTATTTTACAGTTCCTAGCCTAAAGAGATGTCAAAGTGGTTAGCATCTCAGAAAAGTGGTAGGTTTAAGTCCTGCAGCAGCATTTCTATCTGGAGTCTGCATGTCCTCTCCATGCCCCCTCTGAATACTCCAGGATACCATCCACCATCCATGCATGTAGGTAAACTGCTGAATGGAAATACCCACAGAGAGATGAATGTGAGAGTAAATGGTTTAATGGATTATCCCTCTAAGTATTTACCATTGCCTAGAATAGGATAACCTATAGAAAAGGAATGAATGAAAAATATCCAATGTATGTATTAAGATGTGTCTTTAAGTAACTATGACAAACAAGCAAGCTAAGAAAAATGAAATCCTAATAGTTCACTTATTTCTTCATACTTATTTTGTAAGTAGGCCTTGAGGATAGGAAATAATTAAATGGTTATATAAAGATAGAAGGAAGAAGAAAAACAGTATGCTCTCACGGATGACCCCTTAGACTTCTATTGACCACAAATAACTGTAGGTCACAGTAGAAACTCAAACAGTTCAAGGGCTACAACACTAAACTGTGTAATACTGAATTGAAGCATACTGTTATGTGAAAATGTGTCTATAGATAAATGCCGGTGTGTTTCAGTCAGCAGTGGGCTCAACTCTTCACTAACTAAATTGATTAGTTGCAGAAGTAGAAATGTCAAGAGCTGAACTGTTGTCTGATGAAAATGCCCTTGACATTATTCTGATCCTGATGTCGTTTCCTACAAAGTCGCCTTCAACCTATTTAAATCAGTCAGCTAATTTGGGCCAATGTCACTTTTAGAGTCTTGTCATTGTTTGTGAAGCTGCCTGCGGTTACTGCCTCTGACACTTCATTAGCGCTTCATTAGTATTCTGGATTAATTGCTCATCTTGTTAACCGTAACCTCTAAATATTATGATAAAGCTGCTGAGCAATGGGAAGGAGGGGAGGGTACTTCAGGCCTATAGCACATTAATGAACATTCATAACCCAGAATAACCCCAAATACTAAAAGAAGTAAAGTGATGAATGGATTGCAGTTGAGTCGATGCATGTGATACACTGTCACCACAGTGACACTATATAGAAAGATGTTTTTATGAGATGATTTAAAATGTGGAAACTGCCCTTATATTTATTAGATACTCATTGAAGCATCTAATGTGAGTCTCACACAGGTTTTTGATCATCTAATCCTCTAAGTCTCTTTTCCTAGCTCATTAGTGCTGTTTGTCAACATTGAGCTGATAGAAACCTCTTTGGGTATTTTCCCAGTTTAAAAAAAAGGTAAAAGGTACTTTAACATTATTAATGTTAAATTGTGTGGTGACAGTTCTTGGCCATGTGCATTAGTAATTAGTTTGTAATTGAAATTCAGCAGTCCTTTGTAGTTTGTGGTCTGACCCTGGCTTTACACCCAACGTGTAGCTTTGCGTCTCAGCTCCGTCTTGTCAGTTTCCACAGGAAGCACATCTCCAGCACAAACCTCCGAATTTGGTAGTTATTGCACATTTCCGAGAGAGAACAAATAATAAATAACAATAATCTGATGTGGTTAATTGCACTATAATCATCTTTGTTTAAACAGTTGAACCGTTAAAAGGGACACAATTCTTTCAAATGCAAGTGAATAGAAAGGTTTTGAAGGCATTATACTGTCAGTATGTAGTAGAGCCAGTGACATTTAACTGATCTTGATGTCTGTGTGCTTATAGTCTGTAACCATTTTCAGTACGTTTTTTTTTATCCCTATTTCCCAGTTGTCAATTTCAATCTATTGATATTTGATTCTTACGTTGCTCTGCAGATGTAGAAAGCAGTGTTCTTACTGACCCACATCTTCAAGAATAATTTCTAAGTAAAGCGGCCATTGACAGTTTGACAGATTATATGTGACATGCTTTATTCACCTACTTATCTGATCTGAGTAGCAGCCGAGTGAATTTACTGAAGCTCTCCGGTGTTTAATCCCCTCCTGTACACACTGACCTAATCAGTCAGTGACGGCGACCGCCTTCATCTCTTGGACCGTTTCTAAATCCTGCCGTTGAAGGGTCAGATTTACGAGTTTGATTTGGATAACAAGAAGCGTTCGGTCAGTAAATCAGGTCAATGGACGTAATCCAATATAATCCACTCTAATCACAGAGTAGTCATGACCAGAGATTACCTTAGTGATTCATTTTAATTACTATTTTAAAATCCCGACTTGGCTCTATATGATTTGGATTGAAAAGTAAAAGCGGATATATGAAAGCACTCAAATGTTGATCAGCGGGTTGCTCATTTAATCATGTAACTCCAACTTTGGTCATGAAAATACAATAAATGGTTAAAAAAAAAAGAAAACAAACAAACAAGTAAAACCAATGCAAGTCTGGCTCTCATGTGTATTTTGAGCATTGTTTTAATAGTTTATGCACTGCAGGACTGTGGCAAACAAAACCATCAACTGGGAGCACTTCTCTCCAAAGTGAACCCAAAATATCCCATTAATCCCCCGCATAAAATACCCACTAATCTTTCTAAACACACAACCAAACAAAAGGATTGGGTGACCATGTCTAAAGCCCGGCGCCAGCCACAAAACACAGAGCTGCAGTGAGAAAAAGCAAGGAATACTCAACTTGAAATGAAATGAATAAAAATAGTTGTAATAAGACACTGCCACTTTACTGCCTGAACCAGGAGAGGCAGATTGTCCATCTGTCCCACACTTGGATGTATCATGGTAGCAGCTGAGATTCATCCTTCAGTTTTTTGGCTCAAGACGTGCCTGTTGCTAACAATAGATTTACTGAGATAGTAGATTTCATGTCCATATTGTTCTTGGGTTTAAGGCAAATGATATTGCTCAGAGTGTGATGCATTATGACCACGCTGCTTTTATTTTTGCCTTTAACAAAACCTGTTAACAAACCCTCATTTCCACTGAACAGTATTGCATTCAGTTCTGTATTGACTTTGCCCAACTACAATCTGTGCAGAATAGCAACACCACCTACGAAAATTGTGGTATCATATCAGAGCTCTGCAATATGAGCTCTTACACTGTAAAAAAAAAACAAAAAAACTGCTAAATGTACAGTATTAAAAAGGCTGATGTGCGCTCCAGTTTTTGCCAGCAATAATTATAAGTAAAAAATTATGGAGACATAAAAAAAAACAAAAACAAAAAAACAATATGGTGTATATACAATTCAATAAAACATTTGAGCCAATTACTTTTACAGCATAATCCTAAAGAAGCAAAAACAACATATTGCATTATGTCATAATTTTCTAATCACTTCACTCATGGTAATTTCCTATTTAACTTTACAATTATGTATTCTAATGGTTAAATTGAGCAATTCCTTGCATCTGTAAAAGTATAGTTTTATGCTTTTATTTTTGTTGACAGTATTTTACTGTAAATATTTAAGACTAGATACAGAATATAATAAATTTGAACCTACAACCTATAAAATGGTAAAATGGGTGTGGCCTGTCACTGAAAAATATGTCTGTATGCAAGAAGCTGGAAGTATATGGCTGCAGTTAACAGTAAATGGTTAACTGTTACTATACATTAAGCTAAATAAAAAAGATAAACATAAATAAAAAAGAAACATACAGTCTTATACATTTAGGCATTTGGCTGACTAAAACTACATTTCAGATAGTTTTGTTAAGTTGCTTGTTAGAAAGAACACCATAATATAGCCAAAGTGATCATTTCATTTTTATGTGAAGTAAAGTATAACTAACACATTTATAATTTAATATTTATGCAGTGGAAAGTAATTTTCCACCAAGCAGTTTTGCTTTACATTATTTAAATGGATTTTCTTAAACACAGACAGGCCTGATAATGTGACTAAAACTAGATGATCCATTTATTCTCGCTTTGCAGTGTTTCCGCTTTCACTTCCACAAAATCAACACAAGCCCCAGTGCAAAAAGCTTCTTTTAATTAGTCAATCTGAATTCATTACCTCTGAAATGTGTCGTGTTCCTCTCAGGGCGCTGAGGTTACCATACGCAAGCTCATCCTGATTTGTCTCTCCCCACCTCAGTGCTTTCGCAGTCTGAGCCACTGTCCCCCATGGGCGCCCAGGTATGTGCGACGAAAAATGGAGACCTAATTGGAAATGATTGCTGACAGAAGCTTGAGCCACAGGGTCCCTTAATGATCCAGGCAGTACTTGGATCAGAGAGAGCCCCTGCACTACCTGGGAATGGCATTTAGAGCAGATGACAGCAGTGCAGGCCCAGCTGTGGGACTGAGGGGCTCCAGCAATGTTGTGCTAAAGAGGAAGAGGAATAGAGCAGAGAGAGGGAAAATAAACCAAAGAGGATCCTCTGAAAGATCATCTCGAGGTTCAGTTGATTGTTGCAAAAATCTGTTCAACCACAGCAGAATATGTAAAGGTTAAAACCAACCAACCAAACCAATTAGAACTGAACCTTTTTTGACTTATTCCAAATACTAATATAGTGCATCAAAATTAAATTCAGGGCTTACCTTAAACTTCAATTTGATCTACTTTTGATCAGAGAGAGAAGAAGAACATACAAAACAAACAGCAGAAGCCCAGCAGAAGATGTGAGTGCAGGATGGCTGGCTGTGGGGCAACTGAGCGGTGGGCTCTGTCAGCAACTATTTGCCAAACAACGTGGAGCAGTTTTGAGAAAGCCAAGAATGTGTGGTTTGATGACGGCTACTCATTTATTTATCATTTATCATATTTATTTGGTCAGAAAAGGATTCATCCAAGAGTGTAGACCATGTACAGTACATAATACAAACGTGAAACTTTTATTTTGAAGGCACTCAAATAGTCTTTGCCAATTACTGTCAGCAATAATATAACACTCACCTTTTCACTCTGTTCATAAACTGCATGTGTTCTGTCAGCTGAGGTTAGGCAGGTATTTGTGTGTGGTGAGGGAAAGCTGGAATAGACTGATATAATTAAAAGTGTATTATGTGCCTGGTAAATGTTGTTGAGGATAAATTCTGATTCTTTGGTTCAGCCCTTGTTTGGAAGCCGCTGCACAAAGAAAGGAGCTGTTATCATCAGTGTTTCTGCAGGAGACTAGACTTAACTTTAGTGTTTATTGAGTCATTTTCTCAGGTGTCAATACACATGATGAGCCAGGCCTGGTTTTAAAACAAAATGGAAAGAGTGGATCTACAACAGAGAACGATATAGATGTGACAGTGGCATTTATTTCTCATATAATAGTTTAAACGTTAAACTATGTGTTTTTATTGAGCGTGAGTTCGCTGTGTTGGCGTGGCCCTCAACAAGAATCCCTAGTTCTAATGTGGCCCTTGTGGAAAACCCCTGTATTAGAGTTTAGACTGTTCTTACCTGCTTCTGTGGTTTAACTGTAACTGCGGAGCCTGCATCTCCTCTCTGCTGCATCAGCGTCTATGTTTACTATATCTGACATGATATGTACTGAAACAAACACGTAAAGGGAGCAAAAAAATGCTAATAAATTGTTCAAAAAGAAGGCAGATCTGCCCCTGTAGGAGGAGGAGACACATAAAAAGCAGAAAGTGCCATTTGCTGAATAAAGGTGTAGCATGCACTGCCTTTACAGCAACAGGTGATGCTTAAATACAAGGCTGTCGTATCTTTGTTAAGGGCTTTAAATAAAAAATATATAAATAAAGCAAACAGCTTGATAATGAATAAAAAAAGGCTTTAGATTGAAAAAAGCTACTTATTTGTTGTTAATGATTCATATTTGACACTGTGATTCAGGTGGTTAATGGTTAACCAATTATTGATTATTAAGGCATTTAATTATCGGTTAAAGAAAGCACAAAATGTGGAACCCTCACAAAACCATCTGTCCTAATGCACTACACCTTAAATGTTTTAACACACTCTCCATCACACTTTAAATAAAATCTTTTTGTGGGGAAAAAAAATCACATCTTTATCGAACATCTCTTTGTGGTTAATATTAGATCAGTTGTACCTGCAGTGCTTCTGTGTGTAATTACTCTCTTTGCCCAAAGTGTTTGCTGCCAGAGTTTGTGCCAACTGTAGTTGAATCAGAAAAGGAAGAAAGTCTAAATTATCCACACTCCACTATTGGATCCTGTACAAAAAAGTCATTTATATTTCCTGTGATAGGATTTACCCATACTGTCATATCACCCTGTAAATGGTGATTTATTTTTGATAACAGTCTGATTAGGGTTGTGTGATAGACGATGCCATCGTTCATCGCCGATAGCTGGCAACCATCACAATGTTTAGCCGGCCTTGTGATGGAACTTTGTTTGAACACGCTTGCCTTTAAATCTGTCTCCCCCGCCTTGCTCTGTGTACCTGGCATGATTAAGTACACTCACTATCTTCAGAGCGCATGTCATGGTAGTGATAGTGTGTCCTCTCATGTGATTGGCCACATGTATACCTATCAAAATATATTCCTGCCCCTGCCCGTGGCTGAAGATTCGTCTCTCCCTGTCATTCACTACAAAGAATTGGCTCTTGGAGCGGGCTCGTTCGCAACGACACATCACTAGAATAAACGACTGAGAGTGTTTCACAGTTGCCTAAGTGTTCCTGTGTACTTTGTTTTCTATCAGTCAAACACCTCAGGCTCGGACTACTGTACAAACATCTTACTTTACAGCAATGTCAAATTACCAGTGAATTAACTGATTTGTGTGTGTGCACACAGCATAGGCTCTGTACTTCAACTGTTTCTCTATAACCGCTGAAACAACATAAACACCCTGTGAATTATGGCCATTGGAGTAAAAGACATCTTTTGAAGCTGTCAGAGTGTACTTTTGTATAAATTATATGTTCAGTCTCATTGTGAAGATTAAATAAAATAATGACTCAAATTCAGTTGTCTTTCTTGACGTGAAGCAGTGTGCTTCATTCAGCACAATGAGCATATATACATGTCGCAGTTTTTTATTTCGTTCTGGTAATTATTTCAGTCAGATGTATGTCATGGTTTTATTGTAGAGCTATATATATATAGAGCTATAGCTCATATGATTTTATTCTGCTTCTCTCCAGTGAGAGAAGCAATGAGTGATGCAATAATAAACCTTGTGCTATTTTTTGCGCATGGAAAAGTTGTTTTAAAGGGTTTCATTTTATTCTAATTTTACCTTGTCGGTTTTAAATATAAATAAACACATTTTACACAATATAAACAAAGATTTATTGTGCAAAAAACCACACACTTATTATAGACCAATTTTACAAAATGCAACAGTGCCAAACATAACAAACCTCTAGACAATGAAACAAAACCACTTACGATGCTGAAAACCACTCTGCTAAATTGTGTAAATCAACACAATACAATATATTAAGCATGCTCTTTGTGTTGTCATGTCAATGAAACTACACTGATTTGGTGATGGTCGTAATAAACCGTCCCTTTAGTCATGCCATCTTGTACCATGCAGGCCCTCTTTAAACCACTAAAAGTGATTCTAATTGTTAAAATATGCATTTTGTAAAATAAAATTAAAAGGGTAATAAAATAAAAAATAATTAAAGGACAGTCTTGTGTGTAGGCCTCCTACACCCACTTAGTCTTACCTTGTGCTGCAGCTGGATTCTCATGAGATTTGGGAGTTTACAAACTCATGAAAAACCTTGAAGTGCTCCAAGTAAGTATTCATGACTAAACCATGGCCTTACCGACTGATTATGACCAATCATGTGGCAGCACTGACAGTTCTGGGAGTTTTTTTTAGGTTTGAAGATGTAACAACCATTTTACTGATAGAAAAGTGAACCACATGGCACTGCTGTAATTTGGATAAAACTGTGCTTACTCACAGATGATAAATCCAATCACAGACCAGTTGTTAATTTCATTGCCCTTTTGCTAATGCTTTCAATGGGAGCCCTTCCAGATGGCACTGTGTCACAGACCATGTTCTGTGGAGCAGACTATCTGGATTGTCAGGTTACACTTTGCCAGCTTCGATGGTAAATAGTTTTTTTTAAATGGAGTATTCAAGTCATAAATCACAATTAAAGTCAGAATATGTGCCACATAAGAGAATAAATGCACGCAAACACCATAAATTATTAATAACCTGAGGTCTTACCTTTTGTGCATGAAGTCAAGCTAAAATGAGCAGCGCCATAAACATCCATCCATCAAGTTTAGTAATGTCACAAGGAGACACTTGACAGGCAACAATGAAATGAATGAACGTTCCCCTTGGGTCTTAATTCAGGAAAGATGATGGACGCTGATGACACAATTCAATCAACCTACTCTTGTGTGGATATTTACCTGTAATACAAATAAATACTTTTATTTATCCCAAATGTAATTTATGTATTCATGAGTCACTATTCGGCTGATATTAGCATCAACTTGAGGCAAGTCAAAAGTGTTTTGTTTTTGTTTTTTTTTCATTTTTAAATACTGTCCAAATTAAGTGTGTGCTTTCAATGTGCTGCAAATCTGAAACATTCATCAATACACTGACAATAAATCAGTAATTAACAAGAGTGACCTAGAAACCATACACAAGTGACAGCAAACATCACTCAAGGTAAATGTTGCTTTTGTGATCTGAATCACACATTTTGCAGCTGTATCACAGATTTCTAAATAGTTGGATGCAAAAATAACCAGTTCATGATCATGTGTCTGTGAGATCTATTGTGTCCCAAGCATTGGCGTAAAATCCACAGGAACAGATAAGTCCCAGCCGCTGTCTCTTGGCTTATGAACCGTGCACAGCCACAGCGCCCTGTCCCTTTCACACAGCATTTCATGTACAAAATGAAAGCTTTTGGCAAACCAGCAAGACACCCTCACCACAATCCATTATCCATGACTTAAAGCTCTGGGCTGACAACACACAGTTGGCTCTACTTTACTTTGCATTACAGCGTCAGAGTATAACCTGTGGTGAAGATAGTTATCAACTGTAAGGCAATAGGCAACATGTCCACCATCTTACAGACCATCTATTTGAACTTTTTTTTTTTTTTTTTTAATTCTGCTATTTTATATTAAAACTGAAATAACTTTCGTAAGCAGAATCTTGACTTAAGTTATTGAGGTTTTGGGAGCATTTTTGAAGTAAAATCAGTCAGATCCAAGAAAACCAGTTCTACTCTATGCTATCATCAGTCCTCTATCAGGTGATACACACAGGTAAACAAATAATAATCAACTTAATCTCTTATTTGTCATTTGCAGGAGTAGAACTAGAGTCCAATACAGAACTATTACTATAGAATATCATTGTACTTTGTTATGGGTCATGGTTCTCCACTTAGTTATGGTTAAGTACAGACCACACCAACTAAATTAATTAAAATTTTAATTTAGGAAACGTGAAGACCATGGCACATTCAGATATGCACATTATGTTAGAAACAGGAGATAATATAAGTAAAGCAGCTTTTATAGTTTTGTTTAGGCTAGAACTATATTTGAAAACTAGAAGCACTGTTGATAATTACTTAAAATTTAATTTAATAAATATAATCTGCCTTTATATATATGTGTATATATTTTTTTTCCATACACATTTTCAAAGCTTGATATCTGACAAATTTTGAACAGTTGTAGTAACAGTAGTAGCTAATATTATGATTAAATATTAAATGAATATGCTTCTCTTTCGTTCTGTGGCTTTTAATAAAATGCTAACATGGCCACATATGATTTTTTATGTGCTCTTCGTTGTGTGAAATGAACTCCTTCTACAGGGAATGTGTGTCTCATATCGCGTCCCATATATTAATGTAGGTGTCAGGTTATCTTGTTCAAAATATAGTCCGGGTAAGAATATCATTGCTGCTTGGGGAATACCTAGTGGTCTTATTTTAATGTCTTGGATCAAACGAGTTAAGCCATGCAGGTTAAACAGATGGGAGTACTAAATCATATGCTGCATTTAGGCCACGTTCGGTATTACAAGGAAGATAAATGGGTCATGTAAGCTTTAGGGGATATGGATGCATAAGAGGCTGCTTCTAATACAGTTAAAATGACACTAAAAATGTATTCTGCACTAGTACTGGGCTTATTTTATTTTATGATACATAAAGTAACATTATTGGTATAATTATAATGATATTATAGATTAAAATACAAGTCTACCTTCATTTTTTTGAATGATTTTTGATTTTTTAAAGATGTTTTTGAAACGTATTTAATATGCAGTATAACATGCAAATATTAGAGAGGCAAAGAAGATTCAATTTTTCTGTGCTCTGTGTAAGAAAAAGACAATTCGCAATAACAAATTACAGTGTCTCTCCCTCATTGTAGTCATTGCACAGAAAAATGGACAGCTAAAATTATTCATAAATTAATGGTGCATAGCAAGTAAGAGATTTTGACTTTGTGTCTTTCTATGTAGGTGTAGGGATGTGAATCAGAATTAGAGAGTATTGTAAGCCCAATTTCCACCTGATGCTGATGATGCATGGTTTAGTTTGGTGTTGTGATTTAATTACTACAGAATAAGTTTCCTACTGGCACAATGAAGTGTTAAACTCTCACACTACTGACACAGTGCTCCACTAAAGGTTACATATGTACATTGTATTTACATGTATTTGGTCTTTATTTTATTTAAGAGTTTTGTACCTATTTGGTGCCCATTGCCAAAGACTATTCAAAATAATGATGGCTGCAAAAAATATACAGTTCCATATCAAATAACAGAAATGTAAAATTCATACAGATACGGCACTCTTAGTCTTCTGTCCCAAGTCTTTTCAACAAAACCAACCAAAGCAAAGGTCTCATGGTTAAATGTCCATCTCATAAGACAACCAAAACACATCTGGGTTCACATGCTCTAATAAAACACTTCTCCAATCATGATACTAATGACATTCCTCTTCAGTGAGACCCTTGTATCTGCCCACCACAACTCCCAAATGGTAAGCCAGTTCTCAACTGAAATGTTTTCTAGATAAATGTAATTTTATGTAAGACTCTGGTAATGTTCTTTAAACTGGACATAATTTCCTAACTTTGTTTTCCTGCTAATGCCTTGTTTCCATTGGCTCATGAAAATGATTAAAAAGATTTTGTCTCATTGCATTAATGTTACACTGCAACTTATTCCTATAGATGTAATCATAATCAGATATTTAGAACAACCAGGCATTTTCTTTAACCCAAGGATAGTTGTTTGAACAGTCCCATTTGAAAACCTTTTTGGTTAACCTGTTCTCTGTGTGGTGGTTCCACAGCCTAAGCCTCTCAACCCTTCCCAGCCATTATCACCCTCGTCATGTAGTTGTTTGTGTGTGTTTGTGTGTAGCTGTTGGCAGTAAGGAGTGTCACATGAACATGAACTTGGATGCAGTTTATATTCGCCAAAGGAAAACGTTGTAGCTATATTTTTCATGTCCCTGTGTCTGTACAGTGTGCAAACAGGGAGAATCTTTATATGCTGCATGAGCTTTTTGATCTATTTCAATGTTTGGCTTGTATCACGTTGCCCTTGCCCCAAACTGCTCCCTGCTCCCTGAGGTGTGCTGATGGCATGGTTGAAATAGAGGTGGTCTTACAGATGGTGGTGTTTGTCTTGTGGCGTGTTGATTGAAAAGGCTTTCCCTTGTTGTTTATCTTAGGTAGCAGTTTGTACTGAGAAAGCTATTCTATGGACTCACGTGCAGTTTGACCAGGCAGTTGGCCAGAGAGTGAACAGTGGATGTACCGTGGCAGGTCAAAGTCATTTGGGGCAGAGTTGCATTCAGCACACTGGGTACATTTTGCATCCTCAACTCTTTCACTCCTCGCTTGCACCATTTTCCGTGCTCCCTCTTTACCGTTGCTCCAAAGCTATTAACGTTGATTTGAGGAGGGAGGACGGAGGAGACTTCTGTAGGAGACATGAGCAAGCATTCTTTCCTGTCCTCTGTCCTCTCTGCAGCTGGATTTTCATGAGATTTGTGAGTTTCCAAACTCGCGTAAATCCATCTTGTATCGCTCCAAGCAAACTGCTTAAGTCGAACCATGGGCTCACTGGACTCTTTTGACCAATGATGTTGCAGCACGAACAGGTAGAGGCGGGTTTTTAATTTCACGAAAGCAACAAGTTCTCTCTTCTCCTCTTTGTTATCTACATGGCTACGCCGAAAGACATTAGGGCTGATGCTTGTATCGAATCAGTTTTATCAGAAGTAGAAAGTATTTCTTCTTTAAAAGAAGAGCAAAGAGTGGAACGTCATATAAAGCGTTGCTGTGATTGATTTAATAAACCTCATGGTAGGTGGATACTAGTCGGTGCTTCATCCAATCACCTACCAAGTTTTTCACAGAAAGTGCCTCCCTTTTGCAAACCCAGATGGTTCTGTGAAACCGACTATGTTCTGTGGAGCAATTCAATCTGGCAGAGTCAGGTTAGGAAACATAAGGATAGGACACAGCTGGAGGGAACACGGATGCAAAATATGTGCTTTGAGACACCCACTGTCCTGTGCATTTACTGGGTCACTATCATTTGTCTGGATCAGGCTGGTCAGTTTGAACCCCACTTCATCTGGGCCTGGACCATTATTACAACAAGGTCCTTAAGTGAAAAGACCCTAGATTCTCCTCTGCTCTGATTGAAGAGGTAATTACACTCTTGTAATTACGCTTTTGTCTATAATTTCCCTAAATAACCACATTGCATGACAGCATTGCTTTCTCCACTAAACTATGTTACTAACATTGACCTGATAAAGCAATTTTGCACAGACAGGGATTGTAGGACCTTATCCAAGCATCCCACTGTGTATCCATTGCTGAAAAAACTTTGACTGTATTTACTTTTCAAACTTTTAACCACTACAGATTATGTAGAAATAAATATTTTGCCAATAGCAGCATGTGTTCTTTATATTGTCCACAGACAGATGTGTTTTTTTATGAGGACACATCAGTCTGTTAAAGGTTTACCTGCTGCTCAGTAATTGTTGGTCAGAACAGCAGAAGAATCAGTTGCTAACGCCTGCTCTGTCAAGAGTATAACACAGTGTTGACCCTGGCAGCAAAATACAAACTTGCAGTGAGCATAGGGGCTATTCAAGTTGATGTCGCATGTATGAGCGCACAATATCAATACACCACGCTCAGCTTAATAATGTCCGTCAAGTGTCCCAGGTGATTTTGGTAGGTAGCCACTGTTTCTTCAGTTTTCTGGTGTGGTCCTTGTATGTTTGACTCTTCAGTGTCCTTATTCAGATGCCAGCCAACTGTTCTGTTTGTACGATTGTGCTTTCTAATTTCATCATAGGCTCCAGTGAGTACACTAGGGTTTGATTAGGGAGGTCACCTTCAACATAATGGGGATGACCTATTTTTGTAACCCACATGATTTTTGAGTATTGCACTGGTCACTCAAACATGTAGGTGTAAAATTACAACCACAATGATTTGTTTGTAGTTATAATATACCGTATTTTCCGGACTATAGAGCGCACCTAAATATAAGCCGCACCCACTAAATTTTAAAAGAAATATATATTTTGTCACATATAAGCCACACCGGACTATAAGCCGATATCCAGGCTGAGAAATAAGATATTTACATAGATTTTGTACCATAAGTGTTTATTCATATACTTGAACTGATTGTTTCCGAACAGTGCCTGTAACACGGCGGTAAAAGTGCTGATCAAACAAAACAGAAAAGTCATTGATGGTTTTATTCATCTTCCTCCTGTGCACTAAAACCAAGTTGCTTTATTTTTGTTCCTGCTGCGTACTGAAACCACTGTCACTTTTTCTTCCTGCGCACTGTTAAAGTCGCTTCATTCTCCCCTACACTGAAACCACAAGTCACTATTCATCTTCCTCCTGAGCATTGAAACTACTGAACACCAAACCACTGTCACTTCATTTGTTTTCCATTATGAGGGGGTGAGGGTGTAAAAATATTACCGTATTTTGCTGTTGTGCGTCTTGGGTTGCATGTGCTAAGAATAAAAACTGGTGCTTTCTTGTTTGTACTACTGCTGCCTGTCTCGTTTTTGCACTTCCTGCTAGAGCGCCCCCCTGAGGGCTGAAGAAAAATTAATAGAAAAGCCGCATCTCTGTATAAGCCGCACGGTTCAAAGCGTGGGAAAAAAGTAGCAGCTTATAGTCCGAAAAATACGGTAGTTTATTTTGGCATAATCTGTTACTTCCCAGATCTATTTGGTTCATTCAATTTGTTTTTGTTTTGAAGTCACTCTGCTTCTGTGATGGGTTTCCAGCATGAGCAAATGAAGGCTGGAACGTTTTTTCCAATTATACTTTTTTCTCCCAGTAGGTGTCAAGACTTCTTTAAGTGCCACATGAAGACACTGCAGCAAAATAATAAATGTGACTCTAGCTTTATATTGATGCTTTGATGACTTACTTCTCCTTTTTATCAAAGTACTGTAGCTGAAGTTTTCAAATGCATTCATAAGAATGGAAATGTGCTTCTTATTTTATACACTGATTCATATTCTGCATTAATACAGCTCATATATACAATGTAATTGAGAGACATAGGGTTGGTTGAAATATATACTGTGTATAAGGAACAAGGTAATTTAATTGACATCCTCCACATGTAGTCAGTGAATGATGATGCATCTATGATTCAGCCGGTAACAGACAAATAGATGTCATCTGGAGCTGCGACTCATGCGTTTGATGTTCTCAGGAGGCAGTTGACTCATTTGACTTTGTTTTGCCACTGTTCTGAAAGGCTGAACAAATAGTTGAAATGTCATTATTATGTGAAGGAGTTTTAGCAAATGAGCGAGTCCCTTCATCCTCCACTGTTCTCTAGAGGATCATATGATGGATGGGCCGGCCGGCGAAAGTTTCAATAATAAGCATTTCAAATTACACCAAAAGACACAGCTGAGCCACCTGAGAGAAAGAGGTCAAATCAAAGGCACAGAATGTCTCCTCTGGAGTGGGCCTCTCACACACATCTTGCTCTTGAATAAAGATTTCTGTGACCCTGGACATGCCTGATGGTTAATTCAGCTTCCATCATGCATTAGTTACGAATTCTGGGTTAAACACTTTGTTTATTCTTAAGACTATGACTGCCATTATAAAGAAGAAGAAGAAATGTTCCAAAGCTCTTTGTTGTAAATAAAACATACGGCATGACACAGACGAAACATGTCACAGGCATCGAATGAAATGTGGAACCTATTCTCACTTAACAACATGTTTTAAACTAAGTAGACTGATTGGACAAGAGACATGCTGTGCAGACATTCACAACTGATGACTAATCATGCCTTCATTACCTTCAACATCAGAAATATGTAATGTGTAATGCTGTAGATCAAATCATACAAGCTCAAATTCATAAAATTCAGGTAATACAAAACAATGGTCACGCTGTGGACACCCCTCTTATTCCACACCTATGGCCCTTTATAGTACATAAAGTAAACACTGTGGGAGTCTGCTCCATTGTTCCATGTCCGCCCTCTGTCTGTTACTGTTTACATCCCATTTTGACACGTCCAGGGCTTTTACCTGTGACAAACACTACAGTAGATGGGGAAAAGCTTTCTTTTTCCTGCCCAATGGATTCAAAACATGCACAGCTGCTGTTATTCACACTGGAGAGCAATAGATATATCCAGCAGCAGACAAGAACTCGCTTTGATTTTTGTAGGCCTGATATATACCAGGCCTATTCTACAGAATTAGCTTGCAGTGCAAACATCAGCCTTAACTACTGTCAGCACTAAACTACCTCTGATGCTGACACAGAGATAGGATTTGTAGATTTATTTGTAAATGACACCCTTTCACAATCAGATGGCAACTGATCTGAAAAAGGGAAGGGGTGTGGAGAGGTGACCTCTTTGTCAAATCAGATAAACAGCTCAGCAAACACAATATATGCGGTGCTCAATTCTCAGTGTAATCATTGTAGACCATTTGTGTTGCACGTGTTGTTTTTCATGATGGCCTGCTCTGTTGTCCTAAAATACGACAAAGGCTATTGACACCTTGAGTAGATGATGCATAGTGACAGCATGTCCACGGCGGCCTCCCCAAACAGCCTCCATATTTCCGCATTGTCACCCAGCAAATAGGCACACATGTATGCAAGTAAACACAGTCAGAGAGCAGTTCTTTATGGAGACTGACTATGTAGGGCATTGGTGGCATTGATTTTATAGAGCATATATTTTTACTCACTTGGTTGGCTTAGTTCATTAAGACACAAACTTATTTTGTTACAATCTAAAAAGAAATCAAACCTTTTTACCTACTCCGTTTACATCCAGATTCGGGTCACAAAACAGCAAACAATAAAAGTAAACAAAAGGTACAGGAATTCAGTCGTGGGACAGGTCATCAGTAGATCCCAGAAAATGAACTGGGGTGAAACAAAATACAAAGCTTGTACTTAATGGTATGTTCTTTACAATAGGTGTTTTGTATGCACAAACATGTTATGTTAGATGAAAGTGCATTGAACTTCCGTATGGCTCAGCTCACACTACAGTATCATAGGCCTATATGAGGTCCAACTTACCTGGCCAAGATTTTGGATCAGTTCCAGACTTCAGGAATTGTTGAGGTTATCTTGCAGGGTAGATTACAAAAACAATTGCTTGTTTAGGCCCATTATGTTCTGTGGAAAGCAGGCTTGACATAAACTGGGACCAGCAAAACTGAACAGAACCAAAGAGGTCACAAATGCACATATATATAGTAAAGCAATTACCATCTCGATAGATTGCATAGGTAGCAGTCGGCAGGTGTTGTCCACAATGCCAAAATGCTTCTTGAACAGTAATAAAATCCCACATTAACAAGCCGGAACAATTTCTGCAGCTAAATTCCCATGTCAAATACTAAATTGATAAAACAGTTTAATCACGCACCTTTGAGGCTGTGGGACTGAAAAGTAAGTGTGTCTTAGAAGAGTTTTAGTTTACTATTTGATCCTTTGGGTCTGTGTGGGTTGTCCAGCAAACAGCAGGCATCAAAAGCTTAAAATGGTTTAAAAACTGAAACCTGGTCATCTTTACCACGGCAGGACTACAAAATCAAGAATCAGTGCAAAGAAATTACAAACCAACATGTTCAATCTCTATTTGGGTCCTCTTATAAACATTACAGGATTGTAAACAGCTATTTTCACACAGTCACAGGTCATTCCACAGATTATAGGGGTAGATGTGTTGTTGCACTTTGAGTGGTTGTAACTCTAATAGCAATATGGTAAGATAGCCTTGGGAGATTCTATTATTCTGTCTCATCAATAGTTTCCACACAAAGGTACAACTGCTAAACAACAAGTACAAATGGATCACTAATGGCCTGACAGATGAATCTTGTTGATGTTGTTTTTTATGATTGTTTTTGTTTAAAATGCTAATGTAACATTATTGTGCCAATGCAATAACAACTATTTATGTGGCTTTGCTAAAACTATTGAGTTGAATTCAAACGGCAAAATCACTTGGTCATCCAAACAGGTCATCCACTTCTACTTTGTGTAACAAAAGCAGCAGTCTAAGCAAGGATGCCCAGACTTCAGACACTTCCTCCAGCTGCTCTCGAGGAAAAATTCAAGTATCCTAAGGTCAGTCGAGAGAGATAGTCCTTCCTCCGTGTCCTGGTTCAGCTCTGCAGCTTCCTCCTAGTTTCAAAAGGAGGCATCCAAAGCAGATGCCCTGGCATCAGCTTCTACTCTTAATGTTGAAGAGTAAGCTCGAAGCTTCTCCTGGTGACCAAACTCACCCTATCTCTGAGGAAGACCCTAGCCATCCTGTGAAGGAAATCATTTTGGCCACTTTCTGTTATTACCCACAGCTCATGACAAGTTGAGGGTAGGAACATAGACCAGCTGGGAAATTGAGTCCCCTTACAGCTCAGCTTGTTTTCTCTCTTAAAATACCAATACATGGAATGACTTATGGCAGACACCGCAAACTTAGAATGGACAAGACACCCTTTTCACATTATGACTTTATATCTGTAGTTGTACTTTGAGAGACAAAGTCGAAAGACAAAAGATTGCCTGCGACAGTCATCTGACAGTGTCAAAAATGGAAGACACTCGTAGGAAATCCTTTCACAACAAATACTATGTAATAGTAGCATTACATCCTGTCATAACAATTACATTACTATAAGTAAACATCTACTAAAAGGAGAAGAAAATCCAAGAGGTTACTGGGGTATTTTAGGGGAATCAGATAAAGTGTAAAGTGATCATTTTAGCCTGTTCAAATCTGTTCAAATGTACCCTGGGTAATACAGACAATCACAATATGCACATGGTATCACACCCAATCATATGCAAATGTCCATGAGCTGATCTGGAACCTACACTGGATGATTCAAGTCACACAGTACTACATGTAGTAGTCTTATAGTCTCATAAATTTCCTAGTGTGACAGGACGAGCTAAGCTAAGCAACTGGACGCTTCATTTCAAGAGACAAGTATAATTACTGTTAAAAATGCATCTCTGTTGGTGAGGAACAAAGAACCTGACGGTAAAAGAAACCTGCTGAAAACGATAAAATAAACAAAATGGCTCAAAATAGTGAGAAACTGGTGGCAGGCTTACAAATATATTATACTCTTATACTTTTTGTTCAAGGTTGTCCCTAAAACCAAGTCTCCACATGCAAAGCATTAGCCAAAGGGAATTGGGATTCAAAATGAATTCAATAACATATGGGAGAAGGTATGCAATGTGTTATAACTAAATGAATGAGCCAGGGAAGCTTTGCTGTTAGGGAGGTATAGCTTTGAAGTAGCAAGCACCAGATTAGGTTTTAAAAAGCAACTTTCCATCCCACGAGACACCAGCAGCTTTATAATGTGTGACCTGTTCCTTTAGCTCATTATTCAGACTATTTAATTTCTGTACCTTACTCTGTCAAGGGACAACAGAAATAAGCTAGGAGGCTTGGAAGCACTTGAACGAAATAATAGTGGAGTGTGGAGAGGACACACCCTGCAGCCTCTCAGGTGGATTTGCAGCCACTATTAAGTACCGTTGTGTTCAAAGATCTGGATAAATAAATTACATCAGCTCTCAGGGATATATTCTGCAGCGCCAGAAAGTGAAGGCACTAGCTTTTTACACCAAACCATAAAAATGAGTTAAAGTGTCATGAGGGAATATCTATAGTGGTGTTAGTAGATAGCCATACATCAACGCTAGCTACTAGAATAATCCTTTCCACAGTCCAGAGGGCTGTTTGCAGAAAGAGTGCAGTGGATATGATCTCTCAAATCAGCTGAGTCAATTGTCTATTTCAAGGCTCAATTTACAGTGAAAGAAAAAATAAAAAATAAAAATAAATAAATACTCCCAGAAAATCAGAAGAGGTTGTGACCGAAACAGTGGTCTGTCCACAGAACAGCCACTAGGGGCGCTGGTCGGAGTGGTCCGTGTGTGGTCATTGGGCTGGTCCGTCTGGTCTTTGCGGTTGTCTGCGACTGGTCTTTAAAGTCATTGCTATTTTAATGGTTGCTGTTTTTTTTAGTTATGCAACATTTGATTTGCTTTGTTCTTTTTTGTGTTAATTACTCATTGCTATTCAATATAAAATATTGTTGTAAACAATTTTATTAAAAAGAATTGTAATTGTTGTAGTAGTCTTTTATCATTACTTTTTGTTGCTTTAAATTAATTTATGGTTTAATGTAGCTTTATATCATTCAAATAAGCACGTTTTGATGCAGTTTATTGAGATTGTTTATTTTGAGCAATAGATACAACTACCCCAAAATAATTTCCCAATAGCCTATGTGAACCCACATATTAAGCAAAGTTTGATATGAAGGCAGACACTAATACTACACTTATACTAATATTCTAGACTTAATAATACACTTTTACTAATATTGTGCTATTAAACTGTACTTTATTGGCTTTTGTACCTGAATTGACATAGTAATTAATTACTTGTGACTATTAGACTTGTACTTGTTACATATATATTTGCTATTGTAACACACGCTATTAAAATACTGTGTGTGTAAATACATATATAAATTACATGCATATACACACACAGTATTGTAACTATATGCAGAACACTATACACACACACTATAAAGACAACAACAAACATGTGCAATCTCAGTCATTACAGTAAAAGTGTGGTCAACAATATTTTTATTTGTACAGTGTACATACATCTGGCACCATGACATTAATAATGAAGTCAATATTTCTCATGTCATTGTCGTCCAAAGACAGTGCATACTTTGACAAATTGGTTAGGTCTTCAAGCTGATCAACAGAATACAATTATTATCTCAAAACATACTTCCATTAAGTAAATATACGGAGTATTACATGATTCTCACTGAAAACTGATGGCCTGGTGTTGAGGATTTGTTTCAGTACTGTTCCTACCAGGGTACTGCCACAGAAACATCCTGTTTTATTTAATATTCCCACACTCCAACATTTGCTTCAGTTCCTTTCAAAGAGACTTAGTTCTGAAAATGTAACAACTGGAACACTTACATGAATAAAAACATGTTGTGGTGAAGCAGTGGTATAGAGATGAACATTTGGAGTAACAGATGTTTCATTTTTTTGTAAATTACTTTTGAAAAACCTTTCTGTTAAGTTACATCAATTCCTGTTAGAAACAGGGTGACTGTTGGCATTCAATAGTTCAACAAGCAAAAGAATATCTAGCCTGGCCAGCCAGCCAGCTTTCTCATTGTATTACTTACAGAGAAAGTCAGTCTGGGATTGTCCAGTCTGCTCTGTATTCTGCTCCGGCTCTTTCTTACCGACCAATCGTAGCGAGGGAGGCTGGATTTTGTTTCGCGTCATTTTGCGCACAAGAGTTTTGTCAACCAAAACAGTACGCAAGTTTAGGGAGCTTACTACAATCAAAAATAAGCACTGAACTCGATATTACACCCTGTATCTTTAGATTTTTCTGACAAAAACAACTGAATTCTAAACTAATTCACCATCGCCGAGGCATCTTGTCTCTCTAGCCATGCATCAGACGGTGGCTTTCCTTACGTCACATCTGTGGTTTCTTTGATTGGTTTAGTCAGCAACCATTAGTTCCGCCCATGGTCCTGCCATGAAATCCTATTAAAACCCCCCACTACCAGACTGATTTCTCTGTATGTGATACAATGAGAAAAAGGTGTAGCTGGCTAGGCTAATAAACATCACTAGCACCTGTCATCCTCACCTCTCTGACTGATGCACTCAGTCACAGGAGAGCAGCTCATGGAGATGTGTGCCCATGAGAAACTGTGCACCTGTCAATGCAGAGTGTACATACAGAGATCACCTCTCTCTTTACCATTGACACACAAACTACTGTCTCAGTAAAGTTTAATCAACAGTGTATTACAAATTGCTTTTGTTAACCTGCTCTTGTTGCTCTTAAATCAACATCAAAGCTACAGAGACTGTGGTATTGGCATTATAATGACTACATGATCATTTTAAACCTATAGTAAATCATCATGAGGCTACATTTCAGCACATTTCACCTCCGTCTTGTTTGCTCTCTCATGTGGAATACAGTGACGGAGGAAGAATCACAAGAAAAGACAAATAAATAAATAAATTGTATGCTTAAATCAGATGCCAGCACATAGATAAAATATATTAGACTACATAATGCAAAAAGGTAGGCTACCAAAAAGTTTTTTATTTATTTCTGTGTCTTAATAAACTGTATAAAATAAAACTATCAGCGGTAGGTCGTTATTGTAAAGAACATAAGCTTACATGTCTGGAGCTCAATAATGATTGGTTCTTAAGCGCAAGGCTATTTCTCTCTACTCAGGTGTTGTTACCCTGCCATTGAGAGTAAACTGTAGCTGGTTGTATAGAGAACAGCTGGTTTGTTCGCCTGGCTTCATTTTCTCTTGTGTACCTCTTTAGACAGCCCATAGCTAAGGATCTCCCTCTCTCTCTCTCTCTTCATTATATATAGATATAAATATGTCTGTCTGTCTGTCTATCTGTCTGTATATATATATATATATATATATATATATATATATATATATATATACACACACACATACAATACAACCCCTTAATATAATAAAATATATATATATATATATATATATATATATATATATATATATATATATATATATGTGTGTGTATATATGTGTGTGTGTGTGTGTGTGTGTGTGTGTGTGTGTGTGTGTGTGTGTGTGTATGTATATATATATATATATATATATATATATATATATATATATATATATATATATATATATATATATATATATATATATATATATATATATATATATATATATAAGCAAAACACATAGTTACTCTGTTGTAAAGAGGGTTTAGCACATTGAAAAATAAGCCTGACGCATCATCTCATTTATTGAGCTCTGTGTCCCTGATGTGTCAGACCAGCTGTCTATGTTCCACTGAGGCAGTGTGATAAAAGACCTTTGTTTTTCATTGTATTCATTTCTGTCATGCCGATCAATGCTATTCTTTAATCATTGGAAAAGTACAGAGACAGCAGCAGATGGCAATAGACATTCTTATTTGCCTGATTATATCAAATGCTCCCAAAGCCACAGATATAACTCTTTATAATTGAGACTAATGTAATGGAGAGATATATTAATGCACTCCTGTTTTGTTTAATTTCTTGCCTTATGAATTGTAAAATACTCACTCAAAAACCCTCAGTGTTCACTCTGATTTATCATTGAACAAGATGTTGCTTTTTACTTTTTGACTCTCCATCTTAGACTACCAAACCTTTTTTTTCCATTTCTTCACTTCATGGAAATCCCTTTGTTTATGTAGAAATGAAGATGTTGCACTCTTAAAGAGAGTTGAACAAGAATGCAGACTAAAGTCACATCAACTAATAAAACATTTTAAGACCCATTAACAAAATTATGTAAAAACTCATGGCCAAAGCTTTCGTTATATTCTGAACATCCTCATCTATTTGGATCATTAAGAATAAAGCTTAGAAGCTGCTGTAATGTCTCCTTTCCCCCCAAAGATTTCTATTATAATATGTTTTTAGATCATTAAAGACTTTTCTAAAACACAATAAATCAAGTAAGAAATGTGTTCCATTCCTTCTACACTACAGCATCTGCATGTTTTGAGCAGAATCCCCCCAAAGTCTAACTATTGAACATGGCTCATTTTCACTCATTTAACCTTCCTACTCTTTTGGATGGAACCAGCCATACATTTCCATCCTCAGCTAGTTTTGTAGAGAGGGAATAGATCTGCAAGACTGAATGTGATACTGAGAAATTACTCCAACTCATCACAACACATCCCATCCACACACACACATCCCAGTCCCCTCAGTTCTCCTTAAGTCATAAACACCCCGAATGACTTTCAAATCCAATTGACCACAAAGAGGAATATTACTATCAGAAAAATTTTAATTTTCACTCGACAATTAAATCATCAAACTAAAACAGTGAAATGGGCATTTTAAAATGATTCGTTATGCACAACTTTTATGCATACACTCCACAGATTTTCATATTGTTCAATTTTATTAATTTTCCTTCCCCCTAAAATCCAAGTACTGCGTCTATGGATAATCATTTTTAATTTTTAATAGGAAAACACAATTTACTAATGAACGACAAGAATTGTGTGGACTGAATGAATATTTAATCCATGTATTAAAGTGTGTCACATTGACCTATATCAAATATTTTACACAAATTTGGTTACAAGAGCTATGACAAATAGGGATATTATCAAACTATAATACTATTACATTCTATACTATGAAATACAAGAAAAAAAACAAAAAAATGATATATATCCTAGCACACCTTGGAGAGCACACTGCCATCCGTACTGAAAAAACCCTGAATCAGTCGCTGTGAGGAAGTACATGTCATCCACTTATCCTATAATTTGCAGTATATACCAGGCCGGTTCAACATGGGCCACTTGAAGTCTGAGTCTACCATGCAATGACGGAACATGTAAATAAATGTATTCATTATACTTATAGAAGCTATATCTAATTTGGCACAACTCCCCATTTTGTCTAGGTCAAGGGCAATATGCATCTGAAATGACACCAGGTTATGCTTTGTGTCATTGGAGGGCTTCATTAACAGACCACATGTACACTACTTCTACTCCACTATGCAAAGATTCCAAAGAAATTAAAAAAAAAAAAACAACTTCTTGTATGTAGAACAAAATAGCTTTATTAATGGGTTTGCATTTGATCCGATAAAGAAGCAAACCTTTTCCGTATATATCTTCCTGTAATTCTAGAGCATTCAAAGCATACAAACAAATCTAAAACCTATATTGACTATTGATAGGCCTATCCCACATGAAGGAAAGAATAGAAGTTAATATATCGTGGTGACCTAAACCCAGAGCCATCAGAGCATCAGAATTACCTGTAGCGGTTTAGATATGATGTAGTCAAGTACTGGATTTGTCATGTTCATGAAATTTTCAAGTAAATACCAAACCCATAAAAAATGAACAAATACAATTTATCTAGAGAAAAAGCACTATGGCTAGTAACATCTGAAGTCTATAAGGCACAGTGAGCAAACAACATTAATTCCAAACCCTGCATAAAATGAATGACCAAATATCACATCAGTAAACACAGCACTAAAATGTTCACGGTTGATTTTAGAAAAGCTAATATTTATAGTGCAAGAACATTAACTGATTCTCGTTTCCACAACTCAAAAGAAAAAGGGCGTTGAAGGACTTTTCAAAGCCAAAAGGAAGAAATTTATGTGAACATTTATAGCAGCCTTCCCCAGTCGTGCTCAGCAACTCTGAGCTGCCTCTGTGTTCCCTCTTCAACAACATAAAACCCCTCTATGGGGACTTATAGCAGAACAGGTCCTACACAGCAGAGGAGGGGGGTTTATTGAAGTCTTAAGTCAAACTTTATGTGAAGGTTGCATGGGCTATGGAAGGCTTGGATTAACCTTGAATGCTAGGACACATTAGAGACAAGACCATTGAGACAAGACTATTGGCAGTAAAATGTAGTGGACTGATAAAGTGTGACGTCAGCCAATGAGTTGTGCAGTGAGTCCTGTAAGCTCATGTGAGACTTCCGTTCTTTTGTCATGCTGAGTTTATGGAACAACAAGGTCAATTTGAGCAGCACACAGCATGGTGGTCCCTAAGGTAGCTACTAATGTTAACAACCAGTAAAGTACCTCTTTACTTTTATAGTTTACTGAGCATAATGCCACACATTGCAGAGGGTTGCTGTCTCAATAAAGGAGTCTGTCTTCACCTAATCACACAATTACAGGCCATTTTCAAGACATGTTTCAGTGAAAACGAAAATATATTTTTCCATTTTTGCAGTTTGTTTGAGAACACCAATTGCTCTGTTGTCATGTATACATCCTTAATGAAAATGATTGCATCCCAGACGATCCCAGGCAGCTACTGGCAGCTGGGGACACACAGTGATCTAATAATAATATAAGATTAGTATTAGAAGTGTAGAACTGTATTAGAAATCAGAGTTTACCCATGCTACTCCACAAAAAAGCCAGGTTTAAAAAGTTATCTGTTTTGGAGTGGCATAAGCCTCAGTAGGGTTCACAACGTCCCTACTGCTCTGGCACACATACTAAAGCATTCTCAGTCGCTAAGTGTATCCATGTGAATGCCAATTGTCCTTAAATGCTAATGTTCTTTTGTGTTGAATAAACAGTAAAAGGTAAAACAAAACTCTTTTGGAACTGTACCCTTTATACATGAGAATGCTTTACAGCAAATAAACAGTTAAAATGTAGCTAGTGCTTTCAAATGCGTTCAATTTTGTTTATTTTCATTCTCAATATTTCTTTCTGTTTCAGTAAGTTGTAGTAGTAAACTCCACTACACAAACTACAGTAGCCTCAGATGGTCATAACTCTTTAAAAAACAACGCTTTGAGTTTTGAACTAAATGCAAAAATGTCTTGATGCAATCCTAAAAAGTAAAATATATTTAGAATTTTCCAGGATATTACCCTCCAGTTCTCAACATGCCATATCACATGGATAATGTTACATATATATTTTATAAATACAGCATATGGTTTTTCCATATGCTGTATTTTCAAGAACAGTGCAGAGAGAACAAGAAAAAAAAGCTTACATCCAGACTTGTGATGTGCCTGAAGATGATTGGCATGTGTACCATTAATATTTTACAGGAGGCAAACATTGAGGTCGCAGTTGTGAGACAGAGCTTTGAGATAATGCACTGCCCATTGCCCATGCAACATGCATGAACAGCCATTAATCATTTATAACTGCTTCAGTATTTCCATTTCAAATTCTACAATAAGGAGTATTTTTAGTTGATGCTGTTGTGTGGATGTCGAGTGTACAACGGTGGAAAAAAAGAGATCTGAGATCTGTTAAAAGACATCAGCCCTCCATTAATTGTCCTAATTCCTAAGTATATGGTGAAAACTTCACTAATGGGTCATATATTTTGGTGCAAATAAATCTTCGTTATACCAGGGTTTTCAGATGCATCTGGATCAAGTCACTGTGTTACTGGATCATAATCACAGATTATCTTTCGATGTTCAGAATACAAATTACAAGAACCACTACTAACAGAGGCCTGTTGCTGGAAGCCGGTTGAACAAACAAGTTGCAGAGTAAGTTGTGAGTGGATGAAACCAAAGAAATCCAAACTTACTTTGGGTTCATCTGTTGTTCAACTGGTTATCAACTTTCTCTCTCAACTTAGGTTTTAACCCTTAACCAACGCTCACTGAGGGTGTCTGTGCAGTGAACAGCCAATAGGATTAAACCTGGAGATAAAGGGGGTGGGTCTTTTTCTGCTGTAAAAAAGAAAGAACATGATCACAGCCAAAAACAGGATAAAGAAAAAAGCTGGTTGTGTAAGTTTTAAGGCCGTAATTTTACTTGCCTCACACTTAAACCAACTTAAAATAATCATAATTCATGATATTTCACTCTAAGTGTAAATTATTTTAACATTATAACATGTAAAACAGTAGCAAAAATTGATATGAAATTATGTAAAGGATTAATCAAACACAACTTGCACTTAAAAAAAGTTTTTATTTTTTTTTAATAAAACTTAGCTGTGACCCAAATTCTAAAATATTTTTGCAGCAATTAAAATAATAAAAAAAGAAGCTTTAATTAGCTTTTATTTTGAGTATAGTTAAATAAAGTATATCCTCTGAACCAAAAGAAAATAAAGTGAAGCCAAGAACTAAAGTTTTAGTGACTTTAGTGACTGAGTTTTAGTGATGTGACTTTACTCACATCTGACAGGTCCACTTTGGTTTTGTGGACTCTAACCTGCTCCAGAGCACGGTAGCTGTGTAGAGTCAGTTACCAAAGCAATGAAACCTGCCCAAAACCAAACCACCTTCAAGAGCCAGAAAACTCAGAGTTTACTCAAACTAAACCTGAACTTACCTGGATCCAAACCTAACAGTTCATATTATGTCTTGATGAGGAATTTATTCACATTTTTTAATTTGGAGAAACTTTGTGTAGAAATTTATAGTAAAGCTGTACCAATGTGGAACATTTGTGACCCTTCCTAGCTAAATCACCATAAATATAGCCTTAATTTTTCCAAGACATCACTGTACAATGATTAAAAGTCCAATAGAAACAAATCATTCGGCCTGACATTTTGGGAGTTGTAAACATTGAGCTGTAAAAACAGTGCAGAGCTTTCATATCCAACGCCCAGCCTTGCTTTTACTGCTCCGAGTTATTGATCATGCTGCAGTTGCTGCACTGTCAGTCATTTTGATTGAGTTGACCCAAGGTTTTGATGTAATTGTAGCTGCCCACTTCCAACAGTCCATGTGATGACCGTAATCAATACATCTTTGAATCCAGACAAGTGTAATAACAATGTATAAAGAATTCATACAACTGATTAATGAAACAAACAGAAACGCAGTCAAATTCCCTTTAAGCCTCTAGAACAGCTCCTGTGCTTTATTGATTCAGGAGTTATAAATGGTAATCTAATAAAGCACACACCCTCAGTTCATATCGTGAGATGCTTTTAAAACACATTTAAGTCAAATTCATTTTCCTATCTTCTAACACAGCTTTCTCATTTTTGTTGCATTTTTCTTTTTCTTTTTTTATATTTAGAAAAACATTTATTCCTTTTTAAAATAGTTGTATTTGTGAGGATCTTGCAAATATGTATATCAATGATAAAACAAGATAATAACGTCGAACTTGGGCAGGTATTCTCACATTTTCAAGTCCAGTACATTAAAGGTCTTTTGTCATGCATATCATTAAGCAAGAAGCAGTACAGATATACGCAGGCAGAACAGAGATTTTTCTACATTGGTGTCACAGCTCCACTATGACATTGTTTTGTGCAATGCAATCCAATTTTGTTTTTGTTTTGTTAAAAAAGAATCAGATGAATGTCTTAACTCTCATTTGTGGAACTGTATTCACAGAGAATTACTTCTGGGAGTGCTTCTGATTTCAGAATCAGGCCTGCTGCTTGAGCCCAAAGCTCACCAGCATCCAACACTGACCTTTAACCTTATCCCTTTGACAGAGATTTTTCTTCAGGTCTTTTGATGATATAATTTTCTGTAAATGTTGGGATATTGAAATACTGCATTTCCTTTTATTTTAGATGCATTGTTTGCAGATGAAACTCTGCCTACCTTTACTTCTGAGAGTCTCTTTCTAATTATACCCAGATAATTATACCCAGACATGTTACTGCCCAGTTGTCCAATGAACCATGTTATGTACATAATACTCCTCCAGCTTTTTCTTTTTTCTTTCTGTACCACTTTTCCAGTATTTTTTTTCCCTGTCCCAACTTTTTTGAGATGTGTTGCTGCAATCAAAATTAAAAAATAATATTTTTTTCTTAAAATGGTCAAATGTCTCAACACGTTGCTTATGTTCAGTTGTGAATAAAATATAGTTTTACTAGATTTGCAAATTATTGCATTGTGTTTTTATTTATTTATTTTCATTTTATACAATGTCCCAACTTTTCAGAACTGGGTTTGTTCATGAATAAACTAGCAACCACTGCTTAGGATGTGAGGAGGGATATACCCTAGACCAGGGGTTCTCAATTAGGTTTCCCCATGGTTCGAAAAAATGCCAAGCATACGAGGCCAGTTACGAGATGTTTTATTTGCAAATTACTAAAACCAAAACACTGACATAACCAGCATTACTGACAACAAAACAACAACCTAATATAGAATAGATCTTGCAAGAACAGCGCATCTTTACATTTTTTTCAATTTTTTCAATGTCCAAAATATTTTACAGAGAATTTCTTTGCCTGCATTCAGCCTAGAAGGGCTAACTGAGACTGCATAAGACAGTTCAGTTTATCACATTTTGACACAGTTCAATATAAGTTAAAAATATGCAATCAAAAATTGTTAGATTGGGGATTTTTTGTTTGTTAATATACCACACACACTACATTTCTACTCACTCAGCTGACCCTGCTCTGCTCCTAAGCACTAAGCTCCATGTCTGTGAGTGAGAGCGCCCCCTGCTGCTGCTGAGGAGTCAGAGAGCGACAACAGCTGCTTGAGGTGGGGCATGTTGTTCTCAAGAAAAATTGTGTAGTTTATAATAAAAGTAAATCTCCACACCACTGATTTGACTTGCTCCATCTTGTCATTCTCCCCCAAGACCTGATGGTGTATATGCCACAGACATAGAGTTACACACAGTAGATAGGACCACTGTATTTACTCCAGTGACCAGTGTTTAATCCAGCTTTTTTGTCTATAATGGGACTAGTTTCCAGTCCGAGTATTGGATGGGTATATCCCTATGGTTAAAATCCATATATATTATTTTATATATTATTATTTCTTAAAATCGGACTTGGCTAATGTGGCCAATTGGCGGATCAATGCTGCATGTACGGCTTACTCTGATTAAAGTCGGACAAAGCGCACTGAGCATGCTCCAGAGTCAGACAGAAACAAACACTGCTCTTCACAAAAACATTGATTAGCAGTGTTTACAGACATAATTATTTTTAGGCAAAGAAGAAAACATAAATACGGTCACACTGTTTAACGGTTATTTTTGCTCCCCTTCGAGCGAGTCTGCTTTAGTTTATGATGCGTTTGAGTACTTTTGGACGGCACAATTGGTAAGTAATGAACGTGTTGTACAGTTGATAATTATTGATAACACTGAGGAAATCAGGCGGGTATATTAGAATTTTAATGCTATAAAGGACTAACAAAGCCTTGAAATGAAATACCAAGGACACATGAATGCAGCATTTTACTTCGATTCTCTGTTGCAGATGTAAATTCGGACAAGGTGTGAAATCCATCTGCAAAGGTGTAATCAAGCTTTGAGCCTTCTCTTGTTAAACTGTGCATGTAGACGTACTGCTAGACAGACAACCCTTCACTCTCACGCTCACTCACTGTGGTCATTTCAGATTCACCAATTAACATACACATCTAAGTCTTTCGACAAGTGAGAAAGCTGCACAAGGAGGCTGGTCAGCCGCCAACCCTTCTGTTAAACAAGTGAAAGTATATTTTATAGACGAATAATATTCAAAATACACATTGTTGATTGTGTACAAGCACTTTTGGGGAAGAGGTGTTTTATTATTTTCAAGCCCATCATTACATTTCTGAAGAGCAAAGACTTCACTCCCCACTTCTGCACCTAAGTGATTTTTCAGTTTGTTGTCAGATGTAGTGCCAGCTCAACAATCCGGATCAAACAGAAGAGCAAGCATCAAGAGCAGTTGTTTACACACATGCATGACTTACATTGCCAGACTCAAATCAATCTTTTCCGTGCCTGTCTGTCTGAATGGAAAAAGCAGTGGAGCTGAGCCAGAGCTGTTTGTAGGCTCACTGTGCATCGTGATCAGCACGCCAGGAAAACATCCTAGAAAAACACCACACCGGGGTGTTTTTAGTGATGCTGTGTGGTACAGAGACAGTATTTTTCACCTGCAAGAACAAATATAGAATTATACTTAGCTTGGTTATTAGCCTGGATGCCTCACCTCGGAAGCTGCAAAATATAAAGTCAAGTGTCAAAAATGAAATGAATGTATGTGTAATTTATATTCTACAAATGTTTGGGGAATGTTTGCAGACAGGGTATATACCAAAATGTATCTGTAATTTTTCAAATAAATGCTAAACACATAGGTCTTCTTTTTATCCCTTTTTTTTCCATAAATGGTCTAATTTGCAGCATTTTCCACATCCAGCTGCTTCCTAACAAATCCTTAACCCTGCAGATTGGAGAAGTTAGGACAATCCTCTCACTCAATCAAAGACTAAATGTCTGGTTGCACTTTGAGTTGGCAGGTAATTGGAAAGGCAATAAAGTGAGTGCTGCGGGGGAGTGAGCCGCGTGCTCGCTTTGAATCTGAATAGATCCTTGCGAGTTCTGTCACGAACCCCCTCGTCTAACTCTGGATGTGGGTCAGGCGCCACAGGGCACCTGGCATTGTGCTGCCACACTGAACCTCCAAAACATCTGCCTTGGCGGCTGACAAGACGTTCCAGCTCATCTGCACAAGTGAGCTCTCTTGCATTTGGAAGTGGAGAAGATTCACTGTCAACATCCATTAGGCAGCTGCTAATTGAAAGTGAGTGCTAATAGACTCTCGGGCAAATTGGAAATACACTAGAGCAGTTAAAAGTATAGAGAAGTAATTCACACTTAAAATGCTCCAGAATCACTTGCGGACGTACTCTGACAGTCTTTACTTTCTTTCCCGAAGAAAATCCACATTTACATAAAATTCCAATTTTCATCCTTTAATTGATTTCTCTCAACATCCCCAACATTTTCAAATATCAACTGAAAAGAGGGAAAAGCTGTGGAAATACAATGTTCAATAAAGGAGAAGTGTCTAACTGGCTTGCAACATCCAACGCTAGCATAGCAATAGGAAACACAAAGCAGTCATGTCTTTAGGTCAAGGCTGAAGAATTATTTGTAATTGTCTATTTGGCCTTTTTTCTATTTACTTTATTCACTTGATTTATAGTTTTACCCTCTTTTCATAAACTCATTTTATCCAAGCAAAGCAGCATCATGTTGTTTCCAAAATGAATAGCACAATAGTCACATTATCATGAAATATTAAACACAAACTGCCAGCACTGCTACACCAATGGTCCACACCAGCAGCGGTTCAAGAGAAATCGCCTTCAGCAGCAATGAAGATGGATTTTTCCCACTCAGCAAAGTAAAAAGTAAAAGTAGGTTGGCAAGGAACAAGATAAAGAGTGTGGATCAGCCCAGGGAATCAAAGACTAATAGGACTAATTCATGTTTAAATCCAGGGATGTTACATCAGCTGCTGATTTGAAGCCTGTTCTGGGCTGTACACCTAGCGTATACAGTAATCCGTGAGCTGAACTGGAGTAAAAGCGCTTACCTTTGACTGAATGTTTCATCTCTCTCTTATTTTGGCTTTTATTGTAACTGCTGCACAGTGGCACAGTGGTTGGTGCTGTCGCCTCACAGAAAGAAGGTACAGACTTCAACATTTAATCAGATGTGTGTTAGAACTTTGCTGTGGGTTCCAAATATCCAAATATATCCACTTTTTACCAAAAGTTTACCAAACAGTGTATTACACAAGATAGGCTGTTTATTCCAAAACTGTTTCCACAAGTGCCCTACTGAAATATGACTGGAATTAATGCTAAGGCTTTGTGAAAGTGGAGAGTAGAGATTCCCATGGGGCCCAGCGCAAAGCTCTGTGTTTATTCAAACATTAATGGGAAAACATATTTATTTCTTACAGCGTTATGACATTAATAAAAAGCATGGCAATGAGTAATAAGGCATCATATAAAAACAGACTAGTCTCTATAGCCTTTCTTCCCAGTGGAATTCAGGGGTAATTACTGTGAAAGCGGCATATCATCATTTTATAAGTGGTCCTCAGCAGCATCATTTATGCAGTAAACACAATTATGGCATTCCTCTTTTTGTAGGAACCACATTAAAACATATAATGGGAAGAGATTAGACGTGTGTTGATGACTGTTTTATGCTAAGATGACGGTCTAAGTGCATCTGTAAATGTTTCTTCTATAAGCAAAATCTTGCCTTTTTTATTTGACGCAGGTGGCTGGAGAGGTGAAAGGGGCTACTTGTTAGAACTAACAATGTAATCTGAAAAAGCCATTGCTCAGAAAAGGAGAATGACTTTGTGACCTCTGTGAAAGCCTGAGTGAGAGCTTTTCCAAATTATAACATGTAGGCAGAGGAAACAGGAACAAGTAACAATGCAATTTCACCAGCTTTGGGCTATCAAGGTCAGAGTTCAACTGGCGAGGATGAAAAACAAGCACTTCAGTAGGAAAAACACAATTTAGTTAGCTGAGAAAAACGCAATGTGCTCGTTTTTCACTTCACGAGAAACGAAGGGCTGTCCCAGTACTCATTTGGATCAAGGGGAGGGGCTGTACACCTCTCCAAACTGACATTTTGGGAGACGAAGGGGTATGATAATTTCTTATCAAGCAGTGTGTTCACTACAGGAAAAGGGCAAAATGTAACTTATTCCATCAAAAATAAAGATTTTAAATAACGACAGTCCTGTTGTATGTTCCTTTAATCGTTTTTTGTTTTGTTTTGTTTTGTTTTGTTTTTTGCCTTTATTGATAGTTGAAAATAGCTTGACAGGAAGCAGGGTGTTACTTCAATCTTTAACTTGTTTATGTTCTGATCTGTTTTCTACCACCAGCTAATTTTATCAGAGCTGAAACAATAGGAGCTTGGTCAATTGGTAAACTCAATAAATATAAACTATATAGAAAGAAACAAACATAATTTAACAGAAGCAAAACCACATTGTTTACATACGTAAGTAACAAAAATGGTAGCTTTCAGCAGAAGTAGAGTAAAACTGAATTGACTTCAACAGGACAAAATGGATAGGTTGTCAACTCCAGCTAATGCCACTGTAAGCCACTGACTAAATTGTAAATAGATATTTACTCAGTATGATGTAAACTAATACTTGTATGATACTTACAAAAACACAGTTGAAATAATCCAGAGATACTTTTTTTCCAATTAATGTGAGGGGACCTGCTGAATATTACATACAATCTTATTAATTTTGAACTAATCTTTTCTTATTACTGATGTTGACCCTCATTAGAAGCAGACATTTGTTTACATATGCTAGGGTCACATAATTAATAGGAACTAAAAAAACATTTGAGCAGTGTGTGAAACTGGATATGGTGCATTGCAGCACTTGAAGCAGCAAACATGTTTGATCAGCGTGGGACGTGAATAAGTGTGTGTCTGTTAATAACCCAACAAAATATTCAGTCAAATCGCACCAGGTAGTAAATACTACCACAAAATATTAATACATTACAAAATCAAAAGGGCCACTTGATGTTACATCTAGTTAATTCAGTGCCAATGTTTATCCATGTTTCACTTAATTCCTTTTTCTCAATTTATCGGAGCATCCTCTACTCAAGATGTCTCTGTGTGAGCATGTGATTAGCCAAAGCTTCCAGTATACTCATCTATTAAAAATACTGGATAATAAAGACCAGATAACATCTTGACATCCTGGAAACAATAGGAGGGTGGAGGGAAATAAGCAAGTCACTAAAAATATAAGTCAGTATCTTAAAAAATACTATGCCACTCATTTGTACCAAAGGCCACTGTCGCATTGTGTGGCCACCGCTTGTTAATGTAAACTTGGCAGAATGCTGTGAATGTTTAGCTGAACATGAATGTGTAGCGGCCCTGGCACTGTTAAATGTTGGCTCCTCTCTCTGTTTTATCATTCAGAGAGTTCCAACAAACATCTGGCAATAAACAGCCTTAAGTAGAGGGACAGAACAGGTGACCAACTCAGGCATAATTAAAATTAATGCATGGATAAATGCAACCTACAAACAACAACAAAGAAGAGGATAGGTATAATTATTTATTATTATTTTTTAAGTTAATAAACTTCTGGAAAGAACACACTCTGGAAAGAAGCTGTCTATATTTTCAGTTTTTTTTCTTTTATGGAAAATGTACATTGCAACTGAGGCTGAATTGTAGCACTGCTGGGTCTAGAGCTTGGCCTGAGGCTTGGTGGTTTACACATTTGGCCCAGGTTACAGAATTGAACAGTTTCATACTAAAAACAAAATAATCTTTCTTTTTGGAGAATATATTTGTCATTTCCTGCTCAAAGAAGGGTCTCTTTTTGCTGTATTTTGTGCCAACTCCGTGGGTGAGCCCAGCTGAGCATATTATAGGGGTGTTTCATTCAAATCACGCCTGTTTCAGACCACAGGATTTATCAACAGAAGGTTATGTGTACACCAGGATCGGCATGGTACACACAGTTTCATAAATCCCACACGCGCTCTGCTCTACGGCCACTTTTATCACAGATCTGCAACCATTTTTACACAACTTTGGTAAAGAGGGCCAATGACTCTTCACGTTGATTGTAACAATACAGCATTTTGTCCCAGGTCAAATATTCATGAGTCATTTATAAGGCAGCTCCAACATTCTTTCTGTGAAAAAGTCTATTCTGCTTGTCTCGGTGGGGCATCATGCCTGCTAGGACATGTAGTGAGTCTTTTCTTGTTTACTGCAGGGGCTGGGGCATTTGTCCTGACCATAACACGTCCAGTGGGATGCTGAGTTTGTACAGCCCGGATCTAACATCAACAGCTAATTCCCTTTAGCCCTGAGCTGGATAAAGCCCCATCACAGAAATAAACCACAACAGCCATTTTTTCCTTTGATGCTTTAGTTAAGATACAATACAGTATCGCATGTGCAGGTTATGTGGAAACTGTGTGCTTGTTAACTTGCACTTATAGACCTAAAAGCAGGGGGAGTTGTTTAATTGAGTGTGGCTTTGCAATTACTTGCACCAATTTAAACAGACTGTACCTGATATATTTTTCTTCTAGATGGGGAAAATGGTTTAAACCCCAAATAGTATATTGTAAAAGCAGTTATTTGTGAAAAAACTGTTTATAATTGAGGATTTTAATAGATGAGAACCTCTATTCAGGAAAACCTTGGCCAATCACATGCTAGCAAAGTCACATACTCGAAAAAGGAGCAGTCCCATTGGTCTACAGCGGCTTCTCATATGACTTTCCAGGAAGTTTAATAGCTGCTGATAAGGTGTATTTTCAACACTGAATGTCATTTAACAGAGAAACAGCTCAAAAAGAAAAACATAAACAGAGAAAAAGGAGGCAAAGTAAAACGCGGATAAATACTGTCAATTCAATCACATAATATTTAACGAGGCAGAGATAAACTCCAGTTCTCAGACGGTGAAGTTGCATCAAAACTAATGCTAAACTTCAGTTTGATGAAATGTATTGATATATATTCAATAGCACACTTCCTGACCTGCTCTGCTTGGCTGAATCTGTCCTCCCTGAAGTCAGTGGTGAAAAGGATGGTCAGAAATATGCTTGCAGTGTTTGTATGTTTTTTGTCCTACTTCTCAGGTTCTTTTGCTGTGGCCATTTTGGGAGCAAAACCAATTTCTGAGCCTATTCACATTGCTCTGGAGCAGCAAAAGGAACCAACACTCCTCCAACTCCATCAGAAAGACGGCTGCAGCACAATGTCCTCCCATCCCATGCCAGACTCTCAGAAAACTACAATATCCACAGTGCCCTGCAAACTTCACTCTAACTCATGTAAAGGGGAAGCAGAAAATATGAAAATAAAATATCTGAAACAACAAAAAGGTACATGAACATCAATGAACATCCAAATCAACAAAGCCAAATTAAAACATACTAATAAGTGGTTTGACTTAGTTTCAGGGCTTTCAGCTGTCATTTCAAAGGACACCTTGTGTTCTTGACATAGGTCAGGGTTTGTTTGTTTTTTTATTAAAAAAATGTGTGTTATTTTACCATTATTAACATACAATTGTAAGTCAAACAAATTGGTGTAATAAAGAACCATAATGATACACATGTGCACAAAGGAATGGAAAACCAAAATTATAACACAAATAATTTATTACACTACATATTACATTATATAATACTTTTTTACTAGTATAAAGTAAATACCTGATTACTTTCAGGTATTCAGTAACCAAAATGTCAGTCACACTATGTTATACAACCCTAACAAGTAATCTCAGGTTATGTGTCTGCATATGCAAAATTATTTTTTTCACCAGTCACCAGAACCAGACAACAATATTTTGATAAAACATTTGTGTAAACAGACCTTGATGTTTAATTGTCTTTAGTATTGTCATACAACATAAAGTGATGAAACTGTTGATGAAACTATAAGTTGACAATTGTTTTTAAACCTGATAACAAAGCTGTTTTCACTGAACAAGAAATGAAAAAGCCTGTACATGATATTGCAAAAAAGTATTTAGTGCAGAAATACAAATAAACATGAGTTTATTCTGTTTGATGTCAGTGGTGTGAGACTGATGTTGAAAAATGAAAACATGTAAGGAGCATATGAAGATATGTTTTTGATAAGGCTGTTTGATACTTGTTTTTCTGGAAAGATAGGATTTGCTTCTAGTTGTTCAAAGATAAAATAATGTAGATGACTACTACTCTATTACCTTTTCGCAAATTGGCTGAAGATGGCTCAGACCACTCACTCATCTATTAATGATGTTTCCCTTTATCTGCAGTGACTGCTCAAGTCATGAAACTCTACAGAAGCCTTGAGGTTCAGATGAGAAGTCAGTCTAGGGGTGAAGAAGTTTCATATTTAGTGTTGTGAAAAAAAGAGTCTAGGAGTGCCACAAAAGGATCAGTGCCACTGTGATTCAGTTTTAAGCAAGGCCAGTTATTGTTGACAACCTACTTTCTCTTAGTTACGACAAATAGAGTCTGTCCTTTTCATTTCACTCCCCCCATCAGGTGAAAGAAATAATATTTTTGTTATCATAAATAATTGTTTTTTTGTTGTTGTTGGTTTTTTTGTTTTTTGTTTTGCTATAAACAACTGCACTATGCAGACTGACAGCCTTTAATTTGAACCATTTGGCTGGTCAGAGGAACAGTGGCAGTGACCGTCTCATTTCACTGCGCTGCAGAACTAGACTTTTTAAGGGGTAATTTGTGCCAACTGTCATCACTTTTTATACAGCCTTGACTGAGGGACGGTGAACCTGTATAATTATTCCTGCTGCTGTACTGTTGCACTTAATTGTATGTGTTTTAATGTCATTGCATGTGTCATTGTATGTGTTTTCATGGCCTTTTGTTGCCCGTCCAAACTTGTTTAAGTGTTGTTGTTATGAATTTTAAAAAACAAGCATCATTTTTGATGTATTAGTGAAAATGTCCCAGTTTCAACATCTAATGTGTTGTCTATGTTCTATTGTTTATAAAATACCACACTGTGAATCTAATAATGTGCTTGCAATTTTTGTTGTATTCTTTTTTAACAAATTTAATAGCAAGTAATTTCAAATAATTAACATTGCTTTAAATCTTACAGACACAGATTACAGTCTCAACATGTTTGTAGCTTAGCTGCAGTGCTAATTAGAAGAAAAGTTGGATTATTTGCTTTTATTATGGAGTGTACTTAGAGACTCCAGTGGTCACTTTCTAAAAGTGATTGCCCACCTGCACACATTTTATACTGTAAATCTGCTTCTCGTCATGCCCTCTCCACGCATCGATTCAACGAAAAGACAATGCAAATGTGATTTGTGGTGAATTTTGCCAAACCATGAGACACTGATGAGTGGGTTTTACAAAAAAAAGTGAGCCATGAGAGTGCCGCGCATAACGAGAGGAGAGTTGCAATTGAGCCACAATTTGACACAACACTTCTTGAATATCAAACAGCCCAGAATAGAGCATTTACAGAAGCTTCAACAGTTGTTTCATGAATTCATTCACTAGTTCAACAGGGACCAGCCCTGCTTCACTTACTATACTTAAGCTCCACAACAGATCCATGACGCACAGCCAGTGCCACTTTACTCAGCAAACGTGCACAGCTCCACTTCTCAGGCATGCAATGAACTGCTTTGTTTATAGAAATATTGAGCCAAATTATGAAAAATGAATCAGAGACATTTTCTACTTAAATCCATACTTTTGCTAAATTATTATGCACAAAGGAAATTCATGTATTTTCTGAGAGAAGTAAAGTAAAATGAAATCATATCAAACACAATTTTTTTTAAACCTGCCTAAGTTCTTTACCTCACCATCTGGGTCACGTGCCAAGTCTCCAGAATGCGCATACGGCAGGGTCAGAGCTGGCGCAGGGTTGTGCACACTTTCTCGTCTAGTTGGACTGTCATAGATCCTATCTTTGGCTTGGAAGGTGGCGTAGACAAGTTTGAAGAGGAATGACCTGGTGGAAGTTTTGAATTTCCTATTCCTGCCTCTACAATTTGCTCAGTTTTGCTTAAATTTGTCTAAAATTTTGCTTTTTGGCCTTCACATTGTTTGCAAAAGATTTCGGATAGTCTCTGAAGGTGGTTTGATTCTCTACAAAGGTAGCACTTTAACAGTGCAGTATCTTCAGACACAAACAAATGTCTTCTGCATTTACTGTTTTGTTGAACATTCAAAAGTTTCAGCGCAAAGGGTAAAGATTAACTTTTAAAACTCATTAAACATGTCTTTAAGGGGTTGTTTTAATTGGACCCGAAAGGTTACAGAATTCTTTGGGAAGTCCATCAATTCCTGGGGTTTTGTTGTCCTCCATACTCATTTCAACCTGGAGAGACTCAAACATGAAACAGATAATAGATGTAATAATATGATGATATAATGATTGGCTTAGACAAGCCAATGGGGAAGCTGGGTCAGGCAGGTGCAGAAGCTGGTTCAGGCAGGTGAGGAGGGGAGTGTTCCATGCTGAAAGATGTCATGTGATGTTTGTTAGAGGAAGAGCAGAGATAATGTAGGTTGACTTGTCTCAACCTCCCACCCCCAAAAAAGGGCATGCCAAAATGTGTGTGCACAGAGGAGATAAAACAATTAAGGCGTAAGGCCAGGATGAGACAGAGAGGTTGTATATGATTAGTATGGCTGGCAGCAGATGCCAGCAGGGGGAGACAGAGACTGAATGAAGAACAGGCAGACAATGAGATGGACATAGCAGGTGTTTAGAGAAGGGCGGAGACAGGTAACTGCAGACGGATCAAGAGGCTGATGCAATGGGCTGCAGGAGACTGAGTGTTTGATATGTGTCTGCAGATTGCTTGGTGAGTGCTGAAAGTGGTTGTTAGTGGGCAATGCTGTATAGCATGTGTTGCTTTGACAGCGTTAATGAGAGAGAGCAGAGACTGAGAGAACAGTGAGAATGAGACAGGTGAGCAAGTGTGATTTGCTGTGCATAGTAGGCGATGCGTGTGAGTTTGTGTAGTTGCTGGGATTGCAGTGTATTTGCAGTATGCTACATTGTGTGAAGCGTGCAATAGAGCTGCTAGCAAGGGGCAAGTTGTGAGTGCAGGTCATGACGCTCCTGCCTGGGAGAATCTCATGAGCCATCATCCATGACCAGAGGTTAAAAAACATGTTAGTTAAAATCTGCAACTCCTCCTGCTCCAGGTAGTGATAAAAGCATATTCCGTGGGAAGGTTAAAAGACACTGGTATTTTAAGATCAATGGCTAAAAGTTTTTTTGGTTTGTGCATAAAATATTCATGCTATCTGTGTATAAAATGCATTTTGCTGTGACCCCCCTCCACATGGGATTCCCACCCACCTGATTCTACAGTCCCCCCACATACAGGGGGGTAAATAACGGACAACCCTGACAGACGCCACAGTTGATTTGCACTGCATTTGTCAGAAGCCTGTTAACAACAAATTTGCTGGTAATGCTCCGGTACAGAAATCCCACCCAAGCTATGAACCTTTCTGGGAAGCCCACTGTTCGCTCTACCTCAAAGAGGAACTGGTGCGAGACCCAATCAAGAGCTTTTCCAAAATCTAATTTTATGGATGTTTCTGTCTCTCGGGAAACAGATGGTGTCTTGGATTAGTACACAACTGTCGGTGATCTTCCTCCCTGGAATGGCACAGACTTGATCCAAGTGAATTAACCCCAAACAAAGACAAATGTGATGCTAAAATTTTGCTAAAAAGTTTGCAGTCCAAATTTAAAAGGGTCATAGGTCTCCAGTTCGTCAGGTAGTAGCACGTAGTCAGTGCGAGAGGCTTTGGTGTCGTCACCACTGAACTCTTCTCTGGGATGCATGGTTTTAAAACAGTCCTGTGGTTTAAAATCCCTTTACATCACCTGCTATGACGAAACTGATGTTTTGTCAAGTTTAAAATCCCCTGTTCTTTTCCTATCCTTCTGTGTTAAATGCAATTAAAATCACCCGCTAAAAGATAGAAGGCATTCTCCCTAGCATGTGGGGCTGCAATTGTCATTAAAGCCATAAATATTTAAGAGCTTAAAATCCTGTCCTATAAAAGTCAGATGTGTTTAAAGTGCCCTTCCATCTTTCACTTCAGTGCTTCCCTTCACCGCTACCAGAGGATTTATCATTAAAATAGCCACTCCATCATTTTTGTTTTTATTCGAGCTGCTCCAAAAAGATGGGCGTGGCCACATTTCCTCCCATTCTCGATAATGTTTTAAAACAGTATGGCAAATAAAAGATTTAATATAGGCTAATACTCTAAATTGAGACTTCCCACTTCTCACATTGATGCTTGAGACGGTGAGGGTCATGAGTATATTTAAAAACAACAGTCATGAAATTGTAAATGACTAAAAGTGGTAAGAAAGAACTAAAACATTTTAAAAGACACAATTAAAGGAAGCAGTTATTCCATTCCTTGTGAATCCAGCTCGTCCTTCACTCTTGCAGAAGAGAGTGGAGGGGATTGAGCTGCATTCCCCCTTCGCTGCCTTGAGGTGGGCCTCTGTTTGAGTCCTTCATTCGTCATTACAAGTTTAGGGGTTGACTACAGAGCTATTGACAAGAATGAGACCTCATTGGGTGAATCAGAGAAGACTCTGGGCTCCTCCAGAGATGAACTGTCTGAAAGTCTCAACTCTTCCCCTCTTCTCTGAGGCTGGTGTAGTCCCAAAAGACAACTCTGATGCAGGTCGACCGAGGTCAATGCAACTAGCTCCGCCCTCTGCCTGCATTGACCCCTCCTCCTCCAACTGGCACATGGGAGGGGCCTCTGATTTGAAGAAGATTTGAGTCCAGCCCCTCCTTCAACTGTTCAATTTGACCACCATTTCGTTTACTGGCTTTCAACTTGTTGGCAAAAAATGTAGATGGTTATATTCTCCACAGAGATTGCACTTTCTGCCATTTCTGACATTCATCAAACATGTGTCCAATTTCTCTACTCTTCCTGTAGACCACTTTGGTGCAAGCCTCCACCAAATGCCCATGCTCAACACGTTTGCGGCAGAGCTTAGGTTGACCTTGGTAGTAGATGTAGCCTCTGTTTTCTCCCAGAACTACCATTCCAAATACCCTCCACGTCTTTCATTTTGATAGCCTGGCCTTTAACAGTGCAGTATCTTCCCAGCCACAAACAAATGTCTTCTGCATTTACTGTTTCATTGAACATTCTGATAATAACTGTCTTTGAGGCATTATCAGTGATTTCAGTGGGATTTCACGTTCTCAAACCAGTTCCAAACTTCCCTCAACAAAATGGTGGATCTAAAGCTTACATTAAATCCCTTCCTCCCTCCCCACCTGACCTGCACTCGAAGCTCTGAACACATCCGAAAATTTTACAACATTTCACCACTTCTGGAAGAGATCCTCTTCTCTCTATCCTCGCACGTCTGTGTAACTGCATTGGCGTAGGCGCAGAGAGGACCCCGGCGCACTTTGCCAATCAAGACTAATAGATTTAGATCAATGAATAGATTTTTTTATTATTATTGATTATTTAACGTTTTGAATGCTGAATTAGAAAAGAATCACTTGGTACAATGAGTGGGCAATAATTTAAAATAAATAATAATTATAAGTAAATGTAATAGCTGGCTAGAAGCAGGCCAAATCAGTAGCCAGGCCTGGTTGACCCTATCCCAGATATGTTTCTCCTACCCACTTAGACAAAATCTAACAATCCAGGTCTGGACCAGTGGCATCGTGAAGCGAACAGTAAAATTCATTTCAGTAACATTGTGAAACGAACAGCACCAGACTGGATGAATGGCACATACTTGCACAAAGACTAAAGACTAACAACCGGACATAAATGTGAGTCTATGCTTTAAATGCTGCTTTAAAATAGATTAAACTCTATTAATCCATTGATCTCAACATAATGCTGACAATAAAACCCATTCTGAGCACAATGCCATTCATGTGTTTATGTGACATCACTTTTCGCTGTACATTTGTGCAGACACTCCTTCTTGACACCGGCAGCTTGTTAATCGTTGCTGATTGTCAGTGGGCTTTGTTTTATCCTCTTCTTGGAATTTAACCTATACCAAAGCAGGTTAGCTGTAAGATTCCATAGAGGTCTACCTAAATAGAAAGTGAACAAGCATTGTGATACCGAAAACCCATGATTAACCGATAACTTGCCTCTCTAACCTCCAAATCCAGGTTTATAGTACACGGCCATGAACTGTCAAGCCATATATTTTCACTGTTATCTAAATAATAACAACAGCATATGGGTATCTATTGATTCAAAGAGCGTTCTGCCAAAGAGCCCATTGATTATTTAAAAAAAAACTAAAAAAACAAAACGATGTTAACAAGCTGCACAAATATAAGACCTTTTTCACTTGGCTAATAAGTCACTTTGTTGCACACCCTGAAAAATGATAGTGGCCAGTGAGGTAGAGCATGTTTTGACACATATCCTCACTGATTTTCCCTAAAATCAGTCAAAACGGACAAGTCTAAGAAAACAGTGGAGAAAAGTGATACCTTTCCCTGTTTAGTTATCAGTGTCACGTTCCAGCATTACAAAAGAAAGTCCTGGTAGTTCCCTTGAGCTGCCACCTCAGCTCTGTGTTCATTAACCACAACAAAGAGCACTGTAAACAGCCTATTTGTTCAAAGACAGGTGGCTAAAAAGCGCAGTTACACAATTTGTGATAGACTGTGAACTCTTCTGTTTTGATGCCAGATTATTAAAAAGCATGATTCTGTCTTTAAATCTATTACACTAATAATTCAGTACAGAGAAATGTAGTCTGATTAGTTGAAAATAACTGGATACATCTTTGTACACTGACTACACAAAATAACGTTCTAGTACTGCCATGTTGAAATGCATCTGAACATCTGCTTCTGCTTTTAAAATAAAGTATACTTGCCTAACAAAAAGCAAGATGGCAGCAAAAGCTACAAAAAATAAAAGAATAAAACAAATTACACTAATTTACCACTTTTTACTTTTGAAAAATGTAAAACTGAAACTCCTAGACTGAAAAAGTGGGTGTAAAAGTGCTCTCAACTTTTACACAACACATCCGAGGAATGGAGACACATCCAACATCATTTTGAGTGAGAACAATTAATATCCCAGTCAAGGAATTATTCAAATGAATATCACATGAATAATCAAATTGGCCTTGAGTAGTAAACAGTGTAAAACTTTGTAAAAGGGTCACACACTTGTGTCTGAACTTGTGAAGTAATGACCTCCCAGTGCAAACAGCCAGATCCCATGGACAAACAAACACTGCTGTGTTTGCCTTGCAAGCTGAGCAACAATGATAATTCTCTTGGTAACAGCTTATGCATACATTTCCAGTCAGAGTTCATTTTGACTAATTCATCATAAATGAGGGTACACATTTAAGTCCTGCCTATATGTTTTTTGTCTGGGAGAATGGGGATGTCTCTAGGCTTGATCTCGAGGTCCCTTGACTAAAAAAAAGAGACATGATGAAAGGTGACATTTTGCAGCTCCACACCTACTACAGTGTGGGTCTGCATCTTGAGCTACTCATAAATCACGGATTGCACTGCTATTTTCTCATAATTAAAGGCATAAAGGCTTTCTTATAGGCTGTTCACAGAGGGTCTGATAGTTTTAACCATCTCATCAATCGCATTCACCGAGGGCCCTAAGATAACATATCATTCGGCACATTAGGCACACAACAGGTGTTTATATAATGCTAATGTGGCTGATGATACGTAACAGCTCAGTTTATTGCTTGACACCAAGAAGTATTTTCTACCGACTTGTGTTTACATTTTAAATATCATGTTATGCTCAGTCAGCCTGTCTTTTCCTTTTTTAATGTGGTATTCTCCACAGTTCTCTGCAGCTTGGTATTAGACTCACATGTGCATCCAAAAACTTACATGTCTCCCTTTTCTTATTGAAAGCATTATTTTCAAACTATTTTAACAAGTTTCCTTTCATTGCTCTGATGAAGAGATGATGCCACAGAAACACAAGATTATTGAATATAAGCCTAAACTGTCCATGAACATAGCAGTCCAACAAACAGTAGCTGCCTTTTTCATAGCTTTATTATGATTAAAGGTCAATTTTTTCCCATATCGACTATCCCAGTAGACTTTGACCTCTTGTAAAAAGAGTGTCACCTGAATTCTGGGTAAACAGTGCTTCCACAAAAGAAGTGAGATTTCATTCTCACGCATTCACTATACTAGTATGTATTTTTTAAAAAGGGGAGAGTGCTTTAAGTATAGTTTACAGTCACACCAGTAGCACCATTTACCCCTTGTCACTCTGAATTGTCATTGAAACCCTTAAGTCTGTGAACCATGGCAAATCAGAGGCAGTAGTCATATGCTCTGATCAAAAGCTTTAGCAGCAAAGCAAACTCTCCTAATTAAATGCTTCCGGATTAATTCAGCCGCTTTAATTAGAGTGGAATTTATTCTGCATCAATATTTCTCTGTGTCAGCAGAAAGACTGCCTGGGCCTCAAGAGATCCAGGATGTAGATGGGTTGTAGTAACAGTCTCCTCATCACATTTCATACACATACACGTCCTGATATTGTAGCCACTGTCTGTTACACTGATGAGTTATTCCCAGTTTGGCGGCTGAGGAAAGAGGTTATACAGGGGACAACGAGTCAAAAGCCTTTCAAGCTCAAACAGACACATTGCCAATCATATGCATTTTCACCAAATGGCATCACATGTGGGCAGGTTGTAAAGGTGTGGCTTCCACTGATTCATATTCAAATACAGTAACAAAATAAGTTACCAGTTGTTACAAATAGCTCACTAAGATTGTCATGTTTTACGCTTCTCTCACTCTTATGTCTTGTTCAACTTAAAATGGTGTCAAAAATGGTGTTTTCCCAAATGAAAAGAGGAGCTATGGTCCCAATTGGAGAGGAAATTATGAATGTTTTGGCAGCACATGCCAGTAGTTTCATTTAATTCAAGAAGAAAAAAAAACAAAACACTGAAAATGCATTACCCTTTAAATTAGTGACTAAATCTTTTGTACTAAATTCTTATATTTTTAGTAGACTAAAACTAATAAGGATTAGATTATTTAGGATTAAATTATGACTAAAACTAAATTGCATTTTAGTCAAAAGACTAAGAATTTACGTTAAAAATTTGCTGTCAAAATTAAAACTGGGGACAGGACTTTGTCCCCACGACAAAGTGTAAACTTAATTTTTATTTAGATTAAACCCACCCTGCGTAACTTTTAGGCCAAAAATATGAATTCTTGTAATCAATCATTTAATTGTCCTTAAGCATGAGATTGGTAGAATCATGTCTGTCTCACTGACACAGTACCCTCCTATTTAGGTACAATGTACAAGTGATTTTAAAATTTTAGACAGTTGGTGAGGGCAGTGGTGGAATGTAATGAAGTAACAATACTCAATTTTCAAATATCTGTACTTTACTTAAGTAGATTTAAAAGAGGGTACTTTTTACTTTTACTCCACTACATTTTAGAGCAAATATCTGCACTTTCTACTTCATGACATTGGCTTTACAAGTAAATTTGCATTTGTAAATTGCTGTAAATGTGCAACACCTTAACTCAAATGTTAAAGTGCTACATAACTACTTAGTTTCACAAAGAACACAGCATCTCTCTCTGATCTGTCAAACCTTTAAACAGACACATAGATGAACTTCACCATAATTTGTAGAATAATGAGTTAATTAGATCTTCAGCCAACTGAGTAATAGAGGATGTTCTGAACGTGCCCAGTCTGCATCACACCTCCCTGTGTGAGGCGATATGGAGGATGCACACAGTTTTTCACCATAACAAGCATCTTTACACACCACAGTGGAAACATTATTATACACTGCGGCTGAGGATCTTATTAAAAACTGGCTCATTAAGGAACAATACTTTAACTCACATTCTGTTGAGCTACGAGGATACAGTCCTTACGTAACTCTGATATTAAAAAAGCTTTTAATCCTTCTTAATTATCTATTATCTATCTATTTTATATTAATTAGTGGTTAAAGTTGAGTCAAATACTTTTACTTTTATAAGTACATTTCTACCCCTTTATTTTATTTAGAGAAATTGAGTACCTCCTAAACCACAGGGTGAGGGTGCAATCCAATCTCTAGTATCCCTGTTGAACCTAACCTGTAGTGACATCTAGTGGTAAGAGAGCAATTTGCAATTCCACACCTCATACTTTTAAAACATGTGAACAGCTATGGTAGCCCTGTGGGGAAATGGTGTTGCCTATGAACAAACACAATGGAAATTGATTTGATGGTGATTTCATTAAAGAAATTTTGAAACAAAATACATTTTGGTAAGAATGTGTGCTCATGAAGAAGCATGGATGAGCACCTTCCACTGAGTTGGACAATTGAAAAGTGTGTAGTTTTTATGTGCTTATAGACCACTGAAAACATTGTCTTGTGTTCCATTTGTGTTCCATTTTCACTATATACAAGAAAACTTTACACAATGTACTTCTAATAACAGCTTATCTTATAAAAGAGCGGTGCTGTGAGTGTCATTGTAGGACATTTTGGTTGAAAATACATTGCTCTAAACACCAAGTAATCTCCTTTTAAGAGCCCTTTCAGCTGAACAACAAAATGGAACAGAGGTGAGGCTTGTTTTGACTTCAACACTCTATTGATCCACTCAGATTGCTCACTCACCCTGATCCACACTAACAACACACAGCATTGTGTGAGAAGTGTGAGAGGGGTTTAAACAAAGGAGATAATTAACAAAGCCTTGGAGCTGCAGTGCACTTCAGTGGAAACAAGCAAATGGAGCAGGCAGTTTTGAATTTGTTAGTACCTGTGTAATCAATGAGTCATTCAGTGATCTAGTTTGGATGCATGTAGGTGCATCAGTCAGCTGGTGACTGCACCTGAGGCTAAGTCTATCAAATCCTACAAATGAAAACAGACTATATAGATGTGGAATTTATGTGAAATTAAAATAAAAGTCTAAATTCTTGCACAGAAGACTACATTTTGAATTAAGGTACAGATACTGTCCATGCACATTCAAATGGACAGAATGCCACACATGATGTATTTCCAAAGCATTCACAACAAATTGTCAGGCAGCAACTGGACTGGTAGACACTACTGTTGTGGATATACTTTTACAGGTGTAAAGTTGAAAGCTAATTTCAGTGTCACACTACTGCGTAACTTACTTTTATATTTTCTCGTTTTTTTTGTTTGTTTTTTACCTTGTTCACTTAAATCTCTTAACACTTCTCTGTTGACATCAATCATGGTCTGACCATGACACAGACATCATCTGATCACCTTTTCTTAAATGCTTAAGTAGTGCTGTTCACATGAATGTTAACTCATAATAACAAAAACTAACTAATAAAACATTAACAATGTTAATCCAAGTAATTTGTTTCTCAGTAGAATTATATTACATTGCATCAGTTTGTGTAACACAAGTCTTCTAAAAGGGTCACAGAAGAATCAAAACTTTCTGAGATGTGAGATAAATATTTAACGTAATGTGTATAAGTATTTGTATAGCATTTACCAACCCCACTTGGATGAGACATGTACACACGTTTTTTTGAAGGAGGAGTAAAGGCAGAATACACAATGGCAACTGCTTTTTAACAGAATGAAGCCAAAATTTATTAATAAACAGTTGAACATAACCACACTTCCGCTTAAAGTGACTCGAGTGTTGTAATGTGTTCTGCATGCTCGACAGATTTCTCTGACTGCGTTTGTAGAAAATCCTCTTCCCAGTATAGGTGTGTTTGACTTGTAGGTGTTTCAGTCGTTGCCGATCGGTGTGCAGTGCATGCCAGTAAGATTTGTGTCTGACTTGAAATCTGTGAGATCAAAATGAGAGTAGCCGTCTGAGCCAGACACCGCAGTTGTGAAAAAGCAACTGCAGCGGCTGAAACGCCCACTTGTCAATGGGTAAAGGACACCTGATTGGCTTTGAACTTAGTGTTGAACAGAAATGTAACACGATGACACTTCACTGCCCCCCACTCACCCAGCCCCCCACTCCTCCACCACCAGCCCTCTTTATGTTAAATCCAGATGAACAAAATCATCAATCAAGGTACATTTCTTCCTGAACGCACCTAATGATTGCAGAAAGATGTAACAATGACGTTTTGAGGCAACCTTAATTTATAAAAGAGAAAGTTTATGTCACTGGTCTCTGATTCACTCACTCAGAGAAATTTTCAAATTGAACACTATAGCACAAAGAGAATGATCTAGAAATGAACGACAGGTTTGAACTGCTTGACAAAGCAGACATCAGGTCATTACAGATGATTTCACTGCCTGATTTTATTGTTAACAAAGACAATGTAATAATAAGATGACACGTAAAATTAACCCTTTGATACACAAGGGCCTGTTTCCTACAATACTTGCTAACTGATCATATTTTTTTTACAATAAGGAGTAAACAAAGGAGAAATTTAAATTGATATTAAAGGTATTATGTAAATTTTGTAATAAATAGTTGAAGAAAACAGAAAACACCTATTAAATCTGTGTTTTCAACTGTTTTTTATGTTTTCAGTTTTTCAACAATCTTGGAAAAATAGACAAACATAGCTGCTAGGTACAAACTGTTGGAGCTCTAAATCCAGGTGTGTAATTGCAAAGCCACCACCAAATGGCGCCAAACCTTCACCTTTAATGCAGCTTATGACAATGGATCCATGTCACTTTATCCATATTGAATAGGCCTAGAGAATGACCCTGTATGATATTGAAGTGTGGTGTTATTGTAGAAAAACCAGGCAGGTAAAGATCAAAACTCCTGATCAAAACTCCTGTCCTGCAAAAGAACCAAGCAATGAGAATTTAGCAAAACAGGATTAAGTATTTCCATGGCACTTGTTCTGTCTTCTGTGGTGAGCGTGAACATGAACGTCTAGGAGTCAAACGGCCAGAAATGTGCCCCAAGCATTGCAGACTGTCTTGACGTCATGCTGTCCTTTAGTCTGTTGAATACTCATGATTCATCTCTGGATAATACACAGTGTCAGACAAATGCTTGTAGGACCAGTCTGCCTGGACATGCCTAAGGTGTGCACAAGAGTGAAGTAAGGGAACCACTTTTTAACTTTACAATGCCTAATTACTGTACAGGTTGGATTAGTTTGGATCACATTCCCTTGTCAGAAATAGAAACACTCTTTTACTGCTTTATAGTATATGGCAACGTTTAGACTCTTGCAAAACTAAAAAGTACGCTTTATTCTCTGTTAATTCAAAATAAAGGCAATCAAGAAACACAATGTGACACTTGACAGATGTTACTGTTTTTATAGCCAGATGACACTGTCCTGTACACAGACAGAGCCAGGTATAAGAATACTGTTTTTAGAAGTTCCTCAAACAAAATTGTGCTTTATACCAACCTGACTCTGGACTCTGGACAATGATAGTCTTTAAAATGTGCAGGCATGGCATCAGAAGAACCAATCTTTAGGCTAGTTATTAAAATATTAAGGTAACAGGCCAAAGTGGCTTGTAAGAGTAATTATGTTTTAGTCAAAATAGAAATCGACCAGCATTTGGCTAGTTGGATAATGTTGTCAAGCCTAGATAACCAGCCTATTTTATCACACTGATTTCTCATTCGTGGTTCAAAATTTAGGAGTTTAGATGGCAAGGGAAAAGTGAGTGAAGTGGTGTGGATAGTTGCACAGACGTGTGTATTGTCTAAATCAGGGGTGGGGCAAACTTTTTGGCTCAAGGGCCACACTGTGTTTTAAACTCTGACAGACGGGCCGGACCAGTGAACTATAAACTAATATAAATTACATGAGTAAACCTGTAAATTGACATTTCTTGCACAGACTGATTAGTATAATGTTTGATGGAAAAGTGGTGGCTGATATTATGTTCTTTGAAAACTGCAACAGAGACATATGGTACTGATTGTACTTCATCAAAAAATATCTCTGTCCACTCCATATTAAAAACATGAAGTGTGAATGGATATTTTCTATTTATAGATATGATGGTAGCTTTAGGAAAAGTGCAAGGCATTGAAGGAAAATGGCCAAATATATGCTGTCTTAAATTATAAATACTTTGTAAATGCTTGGCGGGCCGCATGTGGCCCCCGGGCCTTAGTTTGCCCACCACTGGTCTAAATGAACATTGGTAACTTTTTAACAAGACTAAAATATACAGAGGCTCAACTATTGACATAAATGGAGGATTATTAACAAGACTGGCACTGCCCATCTGTGATTGGTCAGCACTGTGCCTTGGGAATCCACTATGCCTTTGACTTCTATAGATCATCACGCAAATCAAATAACAATATTGATGAAACCTGATTTAAAGGACGTAGTGAGCGGGACATTTATATTTGTTTAGTTTATTACACCGTGAGTAAAAATAGAGATGCAGCTCACATTACACATTTCCTATAATAATAATAATAATAATAATTATTAATTATTTTTATCCCAAGATGTACCGGTCTGTCGTGGAGAAGAAGGAGCTGAGCTATAAGGCGAAGCTCTCGATTTACTGGTCAATCAACTCCCACCTATGGTCGTGAGCTTTGGGTCAGGACTGAAAGGACAAGATCCCGGATACAAGCGGCTGAAATGAGTTTCCTCCGCAGGGTGGCTGGACGCTCCCTTAGAGATAGGGTGAGGAGTTCAGTGACGCAGGAGGAGCTCAGAGTAGAGCCGCTGCTCCTCCACATCAAGAGGTGCCAGCTGAGGTGGCTCGGGCATCTGTTCTGGATGCCTCCGGGGACGCCTTCCTGGGAGGTGTTCCGGGCATGTCCCACTGGGAAGAGGCCCCGGGGAAGACCTAGGACACACTGGAGGGACTATGTCTCTCAGCTGGCCTGGGAACGACTTGGTATTCCCCCAGAGGAGCAGGAGGAAGTGTCTGGGGAGAGGGAAGTTTGGTTGTCTCTGCTTAGACTGCTGCCCCCGCAACCTGGCCCCGGATACGCGGAAGAAGATGGATGGATGGAACTATTATTATAAACAAAAACTTGAGTAGTTGTTTAAAATATAACAAATTAATAATATATAATAATAATTATAATAATTTTTACATTTATAATGTAAATGCACATGTATACCCCTGTGTAAAGCAGGTCACCTGACACATTCCAGATGCGTATAACACACACAAATTTATAATGAATGCAACCACTTTGTCTGCCTTGGTCAGTGCTCTCCCAAGAGAAAGCCATCTCACTTTAATGTACATGAAAAGAAGCCTGTGCTCTGTGCCCATTGCGAGTTAAGAGCATTTACTTTGATGTAGGTAATAACTTTAATCACATCATTCAAAACTCTGATCATTCATGGCTCACCAGCATTTCTCTAAGAAGGACACAGTGAGTAACCTCACATTCAGGTACTGCATCCTTCATTCAACAGTGAAGCGGAAAGCTGTCCTGTCATCGCAGCTGCTACATCCGTGCACACATGGACATGTTCCTGACATGTACTCATTGAAAGACTTGAATAGCTCTGCAGCTATGGTGTTAGTTGGTAATAATAATGTGCATAGCATATCCTTATGTACGTCTTTTTGAGAAAGATACTGTACAAAAACAAGCATTATTGCCCTGTTCTCAACATCGGTAGATTTGTCCACTTGGATAGAATACCACGGTGAGTGATTAATCCTCTCTAATAATTGTACCTCAGTGTCCTCATTTAATTATGTTGTAGCCTTTATTATTTGTCTCTGTCTTTCACATTCACATTGTTTTCTTTGAATAGAATCCCAAAAACGTATCTTTTCATTTAGGTTGTTTAAGTAGGACTTGTGGTATTTTCTGTCAACTTTATGCTGATGGTATATTTACTATCTTGTTTTTGAGCAGCACTTTGAGGGGCAGAAAGAGTTAAAAATTTAAAACTATAATTGCAGAGCAGTACCATACACTGCTCAAGTATTTCATTAAAATAAGAAAACACCTGGCAGCCCCAGTCTGTCCAATGCATCTTAATAAAGTGTGGAGCTCTCCCAGCTGTAGGGGTTAAAGGCCAGGTGCTGTGTTGTGAATAGTAAACTACTCTCCACTGTGGCTTTTTGTCTTTCCAAAAGAGCTAAAGTGCACCTTGAAAAGTTAGACTCCCTCTGAGTTGTGAAGTAAGGCCTAGGTGTTGTGAAAAGATATAGACAGAAAAACTGCAGAAAGAGTCCTGACAGATAGAAAACTGTAGATCCAGGAGAGTGAACTGTAGCATAAAATAACACAGCAACAGAAAACACTCACTCAGAGCACATTTACATCAACTGAGCAAGTCTGCTACTGTGAAAAGATAGGATGCAGTTGTACACAGAGGCTTTAGTGGAAAGTCAAAGGCAACATTTTTGCTTCCAATAGTACATTGGAATTTTACCAGGGACAAATATATGTCATATATAAAAGTGCTGGGTATTGGTGGTTCAAAGGTAAACCACTCCAGGATCCTGTTTTTGCGAGTTCTCACAAAACCCATCTTCTACTGCTCCAAAGTGTCCGCATCCTGACTGTCAGACCAGCAGTCAATATTGTGGCATCAATAAGGGTATTGTGTGTATTTTAGGGTTGATGCTGTTTTACTGTTACCAACGTACAACATGCTGTTGCTCTGTTTTCAGGGAATGGTTTCTGAGAAAGCCCTCCCAGATGGCACAGTATCATAAATGTAGACTTAGAATCAAACATTGAGAAGTAGTTTTGGAAATGTGTCCTTGATGAAAAACGAAATTGTAACAAGTCGTGATTCTGTTCCTGTCAGTCCTGGTCCGGCCATGACCAAACTGTAATGCTGTGGCAAAAAGAACTGAGCACCCAGCCTTTCTATAATAACGCAATCACAACACATTACAAAAAATATCTGTGGACCAACTTTGGTGTAAATGAATATGGATGCTTGAGGAATTACGCTACTATGTAAGTGTTCTGGACAATTCCAGGTGTAACGCTTAGCAGATGGACATTTGGTGCCATCTGCTGTTCTAAAGCTGTAGAGAAACTTGGACAGTGAATGCAAAAAAAAGCTTTTAATTGCTCGATATCTGTGCCATGGGATAATATGTAAATTCTAAAATTATTTGTTAGAATATAACATCAATATATTGTCAATTTTATGATATTGTGTTTTTGATTAAAGCCACTGACTGACACTATGCAAAACTAGACAAGCCAACCCAGAACGTGCTTGTATATTAATACAGTACCTTAAATAAATGCATTCATTTTATTTTGACGGCTGCACAAGTTACATTCCACATCTGGTCCTTTCAGAACAAAGGCTTGTATCTTGTTCCTGATATGACATATATGGTACGTCACACCAGGAAGCAGACCAGGAAGCATGTTGTAGGCTGTTGACTGGTTAAGCCATCTGTGTTCATGTTGTAGCTGAGGAGACAGGTAGGTAAAACATATATATCTAAAAATACCTCAAGTTAACTTTTGTGCTTTTGGCCTGGGAATGGTTGTATAATGCAAATGTGTGCCATTTGTTTATTTTAACAATTTGGTAATACTATTATTGGGTCATTGATTTTCCAAAATGAACATAAATTATTTTTATTAGTTTTAAGAAGCTAGAAAGGCAGATAAAATCTATACATATTATAAATAGAGTTAAGAAATTAACTGTTTACCTAAACATTCCTACTTGGGTTCCTGGCACTATTAACCACTTCCTGAAGTAAAAGGAAATTCAGGTTTTACTTGTCTCAGTATCTGCTGTAATCTGGTCCATGTCTGTGTGAGACGAGCATTTGGAAAACAGTGTACAGTTTGTGAATGACTTTCCCTGCTGCCACCTGACACCACACAAATGAAAAATGACTTTCTCTTAGCCAAACGGGAGATTTTTCTTTTAGTATTTTTCTTTATTCATGTGCTGTATAGAACATTGTTTAATGTGGTGCAGCAAGTGAACTAAATACACCTGTTGGGATCTAAAGAAAGGGTTAAACATGGGCTGGATGGATAATAAAATAATATTCATTACACCTGCTACTAAGATGTGTTTGTATCTCATCTATGACTCTGATATAAAACCATCAGCATATCAGTCAGCTTATCCAAATAATTAAGCAAATATTGTTTTGTATGACTTTATATTCCACCTTGGTTATAGCATGTTAATAATGGAAGTAATGGGATGGTTATAACAGTCAATACTACAATAATTATGCTAACTCTGCATGATTATAACATTTATATTTCCTGAAAAGTACTTAGCAGGCTTATTAGCCATATTTACCATCGACTAATGTTCACTAGCTCATGTTAGCAACAAAGAGAAGCCACACACACGAAGAGATAAATTTGCCATTTATTAATATGATTCATAAGTTCAAGTTTAATGTGGTCTGAGAAAGTAGGGCATGAGTAATGAAAGGAGTTCATGATTGAGTGTCAATGTTGGTTATGGAGACATGAAATCCAAACAATTGTGAAGTGAACAAAGAGGGTGGCTGGCCTGAGAGAAAGAGGGAGTGAAGACTGGGTTTTATAATTTAAGCCGTTCCCCTCTCTCAGGTGACAATCCTTCCAGTCTGCATGCAAGACAATCCGCTTAAAAGGGAAGTCAAAATACCATTTATTATCATGTCTTACTCCACATATGACTATACTTTTAGCCTATACTTTGCTGCAATATAAGTGCAACCAAAAAATACTGATTTGTTTTCTGTAGTGCTAACTTTAGATTTTGCAAATTGATAACAATATACTAGTTTTATATTTTTTAAATAATTATATCTTCAGCTGTCTGTCATCTACTGAAAGACCTATATGAAGACCTTGATTGGAAAGCTTTTATTTTTATTTATTTTTTTATTCTTTCTTTAGTCTTTTTTTTTTTTTTTCTAAAACCTTTCACTGTTCAGTCATTCCGGATTACTGTCAGTGGCTTTACCCAACTATGAATGTTTGTGCTCTTATTTTGAAGAAGAAAGTCAGAAAGACCGGATGTGCTGTTGTTGTGGCTGCAGGCGGAAATCAGGAGTCATGTTAGCCTCGTGCAGTCAATAGAATTAGCCCTAGCGGAGTGTAGACACTTTCCTTTCATCTAAATGTCCGTGTTTATGTCTCGCCATGAACAGGACTCAGCTGAAGCGCTCCGGGATCCTGAGAATGGCGCTGACGGGCTCCGACACGATGGACACAGCGGAGGGACACGGAGAGACTTTCCTTTTCCGAGCTGTGAGGATAGCCGCCGTGGTCGCACTCTACTGGTTTGTCTCAATAACAATGGTGTTCCTCAACAACTACTTACTGGACAACCGTGAGCTGGACGCGCCGCTGTTCGTCACCTTTTTCCAGTGCGTGGTGACGGTGGGGCTGTGCTGGCTTCTCCCGCTGCTGGCCCTGCTGTGTCCCACTTTCGTAGACTTCCCCTCGGTGAAATTCGACCTGAAGACGTCGCGGGAGGTGCTGCCCCTGTCCGTGGTGTTCATCTGTATGATCACATTCAACAACCTGTGCCTGAAACACGTCGGAGTGGCCTTCTACACCGTGGGACGCTCCCTCAGCACCGTCTTCAATGTGTTACTATCGTATGTCATTCTCAAACAAAGCACATCTTTCCAAGCCCTGCTCAGCTGCGGGGTCATATTAGGTAAGAGTCACTTTTTTGAATCTTTATTTGTATTAGGTTTGCACAGACTGAGGAAAACATGGGATAGGCTTTGTGATGTTTAATATTGTGATATTGAAAGCCACATAAAAAATACAAGGGCTCCACATTAGCTTCCACTTGCTTTGGTGTTTTTTGTTGTTTTTTTTGGGGTTTTTTTGGTCAGTTGTCAACCACTTGGAATGCCATATACCAGAACTTATTTGCTCTCTTGATATTGCAATTGTTGATATTGTGATAATAATAAATTTGAGATCTACACTACTGTGCAAAAGTTACAGGCAGGTTTGGATATAAAAAGTTAACTATAAAGTATGTTTTTTGTTAGTTTACAAAATGCAAAGCGAAAGAACAGAAGACAGTTCTAAATTAAATCAATATTTGGCGTGACTTAGTCTCAAAACAGTAACAGTTCTTTCCACTGTGTCAGTTTTTGAGGAATCTAGGTAGGTTTTGTTCAAACATTTGGACAATCCCAGACAAAACCAGGCCAAAATGCACTAAACCAGGCCATCAAATCCCAGCCACAACCTGGCTAGACTCCATGAAGTTGGGACCAAGGTTACACCATCACATCAGGAGGACTCCTTGTTCTGGGATCACTCTCAATATAAAGTTTTTCATGTTTTTTTTACAAACGCCAAGTGATTAAATAGATGAAATATTTCAATAGTGAGAGTTCTCTTCTGTTCTTTCACTTTGCATTTTGTAACTAATACACATAAACATTATAGTTTACTTTTTATATCCACACCTGCCTTAAACCTTTGCACTATGTACGTATGTAAGTAAGTAAGTTTTGAGCACATCTTTATTATCAACTCCACACCATGTAACCTGAATCTTTCAAGCTCTTAACAAAAGTCAGCTTGTAAAAAACTGACATATAATAACTATGACATTTTTGTAATGAGAGCCACTTAGCCTTGGGCAACCATCATCTCAGAACTGTGCCATTTTCAGGCTCCTAGGCTCATGTCCCAACAAATATACATCATCTACTAACTCTGCATACAAACACTGGGGTTGTAACAATATTATAATACAGTAACTTCAGGAATAACATCAGGAACAACTGTATGTAAATATTACAGGAACATTATAACAACCCTGAATATAGCAATATAAAAATTGACAGTCATGATGTCTCAATGAGTATACTTGTGCATGTTTTGAAATACGTGGGTATAGAAATAGTTTATTAGGCAAATGCTCCATTTTAAGCCTCACTTCCTTTTCTACCACCTTCTTTTCAAAACACATGCTGTGCATTGTGGGTAGGGAAAGGCCATGAAGGATCCACAGATGCATCTTTGGTATTTTGGCCAAACAGAGGACTCTCGACTCGAGTCTTTGGGAGGAGGTGGAGTTTGGAACACCTCCAGCTACTTCCTCTAGAGGACTCCTCCCAAGGAAAGATCTTGGCAAATGGAAATGAAAATTGTCTTCATAAGGCTCTCTAGTGATACTGCAGCATTCTGCAATATTTTGGTTTCTCTTTGATAATACTGTACATGCAAATGAAATATAAAAAAAAAACAAAAACCAAAAAAAAACAATAGAAACACTATAGATTCTAAGTATAAAGTGATTTTCTTACATGAACTAAATAAAATCATCATCTTATTGATTACAAGCATAATATGGTATGTATCAGTAATTATGTTAAGACAAAATAAATTGATATTGCTATTCAATATTGTCAATGTTGTTGCATCCCTTAAAAAAGATATGTCCCAGTTTTGTACAGTTCCTATCATTTATCTTTCATTTTAACCACAGAAAATACTAAAGCCTGGCACTGAAACTAAATGCATTTTGTTATTAAAACAGGGTGGCACCATATGTCACATATCATCCATATTGAAAAGAATTGCTTGAATTGCATAATTGTGGTGTTCCATGTGACAGACATTTATGCCTCCATGTCCAATAAGATCCTGAGAACAAACTGATGTAAGAGAGTAGCACCATGTTCCCAAGGAATTTTCCTTGTAGCTTTAAGTTACACTCATTTATTAATATAAAGTTAATTTCTTGAGTCTAAGCAGAATTTAAACCATCTAATTTATTGTACATTTCTTAGTTTAGTTTCAATACGTTATAATGATGTTATGAATTACTAAGTTTGACAATAATAATCTTTGCTTTCTAGGCGGTTTTTGGCTCGGTGTAGACCAGGAGGGCCTGTCTGGATCCCTCTCTTGGACTGGGGTCTTTTACGGAGTGCTAGCCAGTGCCTGTGTCTCCCTCAATGCCATCTACACCAAAAAAGTGATGCCCGCAGTGGACGGAAACATCTGGAAACTGTCTTACTACAACAACATCAATGCTTGCGTGCTCTTCCTCCCACTCCTCATCCTGTTCGGAGAACTGAATCGCATCGCCAGCTTCAGCCGCCTCACTGACTTGTCTTTCTGGGGAATGATGACCCTCGGTGGCGTGTTTGGTTTCGCCATTGGATACGTGACTGGGCTGCAGATTAAATACACCAGTCCTCTTACGCACAACGTCTCAGGGACAGCTAAAGCGTGCGCACAGACTGTCATTGCTGTGGTGTACAACTCCTCCAGCAAAAGTCTGCTGTGGTGGACCAGTAATATGATGGTTCTGGGCGGTTCGTCAGCCTACACCTGGGTCAAAAGTCTTGAAATGAAGAAAACCCCATATAAAGAACCCCAGGATCCAGCAAAGGAAAAACTGCTGCAAGGGGAGAAAGGCAGCATGGGGGTGTGACCATGACAGGGGACTGCCCTTTGAAATATTGACATGAGTTCTTTTTAATGAATAAATTCAAGAATTGTGCAGTAATTTTGATGATTTATTTCAAATTATTATTTAATGTATTTATGTTTGTATCGATGTCCAGATGCCTTTGTCGCTATTTTTTATCTTATGACAACCTGGATTATTGAGAATGTCCAAAGACATCATTTATTTTGAGGCCTTTTTTGCAATGTGAGGTCAGTTTCCTGTAGCTAACAAGTCTTATTTTAAGTGTAACGTGTAGGCTTTAGGCCCTTTCTATCTTTTTATATGAGAAAGCTTGTATTTCAGTGTAACTTAGCGTAAAACTTGAAACCCAGTTATGTTTGTCCTTTTTGAGCTACTGTCCTAAATTCTATACACTGCCTAAAAGTGGTAACAAAGCCACTTATTCGCACTGTGGCAGGTATGCAATTTTTTTTCTACTTTTTCTTGTACGATGTCAATGGCAAAACTGTAAACATTTCTGTTTTGTACAAGTACTTTGTAAGTTATTCCCTACAGTACAAAGTTGCCACACCTGTTGGGAGAAGCTGATAGGAAACTATATACTGTTATAAGTCAAACATTTTATTGGACTGAATTCCTTCAACGTCCAATTAAATGTTATTTAAAAGGTTCATAGAGGATACTTACAAAATGTATGCAATGACGCATTTTGGTTCAGAAGTTCACATTGAGGAGCTTGTACAAATGAATAGTTGTTGGGTTGTATAAGTTAGAAACAAAATATAGTGATCTAAAATACACTTGCACTGATTATATTTTTGCAAATTTTAAGAAGCCTTAAGCGTTATAAAAGCCCATCCATCCATAAGGATCTCATAGACACACTTTTACTAGATACTGGAGTGTCCCTTTAACTGTTCACTAAAGATTGTTTAAACGCAGCTAAATGTAACATATGTACGGTGGCCTGGAAGTGCAAAACACATTTACAACATATAAAACATACATTACAAAAACGTTGTAACTTTTTACTGCACAAATGAACTTACAAGAAACATTTAAATTTTTAATAGACATTTGCGAGCAATGAACAAAATTACATGCAACAGAACCTAATAACAAGCACCAAAACAAAAGGCAGATTCAGCAGTAAAGGACACGCCCACTGACCAATGGGAACAGACCAAGTCAAAGTGACAGCATGTTCAGCTAATGTCCTTTAAAAGTTTCAGCTATTGCCCCAGTGAAAAACAAGGGAGTGACCTCACTTTTGATTTTCCCAAATATAAAAAAAAATAGATGTTTTGTTGATTTGCCGAAGATGTGTGTTTTTTTTTCCTTTTTCAGAATTTAACGCTGGTATACACCTTCTCTGGTTCATGTTCTGAAGCTGAATAGCAATGAGGTCATTGGCTGAACACACTTTTGTCAGTTGACACATTCCCATTGGTTAGTGGACATTTCCTTAGGATCTGCCTTTTGTAAATTTGTTTTGGTGCCTGTTAAATTGTTTTGCTTCATGAAAATTTGTTCAGTATCAGTATGCCAGCAAGTTTGGCTTGAAACACACCTTTTTATCAATGATGATATTGATGATGTTAAGCTCAAGGAATAAGAAAAGTTACTGAATAATTAAACAATACAATGTCCAGTTCTAATGTGTCGACAACACCATTTAGTTTTTTTTTGTTGTTGTTTGGCCTTGAGTTGAACTAAATGAAGTGTGAACACACCCTATGATGAGAAAACATTAAATGCTATATATTGTAAACTATATCCTAAAGTTGTAGTAGTTACACACTACTAACCAGAGGTGTTGCATTTGGACCAATTGCATAATCAGTTCAACAACCAAAACAGTAAAAAACTAACCAAAAAGCAGCTCTTCACACCGTCTTTATTAGGCTTAAGTTCATCTGTAGACAGGATTGTTTTCCAATTATTTGTAAGTTCTGTGAGACTCTCCTGGTTAAGTGAAGGACAAAAAAAGGAAAAAAATGTTAACATATGGGGTGAACCACAGACACACAGAAAAAAAAATACAATCAATGCATCTTTTAAATAGTTAAAACCTGTTTAATTCAGTGAGTTGGGATAGACATAAACCAATTCTCCAATTTCTCAGTCTGTTCATGCATGTATTTCTTAACTAATGTAATCTTTGGTTGTCTTTCTTTTGGTCCTTGTTCTGTCCCTTTTTTCCTGAGAAGCATTTGTTAATTCCCTTCTGAGGGCAATAAAGTCAAATATTTATTAGAACAGAGGCAGCAAAGATTTACATGTGACAATAATTGTATTTTTATAATTCCTAACAATAAAACAGTTGGTGAAATGTTTAATATATGTTTATGTCTTAATGCATTTATTTATTTTTTATTTTGGTTTTGAGTAAAGGGTCATTGTCGGGAAACATTTATTTAAATGGACAATTTAGATTCCCTTTGACTCAAAGTCAGGATTAGTCATTTTGGAGTCAAGAATTTTCAGTCCAGACAGTCTATAAACTACTGTAGACATAAAGCTTCACTGTCATATTGCCTCCTGTGGTCTTTAATTCTAGTGTGGTTTTGAATTGGATCAAAACCACATTACCTGATTCACACCTTTTTCATCTAACTTGACACCTTTTTGTGAGCTAGACTTTTTTTTTTATTCCATTTCAAAAGCAGTACTTACAAATGTCACATTCTCTAACTAACTTTTCACCACAATTCACAGTATTAATATTAGGTGTTATGACTTTTAAATTTGGGACAAACGGCTGAACATAATTACCAATCAATCAATTTTGAACACTGGTAATCAAATTAACACAATCATTGACATAGGAGCAGGAAAAATATGCAGAAAAAAAAGGGCCGCATGCACATTTTTTAGTAGGCAATACAGTGGTCCTGTGTGTTCTCCACAACACACAATGTTTAAACTTGTTATTCTATCTGCTAAAATTTTCCTACAAACCAGAAGTATTGCACTTGGAATAATAGCATAATAATCGAAATGGTGAGGAAAAACAACCATTTCATCTCATGTGAAGAAACTACATTTCATGATTGAATGAATGAATGCTATGAAGCAAATGAATGATAAAATGGCAAACAAAAGCAGTCAATAAGAAAACAAAAATGATTGGGGTACCTGTTTTCCCTTAGTCTAATTTAACCCCTTACAGCACTTTATCTTTTTGTTTAAAAAAGGCTGGACAGTGGTGGGTCGAGGGCCAGATGTGACCCACGGGACGTGAAAAGTCCAGTACTGGACTACAGTTTAGTTTACCTTGTGCAGCAGCTGGATTCTAGAGAGGTTTGTGAGTTTACAAACTCATGAAAATCCATCTTGATCTTGTGATTACACCAATGTGTCAGCACTGACAGGTATTGGCATGTTTTAGGCTTAACGATATAGTGACTGTTTTTCCGTTGTATTAACACCATTGTGTTGCTCTGATTAGATAAAACAGCAGTTACTCACAGCTGATAATTCCTCATCCGGTTATTCATATCAAGTGTAAGAGAACTGGTATACAGTGGTCCCTCGCTATAACGCGGTTCACCTTTCGCGGTCTCACTGTTTTGCTGATTTTATAGTGCAATTTTGAATGCTTTTTTTTTTTTTTACAGCGTATGAACGCGCATTGTGTTCTGCGTCCTGATTGGCTAAGGGAGAACTCGCGCATTGTGTTCTGCGTCCTGATTAAAGCTGACTACTTCATGGATTTCACCTATTGCGGGTTATTTTCGGAACGTAACCCCCGCGATAAACAAGGGACCACTGTACTGCCTTAGAGCTGAGAAGTATTGGAGCACATAGATGCACTGAAGAGAGTCTGGATGTCTTAAGCAGGAGAAGTTTGTTACCATCAAATACAGGCCCGGAGACAGTTGAACAGTCAACACAGAGTAGTATTGAACATTCAAGTCTGGCCATGCTTTCATAGGACTGAGATTATAAAACCTCATAGAAGGTCAATATGCAAACAATACAATAACAAAAGGGTTGTTATTCAGTTGTTATTCAGCTGATAAGGCTCGAGGTTGGAGACATGTTATCCTGCAGATGTCTATCTGTTGACAGAGACCAAGGCTCAGGGCATCATAACCTTACAACAGATCCAAAATTCTCTAACATTAAGTACCTGCCCTTTGCAAATGCTTTCTATGGAAACCCTCCCAGATGATACTGTGTCACAGGTTACAGTATAATCTGGACAATATTGGCTAAGGCTACTGGTGAAGTTGTCACAATTATTCTTGCCAGGGCATAACCAGAGGGGCCCAGGTTCATTAACAATTTCCTTTGTGGTACTGAAAAGTTACCAACATTAGCAGATATTTTTTATCAATTTTTGTCAAATGAGAGCTGCCAAAGCGTGTTATGCGTGTGTTAAGTGACTTTTGAAAGTCTGGTTAAAATGATATTATTATATGGACTATTTTAACAGTGTTAAAACCCTACTAATGCTAACTAAAACTGAACTCTGCAATTTATGGGGGAGACATTATCAAAATAAAAGTATATAAATATATACTTTTATTTTGATAATGTCAAAATTTATATAGCAAATGTACTCTTGAAACGCGTCGTCGCTCTAAACTGCGCCATACTGATGTTTTTTCAAACACTCTTGTTGCATTGCAGGTAGGGAATGGAGGACTACATTATTGGAAGCATGACTTGACTGGTACATGACCTGGATTCCCTTAAAGGATGCTGGGTTTTGGGAAACAGCCAAAGAACCATTGTTCTAAGGGGTTCCCTGAAAGAGTGATTTCCAACAGCTGAAAATTACATACCTCCCTAGAATGGCTTGGACCTCTCCACACATCTCGGTCGTGTGCTGTAGGTGTTCACGATCGACGTGGTACTGCATCAAGGATTGGCTCGGAGACCCTTCTTGTTCATAATGGACAGGCTCGAAAGGAATCATCATGGACTGTGATGTTTGCAGATGGCACTGTGATCTGTAGTGAGAGCAGGGAGCAGGTGGAAATTCAGGAGAGATGGAGGCATGTACTGTAAAGAGCAATGACTCAAATGGTTTAAAAGGTTAAACTAGATACTAAAGAGGATAACATGCAAATCAGTGGTGTAAGTGCACCACTGAGGAGCAAAAATGCATTTAAATGAGCCACAACACTAATAAAACATACATACAACATACGAAATGATCACAACATGAGCAAATGGGATTTAACTTCCAGCTTCATATCAAAAGACTACATTCACAAGTGCAGATTTACATTGCTAAGGCTAACACTATAAAAAAAAGAACACCTTATAATAACAGTTGTGCATTTTTTATTTTTTGTGTTGTTGTCGCTGAGGACTACACAACAGTTATTCTTTTATTATAACTTTAGGCGCATTATGTTTACCTACAAATTTAATTCAATGAAGCATTATAATATTAAGAATTCTCATTTCATAATATGTGTAGTCTTATCAAAACAGAATACACCATTTTTGGAAGATAATGTTGTTAAAGTTAATGCATTTAAAACTTAAGTAAAATATCAGAAAGATGATTGTATTTGAAAATGGGTATCCATGGAAATGATGTATCCTATGTTCTGAATGACCCATGCACATTCTATCCAGATCTTTGGGTTCTGAAAGCTCATTCTTTTGTGAGCAGTTGAACAGACTTTCACACTTACATATACAGAGAGACAAACACATTATTTCAAAGCAACAAAGCCAATAAGAGGACACTTCATCATTTTCAAGGAATACAGGTAGGAATTAACTTGTATTCAGTGTATTGTTACTGCACCTTTTCGATTCATATTTGGTTGAATGTTTGTAAAATCATGGTGTTTGAGCTTAACTTACAAAACAGTGCATGGAAATACACTGTGGATTTATGTGAGATTAAATTTCACTTTAAAATCAACCTAATACATATTTTACAGTCTACTTTATAAAAACAATGGCGGCACCATCAATCCTGACCACTGAAGAGGTTAAAGACATAATCCCAGAAAACTACAAGTACATTCAGTCGTTGTCAGAGGGGGCATTTGGTCAAGTGGTCAAGTGTCTGAAGAAGGACACTAACGAGGAGGTGGCTGTCAAACTGCCTTATTTTGAACAAGACACCGAAGAGGAGGTAAGAGAACAACGTTTATATTTAATCAGTGAGGCCAGCATACACATGATAAACAGCACTAAATTGAATAGACCACAGCTTCTGACCATGTGCTAATATGTGTACTTTTATATGTACATTCAACTTTTTTCCCCAACATGGACTATTTAAGTATCCCTGTGCTTTATATTTATATTTAGATTCGTGTTATGGGGAGAATAAGGAGAGACGGCCTGGATCAGCGCAACATCGTGAAGTACTTTGAGGCGTTTGACACCCCCCTCGGGAAGGCTCTGGTGTTCGAGATGTTGGACATCAGTTTGTTTGACTACCTCGTGGATCATTGCCCGATGCCCTTCAGAGACATCCGCCCCATCGTCCAACAGGTGGGAACTGGGCGGAAACTTAAAGGAATGATACATGATAAATTTAAATAGTTTTGGTCATGAAAAAGCTTCATACAAATCTTAAACATGATACAAATATTTCATAATAATATCTATAATACTATTCTCGATTCCAAAGACTTCAGAATGAAGCTTCATATTTCTTATGTTGCTGAAGACAGACAGCAGTGTGTTACCCACAAACAACAGAACAGCTGTCCTGTGAATAACAGTTTACTGAGAATATATGTTTTTGTTTTGTGCAGATGGCCACAGCATTGGTAGCCCTGAAAAGTGTCGGCATCCTTCACACAGACATCAAGCTGGACAATATAATGTTGTGTGATCAGAGAACACAGCCGCTCAAGATCAAACTCATCGATTTTGGTCTGGCCCTGCATCGCAGAGACGCCAAACAAGGCATGACGTTGCAGCTTGAATGTTGCAGGTAAGCTTTCATAACTCAACAATAAAATCATTTGCTGAAATGTTACTGTTTCTTATTCTGTGGGATTCATGTGCTCCATTTTCAGGGCTCCTGAACTTATTTTAGGACTGCCATTCAACGAGGCCATTGATGTCTGGTCTCTAGGAATCTGTTTGGCAAGCCTGGCTCTTGGTGGAGAGATCTTCCCTGACCGGACGGAGTTTGAGTCAGTAAGTCATTTAGAACACAACCAAAGATCTGGACCAAAGTATGATCACATGTTGTTTGACACCATTATGTGTTTCTCTTTCTACAGCTGAAAGTTATGATAAAACTTTTTGGTCAGCCATCCAACCGCATCCTCATTCAAGGAACAAAATCAGACTGTTATTTCAGTAGGAGTATTGCTGGTGGTTGGAGATTAATGGTAAACTAGTGTTAATCTAAGTTACATGATTATATATATTATAGTCAAAGGGTTACATTTTCCTTTTCCCTCCTTTTAGACTGATCAGGAGATTCAGGAACGTTTTGACAAGGAGATACTGACCTGCTACACTGAAGAGTTCAGTTCTCTCAGTGAATTTATGGAGGTACTGTCTTTCACACAACAACTTCAGTCAACACTAGTCTAGTCTTTGGCTGCTTCACACACTATAATATGCAAAATGTTTAGACTCATCTGTTTATATTTGACTTTATTCTTGTTTTAGGCTAATGTTGAAGTGAATGGCATGGAGGAGACTAAAGAACTGGAAACATTCATCGATTTATTAAATAAAATCTTTGAAATGGATCCGACCAAGAGGATCACTCCTGAACAAATCCTTCAACATCCATTCATTTGCAATACACCGTATTGGTAAGTTTGTGTGTGTGTGTGGGTTAAACAAGTAACATCTGCAGTATGTCTACAGTTTTTTTCCCAGTCCAGATTTTTATTAATAGACATGAACTGTCACACATAAACTGACAGAAACAAAATGTATGTTTATGTGCTTGGCTCAGCAGTGAGGAGAGTGGAGAGGAGGAGTCCCCAGAAGCCTCCACTTCACAACCTCGGGTCATCCTGGTGAAGCCAGCCTCTCCTGAGAACACAGTACCACTGATTGAAACAGACGACCAGAAATATTTCAGGTAAGATTGTGTACTTGATATCTTTGTGAAAGACCATCCAGGAAAAGAAGTCTTCAGGAGTTGTAACATGTTTGTGTGTTGTGTCTGTAGTGTTCTTACTGTGCTAAAGGAAACACCAGAGATGGCAAAGGATGTTGACACAGTCCAGGATGAGACAGAAAGTTCACAGAGGGTGATCATGGTGAAACCAGCTCCACCTGAAACCAGATCATCACTGGATGGGGACAGAGAGCATTGTGTCAGGTGAAATTATGCTTTTCTTTTAGCCTGTAAAAACTAAGGATGACACAAAGTCAGGGTCGCATAGAGTAAAAAAAATACGAGAAAGAAGAGAGTCTTGCAGTAATTATAACAGAAATTTGAGAAAAATTTCAAGAGTGAACTGTACAGCAGTGCAATAACTTTCACAGTTATGTGTCTGAACTGCTTCTCATTTCAAGGGAGGCACCAAATAAACTTTAGGCCTATAGGACAGGTTTTGCTCAGCAATAAGGCATTTTTTTCTTCTGTGTGTGCCATTAGTGAACAAAGTGGACCAGAGAAGACAGCAGAAACACCACAGCCTGTCAGTCCGGTCCATAGCCCTCCAGTTGCCTTCAGTTCTGTTCCTCGGGTGATCCTGGTGAAGGCAGCCACACCAGAGAACACAATGACACTGGTTGAGGACGACCAGGAAAGTATTAGGTAAGATTTAACTGCTTCTAGAATAAGTAAATACTTTAATGGACTTAAAATAATGACATGAAATGTGAGTTTGGATGCTAGTGTACAGAGTGATCAGAAATAAAATATATGATTGCATCCTTTTGTGTGTTTTTAGTGTAAAAAGTGAAACACCAGATGTCAGATCATTTAGTTCAGTCGTTGTGGCCTCACCAGAGACACTAGATGAGGACAAGAATGAGGCCTTCTTAAAGCCAGAGACCAGGTCAAACGTCTGCAGCAGTGACTATGTGTCAGAACCATGGACTTCAGGTAATATTTAGTTTCACTGCAACCATTGTGATTAAATTAAAATGCAGATCAATTAAGACATATTCATTGTGAAAATGTATCTTTAGGTGTCACTGCAAAGAAGAAGAAGAACTGCTTCCGTCGATTTTTCTCCTGGATGAAGAAAAATCTGTGTTGTTTCCACGCACACGACGAGGAGCAATGAAGACCTGTGGACGATGAGGATGTGGACATTGTGGACATAGGATCTGGCAAAACAAACACAGTGACAAACTGTGCTTGGTAATGTCAAGGGGCTGGTTATGTGGTCAGACTCAGATTATCAGTTTAAGTGTTGGGAGCAAATTGGAAACAATCTGTGGTAAATCACCAGCTTCATGACACAACAGAACAAGACTGTGTTTTTATCAATCCAGGTGATAATGTGGTCAGGATTGTAGCAGAATTACACATTTGTAATAGTTTTGCCGTAATGTTGACCTCATATTAGCCTGAGTTGATGGCAACACAGTCTCACTCAGTGGTGTCATGAAGCTGGTGATTCACCACAGATTGTTTCTAATTGCTCTCTACATTTTAGCAGAAAATCTGGGTTTGACCACAATTTGATAATGACCAGCTTCAGGGTTGAGTATATTGTGTTTGTTTTGCCATTTCAAGATCCTGCACAGTAATATCTCCAGGGTAAAAGGGTTAAGGGTTAAGACTGTGGGTGTTAAAAAATGGGCTAATATAGACTCTGTTCTGGTGTTAAATTTCAACACTATTAATTAATAAGTGTTAGAAAACAGCCTTGAACATCAACGAGTGAGATCATGAGTGACATTCAGAGATGAGAAAGAGACACTATTTTTTAGTCATTGTTACTTGAGACTCAGTCTTGAGACATTGTCCAGACCTGTAGGAGTTTACAGTTCAGTTTCTGTGGATATCAGAGGAGAAAATGTCATGAGCAAATGCTGAGTGTAAACATTTGTGATGAGATAAGATTGTTAAACACAATCCTGTAAAAACAGGATTGGCTGAACGTAAAAAATATAGTCTTAAACTTGTCTCTGTCGTCTTTCATGCTTTGACCATGATTCAGAGGGTCAGTGGCACACATCTTTACTCAGTTTAGGTGAATTTGGCTGCTTTTAGTTTACATTTGGTGAATGGGAGGAACAAAATGATTTAAGCTATATCTATAAATAATTTTATCGTCCCACAGATGTTTTCGCTCAATCCCAGCTCATTATATTTTCTCCAAAAACATTCGCAGAGACTCAATCTAAACTGCAAAACTCCTAAAGGTCACAACAGTGTCTGAAGAGTAGACTGAGTCTCAAGTTAGAAAGAAGGTAAGTATGTAATGTATGTCTCTATCTGGTCTCTGAAAGTCACTCATGGTCTCACTCATTTTGTTCAAGGCTGTTTTCTGACCCTTTCATAGAGTTGAAATTTAACACCAGAACAGAGTTTATATGAGTCGAGGGTTAATTTCACTCTGGAGGTTTTGCTGTGCAGCTTCAGGGTTAAGTAGATTGTGTTTGTTTTGTGTATTGTGTATAGAAACATTAATAAATTAGATCTTAATAAAAAAAATGGTTTAATGTTTTTCATGTGTAGTGTTACACATTATTTAATTTACAATGGTGTAACTGCAAGAAAAAAACAGAACTGTCAATGTTTAACTCCAGTCAAAAAAGAAATAAGCCCCCGGGGAGTTTTTACCATGTGGCTGCTCCCAAACCTGAAGTGGACCGGTCAGTGAAGGGGCAATGAGCATCCAGTGAGTGTGGTCAGTTCCTGCAGAAGTCAGAGAAGTCAGCAGAAGTGTATATTCTATAAAACAAAACAAAAAAAGAATAGAAAAAGGAATGAAGCAGTTCCATAGTGTTGAACCTCGTGCAGCCTTTTAATGCCAGACATGTGCTTATTGTGAAAGTCTTTATCCAAAAGACATTAAAACAAATGTTTCAAGACCATTACTCCATTTTATAGTTATATAGTATATGTTTGTAATCCAGTTTTACATAAAAAGGTTACATAAATCTCTAGGCTGTCACAAGAAGGGCTACAAGACAGTCTATAGATAACTCGGTCATTCTCAGAACAAGACCAGCTGTGTGTGTTTTGTGTGGCTCTGTGCCTGTAATTGATTTTAGTTGATGAGTGTCATGACTCCAGAAGTTCAGGACTATGAATTACATACAGTAGAAACAGCAGTAGAACAATACAGCTCTACATCAATACAGTGACACAATGGATACATTGAGTGTAAAACAAAGCATGCAATTTGATAAATTGATAAAGAATAGAGAAAGTGTTGAGCTGTTGTTTACTTCACAAGGACAGGATGTATTCTTCTTACATACTTCAACAACCAAGTACTTGACGTCAGAAAATAATACTCGTAAACCTATACTTGTGCTTTTGCTTAAGTTTGTCGGCATGGCTCTCTAAACAAACAACATAAATAAGAATATAAATATATACTATATTAAATATATATATATATATATATATATATATATATAATTATTTATATATATATATATATATATATATATATATATATGTGTATATATATATATATATATATATTATCACATTGTGGTAATGTTACCGCTTAGTCCTGTTTGGGGTCACGGGTGGCTGGAGCCTATCCCAGCAGCTTTGGGCCTTTGGTAATGTTATATTACATATAATATGTAACATAATACTTATGTATTATACAATTTTATCAACACACACACACACACACAAACACAGAGAAGAACACAATGACACAATTTTTTAATTTATACAATACAAGAACAAATCAGTATGTGACAGGCAGTATTGAGGCTTTTTCAGGTCTTCCACTCAGATGCAGTTCTAGCACAGACCCAGCAGATGTCACTCTTCTGTCTGTATTGAATGCTTCGAAGCAGTTTGTCATTCTTGAAGCAGTTGTCTCAAAGTGGTTCACTGCTTCATGAAGCTTCAATTTCACCATCACTATAAACAGCAGTAAACAAAACAGCAGCAGGTTAACCACCCTGAAGGATACTGGGATCCTAGGTTGCACCAAGAGACTCTGCTGCTGCTGGTACTTCTGGTCCTTTAGGCCTTGTTTGGAAGCTGCCGCACAAAGGAAGGAGCTGTCATCATTAGTGTTTTTTAGTCATTTTCTCAGGTCTCAGTACACATGTTGAGCCAGGCCTGGTTTTAGAAGAAAATGAAAAGAGTGGATGCAGCTGTGACAGTGGCATATATTTCACATATTTTTGCTTATAGTTTAAACTTTAAACACTATATGTTTTTATTGAGCATGAGTTCCCTGTGTTGGCCCGGCCCTCCACAAGAGTCCCAGGTTCTAATGTGGCCCTTGAAGAAAAAAATGGTAGAGTGGTTTGTCAAACACCTATTTGCTGTCCTCTGGTGGAGATGCAATTAAACAGACAAAACAACACAGAAGTTTTTACACTTAACTTTATATTGAATTGTAGAACTAGACTGAAGAATGCTATTATATGATACACTACAAATTAATGGTTATCTTTCTTATGCAAATACAATATATTTAGCTATTTTTATCTGCATTGCCTGGATCAAAGGATCAGGTCAGCAATTATCTGAGCTTCTTTAAGTTTCTGAAGTGGACCTAGAAGTTATGTGCTTCATTGTTTTTGATCTAAAAAGTGGTTCAGGTGTCTGAGAAGGAATCAAATTGTCTTTTTTTTCATAGAGTTAACCAAGAGGATCCCTTTGTGATTCTGGACATATTATCATCTTATAAGAAAACATATCTTACCAAATCAACACCACTTTTCACATAATGAATATACAATATAGATACATACTGAGATATTGAACACACAAATTGAAGCAGTACAGTTACACATCCTGAAAAGTTGCACAGAGACCTACAGAACAATAATGTCACATTCATGCCAAAGACTGCTTATGTAAACCTATTTATTAATTGTATAATTAGCCTGTAGGACACCTAGCCTGCGCGAGGGTTCCATGGTTGTTAGGGCCGTTTCCAGGTGCGTTGTTGTATTATTTTAAAAATCACAAAAAATACTTCATTCCATTTTTGGATCTACGAGCGAAAAACACTCTTAACGAGTTTCACTCGACGATTTCTCAAAAAAGAAACACCTATTAACGACCTGCTACGTGCAACTAGACAACCTTCAGCATGGAGCATGTGAGTATTTTGAAATTTTTAAAAAAATCTTTAATTAGATTTTTTCATTATAATCCCTGTAAAAATGTATATTTAGTTAAATTGTATGAGTTCTAAGTCAAATTAAGCCATTAGGATCAATTCTGGCCAAAATCAAACGCAGAAAAAGCCTGTAATCTGCGTATTTTACGAAGTAGAGGCCAACCAATCAGTTTTACGCGCGGCTTTTGTCCAGCCCAGACTGCACAGTGACGAGGTTAAGATAAAAAAAAACACTACTGATGATAATAATAATATAATATTTCACCATATCCTAGTTCTTCATTATAGTGTTATTAGCTACATGATATAGCCTTAGCGAAATAAATATTTTACGTAAAAAATATTTTACGCTACTGATTGATGACAATATATCTATATGCTAATCACGACATTTACAAATATTAATAAAATACAAAAACGTGCTTTCTCTCGTTTTGTACGATGAACATTTATGAATTCATATGATTATTCTTATTTTATTTTATTGCTATTTTACTTACTTTAAAATCTGTCTTATTCTGAAGTGTATACATTGTTTTGTTGCAGTGTGTCTTGCCCGTTCAGCTTCAGGAGCACGACTACTGCAGGAAGAGGAAGAGGCTCACCAGGAGTCAGGACAAGTCTAAGGGCTACTGGAAGCAGGTAAATACCAGAGGTTTGGTAGAGATCATGTAAAAGCTCATAGTGTTGTAAAAGTTTCTGGAGAACAGAAATGAGATTTAGAGAATCTGTTGAAGTGACAAGATTAATCAGTCAGGCTCAGAGCTGATTGTAGGTCAACTTTAATTGGCATAACTCTAAGTGTCCGAGTGGGCCCTCCTCCTCTACAGGTCCCAAGTTCTCACCTGCCCGACCAGCCTCCACAGCCCACCCCTGACCTTCCTCCTGCCTCTCCTCCTCCGCCCAAAGTCACTCCAAATTGCTCTGAACCTGAGCCACGCAGCAACTCTGCTGAGCTCCCAGAGTTCCTGGGTTTAACCCGCCGCCCTCAGCCCTCCTCCGCTGCTCAGAGCGTGGGCCCCTGCCCCGAGCCGTCCACTTCAGGACAGAGCTCTGTTGCTGACAGTGATCCTGTGATGATCCACGGTTACACTGTGGAGCAGTATCAGAGCATCTACCACTCAGTAGTGGATGACATGCTCAAGTAGGTTTATTTTTATGGCCAAAAAAAGATATATACGCTTCTTTGAACTGTAAAATATATTTTTATCATTTGCCAATTCAAAGAGAAACTGTATTTATCACACAGAGGGGAAAATCAAAAAACAAATGAGAATTTTTTCCCCCATTTTTTGTATCCATTTGATTTAATTGATGTTTCTATTTGCCTGCGTTTCAAAGGTACAAAAGTGGGCGCCCTCGTCCTTACTCTCTTGAGCTCGGTCGTAAGATCAAGCAGCGCCTGTGGGAGGCTCTCAACCGTCCACTCCTCTCTGTGGTGGAGACAGCCTCGGGACTCCTGAAAATACAGGAGTCCACTGCACTCGAGGATTGTCCCCCTCACATTGAAGTAGACGTCTCTGGAGAGCCGGAACCTCGGGCTCCTCCCCTTGTAAACGAGAGACGTTCCTCTCCTTGTAAATAGTGTATATAGTTCAAGACATCTATTTGATGAACTTTAAAAGACTTTTAAAAGACTATAAGAATACTGCAAGTGTCTCCAAATCTCTGCCACAAAGATCCAGCCTCTTCTCAGTCCATCTGCAGCTTCTACCATCAAGCACCACCTCCAGCCTCTAACATCAGGCTCCAGCACCACCTTCCACCTCCTTCTACCTCAAAAACAGACGCTGTACCATCCTGTCTGTGGGTCCAGTCCATCTGCAGCTTCTACCACCAAGCTCCAACAACAAACTCTCCTCCCTCCACCTGCCTCAAAAACAGACGCCTTACCATCCATCCTGTCTGTTCTGCCTCATCAAACCAACACTTCTTACTCCATCTGCAGCTTCCACCACCAAGCACCACCTCCAGCCTCTAACATCAGGCTCCAGCACCACCTTCCATCTAAAAAAACAGACGCTGTACCATCCTGTCTGTGTCCAGCCCAACAACAAACTCTGCCTCAGCCTCCACCTGCCTCCAAAACAGCGCCTTACCATTCTGCCTCCAAATCAAAACTTCTTCCCATCTACAGCTTCCCCCCCCCCCCCCCCCCCCCCCCCTCAAAAAACCCCCCCCCCCCCCCCTCCCCAAAAAAAAAAAGAGGTGTCCCCCCCCTTTTTTGGGGTTCTTCGGGGCTTTTCCCCCCTGAAAGCCCCTCCAACAACTCCTCCTCCACCTGCCTCAAAAACAGACGCCTTACCATCCATCCTGTCTGTTCTGCCTCATCAAACCAACACTTCTTTACTCCATCTGCAGCTTCCACCACCAAGCACCACCTCCAGCCTCTAACATCAGGCTCCAGCACCACCTTCCACCTCCTTCTGCCTCAAAAACAGATGCTATACCATCCTGTCTGTGTCCAGCCCAACAACAAACTCTGCCTCAGCCTCCACCTGCCTCAAAAACAGACGCCTTACCATCCATCCTGTCTGTTCTGCCTCATCAAACCAAAACTTCTGCAGCTTCTACCACCAAGCAGCACCTCAAGCCTCTAACATCAGGCTCCAGCACCACCTTCCACCTCTTTCTACCTCAAAAACACACGCTGTACCATCCTGTCTGTGTGTCCAGTCCTTCTGCAGCTTCTACCACCAAGCTGCACCTCCAACAACTCCTCCTCCATCTGCCTCAAAAACAGACGCCTTACCAAAATCCTGTCTGTTCTGCCTCATCAAACCAACACTTCTTTACTCCATCTGCAGCTTCCACCACCAAACACCACCTCCAGCCTCTAACATCAGGCTCCAGCACCACCTTCCACCTCCTTCTGCCTCAAAAACACACGCTGTACCATCCTGTCTGTGTCCAGCCCAACAACAAACTCTGCCTCAGCCTCCACCTGCCTCAAAAACAGACGCCTTACCATTCTGCCTCGTCAAATCAAAACTTCTTCAGTCCATCTGCAGTTTCAGCCACCGAGCACTACCACCAGCCTCTAACATCAGACTCCAGCACCACCTTCCATCTAGAAAAACAGACGTTGTACCATCCTGTCTGTGTGTCCATCGAAGGCTTCTACCACTGAGCAGCCCCTCCAACAACTCCTCCTCCACCTGCCTCAAAAACAGACGCCTTACCATCCATCCTGTCTGTTCTGCCTCATCAAACCAACACTTCTTTACTCCATCTGCAGCTTCCACCACCAAGCACCACCTCCAGCCTCTAACATCAGGCTCCAGCACCACCTTCCACCTCCTTCTGCCTCAAAAACAGATGCTATACCATCCTGTCTGTGTCCAGCCCAACAACAAACTCTGCCTCAGCCTCCACCTGCCTCAAAAACAGACGCCTTACCATCCATCCTGTCTGTTCTGCCTCATCAAACCAAAACTTCTGCAGCTTCTACCACCAAGCAGCACCTCAAGCCTCTAACATCAGGCTCCAGCACCACCTTCCACCTCTTTCTACCTCAAAAACACACGCTGTACCATCCTGTCTGTGTGTCCAGTCCTTCTGCAGCTTCTACCACCAAGCTGCACCTCCAACAACTCCTCCTACATCTGCCTCAAAAACAGATGCCTTACCAAAATCCTGTCTGTTCTGCCTCATCAAATCAAAACTTCTTCAGTCCATCTGCAGCTTCTACCACCAAGCACCACCTCCAGCCTCTAACATCAGACTCCAGCACCACCTTCCATCTAAAAAAACAGATGCTGTACCATCCTGTCTGTGGGTCCAGTCCATCTGCATCTTCTACCACCAAGCTCCAACAGCAAACTCTGCCTCAGCCTCCACCTGCCTCAAAAACAGACATCTTACCATCCATCAGTCTGTTCTGCCTCATCAAATCAAAACTTCTTCAGTCCATCTGCAGCTTCCACCACCAAGCACCACCTCCAGCCTCTAACATCAGACTCCAGCACCACCTTCCATCTAAAAAAACAGACGCTGTACCATCCTGTCTGTGTGTCCATCGAAGGCTTCTACCACTGAGCAGCCCCTCCAGCCTCACCCTCCAGCTTCAGTGTCATCCTCAAAAGTATGACCCACATTCATTTTCATCATTTCACTTTTGTATATACATTTGTACTGACAGACTTTCTTTCATCACAAGGTGTCAAGGCCCTGGTTACAGCCTCCACCAGCAACAAAGTCAAACCTCCAGCAAAAGACGGTGATCTCCAGCATTGCCAAGGTACAGATATTTACACAAAGCCTGCTTTAACCCATAGTTAATCAACAGCTAATTATAAGTATTTAATTCTATATGATTTTATCTTCTGCAGTGTGAAATTGTCGTAAGAAACTATCCAGTCACAGCAGCCTGCCTCTGAGTCCTTCCCACTGAACTGCAACAAGAAAAGCCTCAAAAGCCTTGACAAAAAATTGTATTTATTCATTAAATAAACAAAATTCAAATAAAAAAACAACAACATTCTTTTCTGTTTTGTGTCTAAGTTATTCAACACTGTTATTACATAAACATTTCTACTTCCACACATGCTATAGTAGGGTCAATATCATTATAATGTGCCTTTAAGACTTCCTACTTTCAAAAAAAAAAAAAAAAAAAGATTTTCCATTTAACTTTATATTCATTCTATTAAGTAGACCATAGGCTGTTAGAAATGCATGCTGGTCAAGCTCCAGCCCTCTTTATATATTCAGTATAAGCAGATTTTGTACAAGCAAATAGCAAAATATGTCCACCCTGTCAGGGACAAAGTCAAAGTAGAATAAATACATTTTCATTGCATAGGGATTATATAACATACATTTTCATATATTTTGATATTTTGTCCCTTTCTTAACAATATGTGTTAGATAATGGGAAAAGTCTTTTGATAATGACAAAATTACTGCAAAATATTTGTTTCCTGTTAAAATATGCATTAGTTGCACCTTCTTTTCTATATAAAATCTGACTGCAAATATATTTGGTCAAATTTTCAGCCAAAACTATTTGGTCCTCATTTGTTTATTAAGAAATTACACAAAATATTTTTTTTTAAAACTTTTTTAATAATTTGTTTGTCTCATAAAACTTGAAGATGACAGGGTGGACAATGATGTGACAGGGTGGACCTTGGCATGACAGGGTGGACAAGAGCATTAATGGAAACTACTAATTATTAGAAACTACGATTGATTAGAAAGAATGATTTCATCCGTGAACACATAGGTTAAAACACAGTTAAACACATAGCTCACAAAAATATAGCCATTGCCATATTGCCAAAAAACATATGTACCACTTCCTTTTAAGGAATAGTAGTAAAACAATGCAAAAGACTCACAGTCATTTGAACTGACTGACCCTAACCTGGAGTGTCTTGTCCTAGGCAGATTTTCAAGAGTTTTAGGAAAGATGGGGGGTGTCTCTGACTGTAGAAAAGCACTAGCCCTTGCCTGGCATTTTAAGGCCTGGGGCCACATCAGGCCCTCGACCCACCCCTGTCCGGCCCTCAGGAGGCTTGAGTCAGAAAAGGTTAGACAGGTATTTGTGTGTGTTGCTGGGAAGCTGGAATAAACTGTTATTGTTAAAAGTGTATTATGTGCCTGGTAAATGTTTTGAGGATAAATTCTGATTCCTTGGTTTAGGCCAGGGGTCGGCAACCCAAAATGTTCAAAGAGCCATATTGGACCAAAAAAAAAAAAAATTCTGTCTGGAGCCGCAAAAATTAAAAGCCTTATATAAGCCTTATATGAAGGCAACACAGGCTGTAAGTGTATATTAGCTATATTAGCCTGCTATCACGACATCAAATGACTAAACAGGCTACAAATACATAATGAGCATTCATGATTAAATGTTTATTTTCCCTGCAGCGCGTCCTGGAGAAAATGACGCACCACGTGACTACTTTGCTGTACGATATTTGTAGCCTGTCCAGCCAGACAACTTTCTCATTGTATTACAAACAGAGAAAGTCAGTCTGGGATTGTCCAATTTGCCCCCGATTTCTGCTCCGGCTCTTACCGACCAATCGTAGCGACGGGGGAGGGATTTTGTTTTGCGCGACAATTTTTTCAACCAAAAGATTAGCAGGTTTAGGTAGCTTACTACGATCGAAATAAGCACCGAACTCGATATTACAGCCTGTGTCCTCAGATTTTTGACAAAAACAACAGAAGTTATTCTCTCTCTAGCCATGCTGGTGTACGCTGTGGTTTGTTGACAACTACAATCAGTTTCGTTTTCCTTATGTCACATCCGGTATGTGGTATTTGGTGCTTTAAGTTTAACATCCATCACAACGTTAATGTCATCAGCTATCTTTCTCTTTTTCCCTTTGGGATCCATGGCCCATCACACCCGCCGGTTTGTTTACAACAGCCACCTGACTGGCACGGCGCCGCGCTCAAACGAGTGTCGCAGGCTATGACGCAAATCTTTGTTGACAGAAATGTTGAAATTTAATATTTATTATACAGATTTTTACAGCATTGGAAAACGTTACGAATGTTTGTGTCATGTTTGCCCTCCTACAGAAACCATATTAAAACAAAAATATACCCCCCCATCTTTTTCCATTTTCATACATTTTTATAAAAGCTCCAGGGAGCCACTAGAGGGGC